>QRDG01000412.1:520128-619410 GCA_012064385.1 Puccinellia tenuiflora
ATAAGGTTGAAATAAAACTGGACGGAATTTTGGGAGAAGCAAGTCTTTCTTTATTATTATTATATTTATATATATATATATATATATATATATATATATATATATATATAGAGAGAGAGAGAGAGAGAGAGAGAGAGAGAGAGCAAATATGTCCGTGCGTTGCTACGGGTTGATTTTCAAAGAATATAACTAAATAAGTGAGGTTAAATGTTGTTTACATTTCTCTCAATGCGAATATGTTATCCAACTTATTCTCCAATTGTATGTTGAAATAAAAAATATAAGCATTGTGATATTAAGTGTATTAGCCTGACATGTGTAGATTCATAGTGTATGCCAACATATAGATGCAGGAACTGAATATTTTCAGAAATTTTAAAGCTTGTGTTTTCAATTAGTTCGTGATGGAACGACATATATTCTTTTTCAATTGTGTCTATACGATTCTATGTGTGCTCCTATAACTGAGTACCATGCTATTTTTTTTGTTCTCCTATTATCATGTTGGAATCATTTAGCGCATGTTCTTATAATGAGATCTCAAAGATTCAAATCAGCAATGTGGACAAATCATTGCAGCTGATGTCTCTGAATACCATCTACATTCGAAGGGTTGGCTTCTCCAGATTTACCAGGAAGTGATTGGGATCATGTCTTCATGTTGTGCAATTCATTTCTCTGGACTACTGTGATTACTTTTGGGTATGCTACTTCCTCTCTTGCAAGAAATAATATTGGTAGCAAGCTTGTAGTAATGGATGGCAAAGCATGGTACATATTTGGAATGCTTGAGAAATGCAACATAACCATAGTTCAAATTTTGAGAGATTTTTGGCCAGGACTGAGGTACAAGTTTATCATTCTGTTTCCGGCCAATTTATTCAGAAGTGGCGTATCCATTAGTCTAGAGCTGAGCATTGGTCTTGATGAGCAAAATTTTTCTTACATGCTATTGTTGCACTGGTTCATCTTTGATGGATGGTAATACTATTGAAGGTAACATCCCCTTTCTGTTCGGGTTGTGTCACCGGAGGTGGACGACAGCACCTTCGTTGTTGATCCTCAGATTTAACGGAGGGGACTTTTTGAGTTTGAGCTCGATGAAGCCTATTCGACATCTACAACTCTACTCTTACAAACCTCAAGTGCATACGCCAGAAAGACTGTCGGGAGAGTCACCCGCGGGGCATCAACTGGTATGGAGCGCAAAGGAGGCCCTTGGAGACTGCAATTGCAGCAAGTTTGAGCCCGAAATATCGACGGACGACCAACCGTTGTTTGACTCCAATTGTAGTCTTCGGTATCTTCTGTGCAAATCTTGGCCATCTACTACTTATTATGTGCAGCTTAGCACTGCTGACCCTTGCTCTGTTGTGAGCTTTGTAAGCATGTAATGGGATCGATTAAAATTAATATATGTTTTATGTTAAAAAAAGATTCAAATACAAACGATTGTGCGCTCTAACTAATGCATTAATTCGGTAAATACTTGAATAACACGAAAAACATGTGTGCTAGAGGAGTCCAAAGTTTCAAGCACCAACATAATAATATACGCCAAAACCCTATCAAATCTTAGAAAATAACATCAGTTTCTTGTTTAATAGATTAAGAGAAGAAAATATGTTTGAAAAGATTTGTGACACACTTAACATTTGACACGTGATATATGAATTCCAGGTTGGTCAATACCAGGTTGGTGTAAAGAAGGAAGCTAACATGCTACCAAATCTTCCCTGAATTGAGTGCCAAGCACTGATAAGAGCAGTAGAAATAAAGCGTGCAACAATTTTACTCGCAGCAGAGTAAAATCATGTGCTCTTTTGATCGCCACATCCTTAATAATGTCCAGTACAATCTGTACACGGAAACAAAAGAATCGCACTACACCCGCAATATTTCTGAAACCTACGTATCTCTGAAACCAAACGATTTGCAATCAGACAGACTGCACCTACCTCTCTGAAACCAAACGATAATTGCAATCATACAGACTGCACATACCTATCTCTGAACCAAACGACCGCATGGAGCTCAAGACTCCTCGTCGATTTTGGATGCATCGTAAACGCTGCGCTCGTGAGGATGCGGTGCAGTCCAGGAGCGAGCACGCCCGCTAAACCGGACATACCGAGCACACCTGCAGGGATACTGCGTGCACGCTGTTCCATCGACGGCAAGCGAGTGCTCCGGCAGAGGCGCGGCCTACGGAGTATCGGCGAGTGAGTGGGTCAGCAGCTGGCGCGGCCTCCACGGTCCTGGCGAGCGAGTAGATGGAGCGGCAATTTGGTGACCACATCGACTTATTTCTCGAGATCTAGATGCAGATGCACCACGCACTGGGAAAATTTGATGGGCGCCGCCGCCGCTCGTCTGCCTGATGGGGGAGAACCGGAGAAGTAGCTGGTGGTGAGGAGACCTAAAGTGGTGCAGAGGCAGGGTGGTCCTCGGCGTCGTCGGTGGAGGAAGCGAAGGAGTTGCGCTCGATATAGTCGGGGAAGGATGATCGACCAAACAAAAAGAACGAACCGTTACATGACTTATGGATGGCACAGTGAACAATTCCTATTTTTCTTTCTGCATGCATATAGATGTTGTCTATATACCCATAATTTTCGTTAAATAATCGTAGATTATAGTTTGGGATACGAAAAAGAGAAAAATTAAAAAATCCCGATATTGCTCCCTAGATTTTCATTGGGTGTACTGTAGATCACATTTGAGAAGATACATTGATGGAATTTGGTAGGTCCATGCCAAACATGAATATGTAATTATGTACTATATGTTTTAGAATTATTCGTGTTTTAAAGATAAACGTTTTGATTTCTTTTATAAATCGAGCTCCCTGGAGCTTGGGATCTGAAAGCAATGACTTACCACAAATATTACCGGAGAAACACCGGTCGAAGCCGTGTGCGGACGAGCTGCATGTGTGTTCAGAACAACTTGAGCCACGGAACAAACGGGCGCTCAAAAGATCTTTCCTCCAGACGTTTCACCCGGCCGCTCACATTTGGCCAAGTGGCCTCTTTCTCATCCGAAGATAAGCCTTCTACTCTCCTACTACGCTTCCTCCTCCTTCCTGCAAAAACGCGGCAATCCAAGTCCAACAAGCTAAAGATTAGCTAGCCTTCTAATACCACTACCCATCTCAAACTGAAGCAATCCAACAAGCTCAGAGGAAGAAGAAGACAGATCGAGCAAGCAAGCGGCCATGGCGTTAGCACCCACGTCTCTTACAGGGAGGCCCCTGTGCACGGCCCCGCAGCTCACGAGGTCGTCAAGGACAGCATCGTCGAGGCTCTCATGCAGGGCTTCCAACGATAAGGACGGCACGCCTCCGTCGTGGGCCGGAAACCTGGAGCTGAAAAAGCTCGGGAAGTTTGCGATGGTCGCGCTGGCCGCCGGCGTGCTCGTGCTCACGCCCGTCGATGACGCCATGGCGGGCAAGTCCGGCGGCAGGGTCGGCGGTAAGGCGTTCCGGTCCGCGGCCCCGCGCTCGTCCGGTCCAAGGATAAACAACTCAAGGTAAGTAATCAACAATCACGCCGATCTGTGGCATAGAGGATGCGTTTTCTGATGCAATTCTGGTTCTGATTTGTTTTTGCGACGCTCGCGCACGCGCAGGACGAACATCTACGTCAACCCCGGCGTAGCTCCGCCGTTGCTCGGAGGGTACGGCGGGTACGGGGGCTATGGCGGGTACGGCTTCTACGGCGGCCCGAGTGCCGTACTCGGGGTCGGCGGAGGCTTAGACACGTTCGTCTTGTTCATAGTGGGCGGGGCGGTCGTCGGCGCCGTCAGGCGGTTCCTCAACAGCAGGGATAGAGACGATAACGACGACTAGCTCATGATGCAAACAATGTAATCTCATCCCAACCTTGTAATATAGCGACATTACGATTTTGTTCTTGTCGATCCTTAATAATTTTTGAAAGAACAGAATACTGAATACTGAATACTGAACGAGCAGAACAGTGTTGTACGACGAACAGCATGTTTGTATAATTTTGTACTACCTCCGTTCCAAAAAGTGTCATTTTTTTCTTCTAAATTTGAATACATCTAGACACACACTAGACATTAAATCGTGTATAAATACATTCAAATTTAAACAAATAAATGACATCCTTTTTTAAACGGAGTGAGTAATTTTCACGGTAAATGGGAATAGAAATTGTAGTTACACGCTTACACTTGAGGCTCTTCTGCACTGCAGATATAGTGTACTTATTTCTTTTTCTCGTATTACACAGCACCGGCTCTTCTGAAAGGCACCCGTGCCACTTCGAAACTTTTACAATTCTTGCATCCTATAACAAGTCCGAGATTGGAGTTTTAATGAAGGAGGCTAGGAGCCTCTATTTTCTAAACTTCAATTCTTTTCATTTCTCTTTTAGCCGCCGTACCTGTAACAATGCTGCCCACAAGCTTGCAAAGATGGGAGCAAATTCTTAGTCTGACGACTCCTTCTGAGATGTTTCTGCTCCCATGTGTATTGCTACTCTGTTGGACAGCGATTTAGTTGTGCACGTTTAATGGAATTCCCATGTTTAACGTAAAAAAATAATACTGGCATCCAATTTTTTTTATGTTACGCTATCTCATCTTTCTACGATGCAATTCCTACATTTTAAGGTTTCCTGATGGAACTGCATAACCATGATCCGTGGAACAAGATTTCAGCATGCACGTGTGTGCATAGTCTTTAACATTGTCCACAAAAATATTTTGTAACATCAACAAACATTATTTGGGCTATTCAAGTAACTATTTTCGACCCAAATTAAAGGACCATAATAAGAATCTCATTTGATATTCATCTCTTACTGTACAACCTTCTTATAGTACCTAGATATTTTGATTACAAGTTAACAACGACTAGTACTACATATGGTAAACAATAAAGCCACATCGAAGCCACTTCTAATCTTCTTCGTTGCATCATGTCATGAGCGTCATAATTCTTGATATGTCCAAAATATTATTCATAAATTATTGAATATGTAAAAATGGCTCAAGTTCATGACACAAACCAACAACAAAGATTACATATAAAAAACAAATATTTTAGTGACAGTGAGTTAAGTTAGGATGATTGTCAATCTTTTATGGATGCCCTATAGGTAGTATTTAAATATATGCCAACTGGATTTCCTTGTTTGTTTTCATGCACAAACCTTTATTTTGGAAAACGGCAAAAACAATGTGTACAGTGGATGAAACAAACGTCAATACGAGCATACAAAACAATCAAATTGTGTGCATCTAAAAGTAGAATTCACGGAAAAATTATGTCGTGTATGCTACTATAAGCGATATTATTTTAAAATCAAGTGTAGAGCAGACACATGTTGTCAACGTATACTTAAACAACCTTGCAAGACACATTGACAACATTTCAATTTATACTCTAGAAGGTTCCATAATTATACTTACCTAGTAATACACTAGAGACACTACTAAGACATTTGTCGGAGTGTATGATTTGTAGATCTCTATCATAATCTTTACGAATGTTAAAATATATAAACATACACAAAAAATATATGTGAAACTGCTATGTATACACTATAAATTATGCAACCCGAAAAAATAATTCAAAGAGCACCTTTATTACAACATAAAATTTGGTTTAGCATAAGGAAACTTTTGATTGATATAGGAGTACGTACATTACAACTAATAGCAAAGAACAATATACTAATGTTTAGAAACATTGTTATGTTGTTAGCTAGGCCGTATAAGTAATAGAAATTGTACTCAATACTAACATAGTAAAATAAAATAGGTTTTCAAAAAAAATTAGTATAAAATATATTATTTTAATTTGGAGTAGCCCTGATATCATGTACGAATTCGCTCGTGGACGATATCACGATGATTGTCCTCTACACGCTTCCCGGAACAAGTGTGACCACAAATGAATCCAGAATCAAAATTATCTCATCCAACATGTCTTGTCGGATGTGTGTCAATGTCGACTCGTAAAGCAACAACTACACTAGGTCCAGGTCATCGCTCACGACGAGCACATGTTGGCAGTTGAAGTTTAGTGCGAGCTTCAACACTCAAGTCAGCGCCCGAGTCTCGATGATGTTGATGGGGGCGTGCTCCGTTCGCTCGACGAAGGTGGGCAGGACCCGAACGTGAGCATCATGGATGGCGTTGTCTATATTCACATGTTCGCTGTTGTCATGGAATATGGATATGTCTCCTATTATAAAACGGTGAGGAGAACGAGTATGTGTGTGGCTGATTCTGGATTGGCACGTCGTGTTGTGTGGCGAACTGGAGACAACCGTGGAGAAACCAAAACTCTTGTGGAAAGAAGTCACCATTGTTTGACTTGGATAGGAGAGAAGTGATGGGTGAAAGTTTGGACAACATCGTTAGGAGCATGTCTTATATCCATAGGACTTGTTGACCAATTGTTTTCCGGTTCATCCGCTAGTTTTTAATGCACAATTGGTTCATTTTTCACTACCGTCGGGTAAGATATTGTACAAGTAAAAGTTTTGTCTAGGTTACGTGACCAATTACCTGTTTAGTGCATAAATTCGGCGACTTGAACACCGTTTGTCCTATTTATTCCAGCTCGGTTGCAAAGTTGGTCTAGTTCCCCTTCCAGTTTCGGGTTTTCATGGTTGAAGCGTACGGCCATGTGTGGTTTCGGGTTTTCGCGGTTGGAGCGGGGGTAACACTATAGAACGGGCTCCCTTCCGGAAGGTAACCCTGCGTACGAAACGACGACACGTGGGGAGCCATATTGATGGGGGGATACTTTATAGGTAGGCCCATGGACCCGGAAAGTAGACTCGCCAAGACCAAGAAGGCCAAAGCCGAGTCACGTATCAAGTCCCATGGGCTGGACTGAAGACAAGCCGACCAAGACCCATGATGGAGAAGGGACTCGTCAGTAAGGAGTCCAAGTACAACCCGGAGCCCTGACTTCGAAGACCAAGACGTAGAGTAGGACTCCGTGTTCTAGTGTGACTCGGTGTAACCTGTAAGTCCAGGGACCCGGCCGCCTTTATAAGCGGGGTCCTGGACCTTAGATCGAGAAGCCTGGAGAGAGATACCTAGTCGCCGACTCCCCAGAGAGGAGCCGGAACCCTGTAATCGATATCAGATCTAGAGCAATAAAGAGAAGCAGGAAGTAGGTCTTTACCTCTAATCAAGAGGGGCCGAACCTGGGTAAATCTGTGTCCCTAGGCGAGATTAACCTCTCCTACGTACTTCGTGCATCAATGGCCCCAGAACTCACCTTCCCAGAGGAAGGACTTGCCGTGACAACCCCACGACAGTTGGCGCCCACCGTGGGGCAGGAGATGCGTGGAGTTGAGATTGTGGGAGCCGCTCGCCGGGCCATGGAGAAACTCGCCATCGGGCGAGTCTATACTGATGAGCATGGAGAAACCGAGATCGATGACTCCGGCTGGACTCCAGAGATGGAGGAAGTCGACGAGGGTTATCAGTTTGTTTTTTGAGGGATCAACGTGTTCGTCGGCATGGTTTGCGCGTCGGGTCTTCACGCTAACTCGGCGGAATCAGTGTCAGAGCCAACAGCTATTGTCGAGTCCGACGGCGAGGAGTCGGTCGGGACATCAGAAGTCGGCATCATCGCCGAGCCAAAGAAGCAACTTGCTGTCAACCATGAAGAGGAGTCGCTGGCGGAGCCACTTATGGAGCCAGATTACGACGCCGATTCAGAGTCTATTTTGCCCTTGTTCGAGGATCGGCTTGGGTATGGAATTGAAGAGGAGGATTACGCGGAGTCGCCAGTACGCGCCCGCGTCGTTGGAGTCTACATGTCTGGGAACGGCGGAAATCAATTTGATCCAAGTCTACTAACAAAGGAAATCAATGCAAGCAACGCAGCAGAACGGGCGGCCGAGTTAGCCAGAGCGCGTGCTGCGATGGAGAGGCAACTAGCAGAAATCAACGAGGCAAACCGCAGATTAGCAGAAGAGCAGGCCCGGGTCCAGACTGAGGCCCAGGTTGTAAGGAGTCGCCAGGAGGAACTTACCTCTATTCAGCATCGCAGGGCGAGGAGTCGCCTTCGTGGCGGGGTCATTGTCAACCCTACTGCTTTGTTCAACACACCCACTGGCCCAGACGCAGGAGCCGGGCTAGGGAGCTCATCAGCTGCGGGAGGCGGCGCAGGAGGAGGAGCAACACCACCACCACCACCACCAGAAGGACCCGGCGGCAACGGTACCAACGGACCGCCACCTGAAGGAGGAGTCGGAGGAGGATCAGCAGGTGGTATGGGACCTCCACCTGGCAGGTTTCGTACGCTAGAGGGGCATTACTCTAACCCAATGGACAACGTTCACGCGGCAACTATGAGGCTAGAGAACATTGAGATACCAGAAGGAGCAGCGGGACAGGAGACCCGCCGTGCTATAGAGATGCTGAAGACAGCAATGACTCAGCAAGCTCTTTATCCAGCGTTTCCAGATGCAAGTAGGCTACACTCGACACCGTTCAACTCTGGCACGAGGAGTCGGCATGACGAGTCTCACCCGGCCAACTCTACAAGCGCAAGGCGCCGTGAACAAGAAAGGAACAGGGTCATCATACCAACTACCTCACGAGCTCAACTGGTGGTTGATGAAGCAAGACAGCGACGAGAGAGGGAGGCGGCCAGGGCACGGGAGGCTGAGAGGGACAGAGCCCTAGCTGGTCCAGATAACCAGCCTCAGCCAACCCGGGCGCACACAGAAGTGACTTTTCCTGGTACCTCTCCTTCACTAACAGGACCAGAGTGCCTGTCAGATGCCATCAGGTCCGAGTCTTTCCCCAGCGACTTCAAGGAGCCGCGCAAAGTTCCCAATTATGAGCCCAACATGGACCCGACCTCCTGGTTGGGTACATACGAGATGGCAATGAGTATCCGCAATGCCACAGGTAATCTGTGCGCCAAATTCATGTATCTTATGATGGAGGGAGCAGCCAAAGTGTGGATGCGGAACTTGCCTCCTAGATCAATCAACTCTTGGGAGCAGTTGAAGTCGGCTTTCATACAGAACTTCCAGGGAACATGCAAAAAGCTTAGTACCATAGAGGACTTGGAGCGGTGTGTTCAGAGAAAGGGCGAGTCTGCAAGGCATTGGATGAAGCGGGTCTCGGAGATCATCAACTCATCGCAAGGACTCCCAACAATTTCAGTGCTAATGGCAATGGAGAGAAATTGCAGCTACAATCCCTTCAGCTGGAAGTTGGGTCGCATGAAGGAGAGCCTGAATCAAGGTATTCCCCTTACGATTGGCGAGATTATGGCAGGTGCTAATAAGCACGCTGCCACAGACAAAACGAAGGATTAGGAGGAAGGACCCAAAGGACATGGTGGCAATAGTTAGAACCAGAATCAAAATCAGAACCAGAATCAGGGAAGTAACAAGCGACCGTATGGAGACAACTCTGACCTAGTGGCTAATACAAACACTGGGGTCAGACGCAAGGACAACAATTCTCAAGGGTATCAGGGACGTAGACCGACCACAGAGGAGGTTCTGGCGAGTCCATGCCCTAAACACGCCAGAAACGGCAAGTGTGGTCACACCTTGGGACAGTGCGTGGATTTGCAGCATGCCAGATTACCAGGACCAGGAAATAGAGGCAACAACAATGGATATAGAGGAAACAATGGTGACGGAGGACTCGACAACCACGGCGGAGGAGCCGGCAATAACCCTAACCAACCTCACGGAGGAGGTAGCCAACAGGGCGGGTTCCAGCAGAACCCGAAGCAGCTTCACGATAACAATGGGCAGTATTATGTCACAACTCGGCCACTGAACCCGAGTCGTGGCAGTTACCATGTCTTCACAACAAGCACGTCCAAGCGTGCCAAGAAATTAAAGGTTAGAGCTGTCAATGCAGTGGAGCCGGCGCTCCCACAGTGACTCAGGTGGTCAGAGCAAACCATCACATGGAGTCGGGCAGATCATCCGCCAAGAGTCGACGACCCAGGGCAGCTAGACTTGGTGGTGGCACCTCAAGTTGGGGGCTACACGTTGAACAAAGTGCTCATGGATGGTGGAAGTAGTATCAACATCTTATATTATGACACATTCAAGAGGATGCAGCTGCAAGATAGGCAGCTAATACCCACTGAGACAGTTTTTCATGGAATCGTACCAGGGAAGTCAGCCAAGCCAATCGGTAAGATTTATCTTGAGGTTGCTTTTGGCACAATGGAGAATTTTCGTTTAGAGATCATGTCTTTTGAGGTAGTCGATCTTAAGAGTCCATACCATGCTCTCTTTGGTCGACCAGCATACTTTAAGTTTATGGCCAGACCATGCTATGTTTACTTGAAGCTCAAGATGCCAGGTCCAGCAGGAGTCATTACAGTTAATGGCAGCAGACAGATGGCATTGGAGTGTGAACTAGGTGATGCAGCTATGGCTGAGACAGCTTGTGCTCAAGAGGAGCTGAAATTTTATAAGGCAAACGTGGACCCGGAGGACAACTCGGTCCTTAAGAAGCCGGCCACAGAGGAGAAGATGAAATTTAAGTCAGCTCAGGATACAAAGCAAGTCGACTTTACCCTTGGTGATTCTTCCAAGCAGTTCACCATTGGGGCACACCTCTCTGATAAATAGGAAAGCGCGCTCGTCGAGTTCATCCGTGAGAACCGGGACGTCTTTGCATGGAAGCCATCGGACATGCCAGGAGTCCCCAGAGAACTCGCCGAGCACAGCTTACACGTTAACCCAAATGCAAGACCAGTTAAGCAAGGTTTGCGCAAGTTTCATGATGACAGGAGGAAAGCCATCGGAGAAGACGTGGCTCGGCTCCTCGCAGCCGAGTTCATCAAAGAAGTCTTTCACCCAGAGTGGGTGGCCAATCCAGTGTTAGTGCCAAAGAAAACATGAGAGTTGCGGATGTGCATCGACTTCACAGGCCTTAACAAGCATTGCCCTAAGGACCCGTTTGCATTGCCTCGTATTGACCAGATCATTGACTCCACAGCAGGGTCAGAATTGCTTTGTTTTCTGGATGCCTATTCAGGGTACTACCTAATCAGACTCAACATAGAGGATGAGCTGAAAACGTCTTTCATCACGCCCTTTGGAGCATTCTGTTATACAACAATGCCCTTTGGGCTCAAGAACGCAGGAGCTACATATCAGAGGTGCATCCAGAATTGTTTCAAGGAACAGATTGGAAGAAATATTCACGCTTATGTGGATGATGTAGTTGTCAAGTCTCAAAAGGCTGACTCTCTGATAGCAGACCTGACAGAAACCTTTGGTAACCTGCGCAAGTACAAGATGAAACTCAACCCAACCAAGTGTGTTTTTGGAGTCCCTGCAGGCAAACTCCTTGGCTTCATTGTTTCAGAGAGAGGCATTGAAGCAAACCCAGAGAAAATCAAGGCTATTCACAATCTGCAGAAGCCGACTTGTCTAAAGGACGTTCAGAAACTCGCTGGTTGTGTAGCAGCTCTCAGCAGATTCATCTCAAGACTCAGAGAGAAGGCGGGCCCTCTCTATCGACTCTTGAAGAAGTCAGATAAGTTCATATGGGATAAAGAAGCCGATGATGCTTTTGAGAACTTGAAGAAAACTCTATCATCAGCACCAGTACTTGCAGCTCCTACAGATAAGGAGCCCATGCTATTATATGTGGCTGCCAACGAAAGGGTGGTCAGTGCAGTAGTAGTTGTGGAACGATCAGAGGAAGGAAAGGAGTATCCAGTGCAGAGACCTGTTTATTACATCAGTGAAGTCCTAACAGAGTCAAAGCAAAGGTACCCTCAATGGCAGAAGCTAGTCTATGGAGTTTTCCTTGCAAGTAGGAAGCTTAAGCATTATTTCCAAGAGCACCCAATCAAAGTGGTGAGTTCAGCACCGCTAGCAGACATCATACGCAACAGAGACGCAACAGGTCGAGTCGCCAAGTGGGTAATCGAGTTGGGTCCTTACCATATCACATACGAGCCCAGGACAGCAGTCAAATCTCAAGCTTTGGTCGACTTCGTCAACGATTGGACTGATTGCACATCTTCACCGAGTTCACCTTGCACCAACTATTGGACAATGCACTTCGACGGGTCCAGACAGCTAGAGGGCTCAGGAGCCGGTGTGGTTCTAACTTCGCCAAAAGGAGATAAGTTGGCGTATGTCCTTCAGTTGCATTTTGATTGTACAAACAACATGGCAGAGTATGAGGCTTTGCTACATGGCCTGCGTCTGGCCAAGCAGATGAACATCAAGCGTATCCGGTGCTTTGGAGACTCGGATCTCGTAGCCCAGCAAGTATCGGGAACCTGGGACTCGAAGGATGCAAACATGGCTGCTTATAGAAGAGCAGTCGAACAGATAGCCGGGTTCTTTTCTGGTTATCAAGTGGAGCATATTGACAGACACAAAAACGAGGCCGCAGATGCGTTATCACGACTCGGCTCTCGTCGAGAGAAAGTACCACCAAATGTATTTGTGGATGAACTTCACCACCCATCAGTCAAGTTGCCCTCAGAGGAGGAGTTAGCCTCCCTAGATCCAGAATCGGCACTGGTGGCAGCAGCACGAACAACACCAGCATGGACAGAGCCCTATCTTGCATATCTCCTTAGGGGTGAACTCCCACAGGATGAAGTCAAACAGAGACAGCTCATCAGGCGATGCAAGTCCTACACAGTCATTGATGGCGAGTTGTACAGAAGGAGCGTCACTGGAGTCTACCAGAGGTGTGTGTCTCCAGAAGAGGGCAGGCAAATATTGCAAGAGATTCATGCAGGTGATTGTGGTCATCATGCATCCACTAGATACTTGGTGTCAAAAGCTTTCAGGCACGGGTTCTTTTGGTTAACAGCACATCTGGACGCAGAGAAGATAGTTCGAGTCTGTGATGGATGCCAAAGGTACGCAAGGCAAGACCACGTGCCAGCCCAAGAGCTCAGAACTATTCCTATCACTTGGCCGTTTGCAGTTTGGGGACTTGATATGGTGGGTCCTTTCTCAAAGTCGCCCTGTCAGAAGACCCATCTGCTAGTAGCAGTTGACAAGTTCACCAAGTGGGTGGAAGTCGAACCCGTCAGCAGAGTCGACGGAGCATCAGCAGTGAGATTCTTCAAGAAAATAGCAACACGCTTCGGATATCCTCACAGCATCATTACAGACAATGGTACCAACTTATCAGTTGGAGAGATGGCCAAGTTCTGCGGTGAGAACAACATCAGACTCGACCTAGCCTCAGTGGCACACCCACAGTCTAATGGACAAGTAGAGAGGGCAAATCAGGAGTTGCTGAAGGGAATTAAACCTCGGCTCCGAGTCCCTTTGCTAAGAGCCGCCGGGTGTTGGGTTGAGGAGCTGCCAGCAGTACTCTGGAGTATAAGAACGACTCCTAACAGATCAACTGGCTTCACACCTTTCTTCATGGTGTATGGAGCAGAAGCCGTCCTGCCAAGCGACTTGCTGCATGACTCACCACGAGTCGCCAATTACGTCGAGACAGAGAATGAACTCGCTCGCCAAGACTCGGTGGACGCACTCGAGGAAGCAAGGGAGTTAGCCCTTGAGAGATCAGCAGTTTATCAGCAGGACTTGCGGCGATATCACGCACGCAGAATTAAGACTCGGACTTTCCAGGAAGGCGACTTAGTGCTTCGCCTTGTCCAGAACAGGGAAGGGATGCACAAGCTATCTCCACCATGGGAAGGACCATTCGTCATAAGCAAGAACTTGCACAATGGGTCGTACTATCTAATGGATGTACGAGAGCCGGCAAGTGAAAGTAAAGGAGCTGACACAGCTCATACGCTAGATCCCTATGCAGAGGCAAAGAGGCCGTGGAACATAGCTCAGTTACGTCCTTATTATACTTAAGTTGTAATAGTTTTGTGAGTTGAAAGGCAAAGAGCCCAGTGAGCCATTCCTAGATGTAATCAAATTATTATGATCAAATGAAATAAAGCCGGCTTCTGTGAATATGAGTCCTTTAGTCGACTCACCCAGTGAGTGCGATTTATTCTTTAATTTCGATCATCAGGTTCTTGGGGGCTTGCTTTTCAGTGAAAAAAGTTAAGCTTAGACTCGTGAACCCGGCACAGTAGCCAAACTTTACCTAATTTTCTCACTGGTAAGTTAGATGCATCCTGCACAATATGACTAATCTATTGGCATGACTCGTCTCCGGTTCTTATGAATCCTAAAGGACATGAGGTGTTAGGAGTTTGTTAGCACAAGCTGTAAGAGGAGTCATGCAGGGCCTACTTATTCATCAGTGGATAATTAGACGGGTTATAAGAACCACAGAATGACTTGCATAGATAGTACATATTAATCTCATAGCTTAACAAGCAAGTCATCATAAGCCGATTGGCACAATTTCAGAACAAGTAGTTCAAAAGACCTAACAAGGTTTAAGCACCAGCAGTGCATCATTACAAAGTTTAAATACTAATACCACAACATTACATAGTGATCAAAAGTCATTCAAGGGATGGTCTTCCAGAGGAGTCAACTTCTCAGCCGGAACAGGGGGGTCCTTCTTCACAGGAGACTTGTCCTTTGTTGGAGCAGTAGAGGCAGGAGCCAGCTTCACAGGAGGCTTTGTCGCGACTCTCTTCGTTTGAAAACCAGTGCCTCTGGGACTCTTCATATGCTTAGCCAACTCTTCTTGTTTCTGGGCATCACCAGAGATAGCTCTTGAAGGAGTGGGTGCAGCAGGAGTCTTCAAAGTGGGATCGGCACCAAGAATAGGAGCCGCCGGCGACGAGAAACTTGGCCCAGTAAAAGAGGATGGAACACCAGCTGGGTCCTGTGAGGGGCGGCCAAAGTTTACAATCTCAGGAGTCTCTGGAGCAACTCTTTTGTTCTCCAAGTCATAGTGATGAACCCATACCTCAGGGTCCATCTTGTTGGCAATCTCACAAGCATATGGCCGCACCAGCTTCTCCTCAGCCTTGAAGTCGTCTTGGGTGAAGGGTTTGCCACCCTCATGTTGCTCTGGCTTCCCCATAGTAAGCATTGCTGGCTCCAAAATAGTGGAGTAATAACTATGGGCTAGAGCAAGGATTCTGATGGATGCTCTCCTCAAAGAAGATTGCTTCCACAGCCGCATATAACCTGGTGCCCTAGACAACTCGTCCACCAGACGTTCAGGCTCTTTGGGGCACTTGCCCTTAGGGTTCAAATATTTCACCACTGCACGGGCTCCCTCTTGTAGCCCATGACAGTGGTCAAGCATCTCATGCAATTGCTTGCTAGTGGGCAGTTTGAGTTTTGGGGAGTCAGCCCCTGCAGAAAAGAAATCAATGATTGTCAGTCTAAAAGCAGTTCAGAAAGGTGCAGAAAGGAAGTAAGCAAAAGTTACAAACTTACCAAATATATGTTGGCACATGGCCCCAATGCCCTTGCGGCAAGTGTCGAAGACAGCTTTTAGATCATTGTGTGCCTTTTGGGCAACCCTTTTGGCATCAGCAGATTCTTTCCTCACTTGCTCCAGTTGAGCAGACAAGACCTTCAGATCCTTTTCAAGTTGAATGGAGCGTTCTTTTTCAGCTATAGCAGAACTGGCACTAGCAGCTGCCTGGTCCTCAAGCTCCTTCATATCTCTCTTCATCTTGGAGATAATGCACTGCAATCACAAGTCAAATTTTTGCAAGTCAGCTTTACTAGTCAAGCAGAGAACTCATGAGCTCCAAGTCGTCACAAGTTAACAACTTGGCGCTTGGGGGCTACTCAGGAGTCAGTTTTTCTCTTACAACCAGCAGGCATGGGTCCTAGTCAACAAGTCATCAGCTCCAAGTCGTCACAAGTCAACAACTCGGCGCTTGGGGGCTACTCGCAGATCAGAATTTTTTCTTCAAGTTAAGTATCAATAATTTACATGGATTAGTAGCTCCAAGTCGTCGCAGGCTGACAACTCGGCGCTTGGGGGCTACTCGTGGAAAAGTTTTTTGGTTTAAGAACCCGACAGATAACAAATCAGCAGCCCCGAGTCCTAGTAGAGCTAAGGACTCAGTGCTTGGGGGCTACAGTGTGCGAATTTTTCCTACACAGCAGTTGAATTCAATTTCAAAGCAAAGCACCTATCCTAGTCACAAGTCACCGCAGACAGGTGCTTGGGGGCTACTGGAATAGGAGGATGCTAGAAAGCATAAAGGGTAGAAGTCAAAAGGCTTACGCTATGAATCATGTGAAGAGATCTAAGAGCCGCTTGCTCATCATCCTTTAGCTTGGCAGATTGATCGTTCAAGTCGACTGCTTCAGCATAGGCTTCAGAGAAGGACATGTTATCAGCTACCCAAAGTCGGCTGTAGTCAGTAGATGACTTGGTATTGATGTTTGGTGGAGCTGTAGGAGTCACCTTCAAAGGAGCCGGCTGATCTTGAGGCGCGGCGTCAGGAGTCTCAGTCCCAGAGGAGGGCTGAACTATCAGTGGAGTCACCTCCCGAGTCCTTGAAGGGGACTCGGGAATAATGGGAGTTGTGGTTGCACCAGCAGATGCAGCAGTGGAGGGACCTGTCCTCGTGCTTGTTGTTTGAGAAGCCGAAGGAGGGACAGGTCCACGACCAGATGTGACATCAGTCATGCCTGGGAGCTTGTTAACCTTGATGCAAGGCCGAGCCCTGAAATAGACAAAGACAGAAGTCAGCAATAAAATCAAGTGAAAAGGAAAAAGCAGAAGTCATTTGAATGCAAATAGAGTAAACAGAGGAGTCTTACCCAACATTGGTTTCCAGGTCCAAGGAGGCCTGAGAGTCTGAAGAAGGCATAGACATGCCGGAGTGGTAGGAGTCGTCCTTGTTGGGAGGAGAAGCCGACTTCCGTTGGTGCGAAATAGGCAGAGGCTCAGGAGTCTCTGCAGGCCCGTCGGAGCGCAGCTTTCTCTTCCTAGCAGCAACAACACTCTGCACACGTTCTTCAGGCTTAGCAGGTGAGCGAGTGGACCCAAGGACTCGTGAAAGTGGTACCTTGGGAACAGCCTCTCGAGACCCATTATGGGAAGCTGGGGAGGAAGAAGAGTGGCTTTTGGCTAAGGACTCTTCAGACAAAGATTGCTGAGCAGCAGCAGTCCTAGAGGTTGTGTGAGCTTGCTCAGTGACAAGAGCCTCTGGTGAGGACTCGTCTTCATCAATATCATCCACAATGGGAGCCTCTGGAGAGGACTCCTCATCTTCATTGTCATCATCACCGTCGTTTGCAGTCGGGGCCTCCTGAGAGGACTCCTCGTCTGCATCGTCATCATCAGCATCTTCTGCCACAGTGGTTTGCTCTGTGACAGGGTTCTCTTCTTCAACCTCAGCCTCAGCTTCGGTTTTGTTCTCAGTGCCAGCTCCAGAGGCCGGCTTCCAGAAGGAGTCGGTGAGCTGCAAGGAAAGTCAGAAAAAATGAGTTAGTAAGCGATACAAGCAAGAGCAAGTTAGAAATAAGGTAAAGTTTAATGCTTACATCGGGAGCTGGGTTGGTGGAGCAGAAGGGCTGGAGCCCAAAGTGTGCCTGGTCCTTCATAGGCTGCCCAGTCAACTTTTTGATGAGCCGACCGAGCTCAGGACCATCTGACAGCTGTTCTGTCACCCGGAGGTCATCACCCGCGCAGCGGGTATATGTACAAATAAGCCGAGTCCTAGGACTCAGGGGCTGAATCCTCCAAGTTGTCCAGCAGCGGACTAGGTCCATATTCTCCAGATTGTGGGATAGGAGGGCCCGAATCCGAGTGATCAAAAACTCGACTCTTGGCCGGGCGGCCTCTGAGCATCTAGCCTTCATAAGGGGAGTCGCCTGAAGGCGGTCCTCAGAGAATAGAGGGAGTTTAGGTTCTCCTGCAGGGGAGGTATCCTTGCAATAGAAGAAAGTTTTCTGCCAATCTTTAATGCGATTAGGAAAGACAGGCTTGGGAAAGACGGAATGAAGGCGCCGTTGAAGAGCGATGGCGCCGCATTGAAGGAGAGGGCCCCCAGAAGTTTCAGGCTGGGGGTTGCAATAGAAAAGTTTGAGCCAGAGGTTAAGATCGGGCTTGGTTTGGAGGTAATCCTCACACAAAGTGACGAAATTGGACAAAGTGAGGATAGAATTGGGAGCCAAGTCGTGAATCCGTAGCTGATAAAGCTCAAGAAGTTGGCGGAAGAAGAGGTTACCCGGGGGCGTGAACCCGCGGAACAGGTGCTCTGTGAAGATTACCACCTCATCCTTCGCGGGAGCGGGCACTACCTCATCTCCTGGGGCCCGAGCCTTCACATTGGACGGAATAAGGCCAGTCGACCGGTGCGTCTTCAATTGCTCGGAGGTAATCGTGGATCCACCCCAATCGGCGAAAATCGATCGCTTCGATGAAGATTTGGTGGCGGCGGCCGCGGCGGCGATGTCCACTGTCCTGCTCGATGAGGAAGCCTTGGCCTTGGGTGCAGCCTTTGCGCGCTTGGGTGCCATGGCGAGCGGGCGGTGTGTGCTGAGCGCGGGAAGAGATGAGCGCAAAGAGAAAGGGGAGATTTGAGCTAAAGGGGCAAGTGAGGGTTTTGAGACCTAACCCTTTGCAATTTATAAAGGGGTAAAAACCCTAGAGAGTTACAGAGGTGGTCCACAGTAAACTGTGGATAATGATTCAGTGGCTAAAAGCCAGATAGGAAATGATAATATAAAAACTAAAGTCACAGAAGTGGAAGAAGCCGGCTTGTCTCAGAATGGCGAGTCCTGTGACAGTGAGAGTCAAATTATTTAGTCCTTGTTCACAAGAGTCATAACAAACTCGGCCTGCTAGTGCAAAGGCAAGAGTGGTGGCTTGAACAAGGGATGAGGATGAACTCATTTTATATGCGTGTTATGTTTTTATGCAGGAATTCATCTTGGAGCTAGCAGTAGGCGACTCCTGAATTGGTGACTCAGAAGAAGTCGAGACAGGGAGTCGACCTAAGGAGTCAGAAGAAGCCGCTAAAGCTGCGCCCAAGATAAATTCGGGGGCTACTAATGGGGGATACTTTATAGGTAGGCCCATGGACCCGGAAAGTAGACTCACGAAGACCAAGAAGGCCAAAGCCGAGTCACGTATCAAGTCCCATGGGCTGGGCTGAAGACAAGCCGACCAAGGCCCATGATGGAGAAGGGACTCGTCAGTAAGGAGTCCAAGTACAACCCGGAGCCCTGACTTCGAAGACCAAGACGTAGAGTAGAACTCCGTGTTCTAGTGTGACTCGGTTTAACCTGTAAGTCTAGGGACCCGGCCGCCTTTATAAGAGGGGTCCTGGACCTTAGATCGATAAGCCCAGAGAGAGATACCTAGTCGCTGACTCCCTAGAGAGGAGCCGGAACCCTGTAATCGATATCAGATCTAGAGCAATAAAGAGAAGCAGGAAGTAGGTATTTACCTCTAACCAAGAGGGGCCGAACCTGGGTAAATCTATGTCCCTCGGCGAGATTAACCTCTCCTACGTACTTCGTGCATCAATGACCGCAGAACTCACCTTCCCAGAGGAAGGACTTGCCGTGACAACCCCACGACACGTACGTAGAAGCAAAAGCTGGCACGACAGAGGCCCACGTGCGTCCTGCCATCGCGCGTCGTCTGCTCGTCATGAAGCTCCCCTCGTACGCGTCGTCTGCTGGCTATTTCGATCAGAAGTACAGAGCGTTGTACATCGGGCGCGGAGGCTACTGCGTGATTGCTTTGATCGGAGGTACAAAGCTATAAAAGTACACACGGTAGACCCTTAAAAATTAAAAAAAAGCACACACGGTAGAGAGAGTAGAACTGAGGATGTACAAAACAAAAACAAACGGTGTATAAATTATATAATATAGGAACGCAAACTACACATAAAAATGTTGTACATCGAGGTAGCTAAATTTAGAATCTCTCTTACATACCGGTATATAAGTTGACTTATTTGCCACCCCCACTCTAAAGCCTAAGTTATATATACAAGTTATAAGTTTTTCATGATCTAGCAGCTCGGCTTCGTCCCCCGTCGCCGCTACCGCGGCGTACGGGCGGACTTAGCCTCGGGGCGTTAGGATATGGAGGCTTCATCGCTCGTCGATCCTCTGTACCCTAACGCCTACGCTAATGCGCCACATGGAAGTACAAAGTATATAGAACAGAAAGTAGAGAGTATAGCGATCCGGATGTATAGATTACTGGGAGGAGGATGTATAAGTACACAGAAAGCGGAGTACAAAGTACGTTGACAGCCGAAGTACAAGTACGTTCAAACCCGAAATACAAGTACGTTCAAACCGAATGTACAGGTATTCAACTTTTGGATGTACAAAAAAAAAGTTCGTTAAAACCTATCGATATGGGATATAGTTTTGAAGATCTCGACGCGAGGAGTTCAAAAGTGAAAATGGTTCGTAATTTGAATAAGCGGTTCTCAAAATATTTCGTTTTAAAACTTCGGTTAAAAAAAATAAAAGGAAAAAGATACCCTCACACCGAGTACAAGTACACAGAAAATGAAGTACAAAATACGTTTATAGCGGAAGTACAAGTACATCCAAACCTGGAGTACAAGTACGTTCAAACCGATGTACAGGTATTCAACTTTTAGATGTATAAAAAAAGTTCGTTAAAACCTATCAACATGGGATCTAATTTTGAAGATCTCGACGCGAGGAGTTCGAAAGTGAAAACGGTTCGTAATTTGGATAAGCGGTTCTTAAGATATTTCGTTTTTCAACTTCAGTTCAGAAAAATAAAAGTAAAAAAGATACCCTCCCAACTCCCATATCCCTTTCTCTCTCATCCCCACTTTAATTCCGGTTTCGACACTTGGCGGACATGCAAGCACCCACGGGTGATCAAGCGAGGAGAAGACGACACTTGTCGCGACGGGAGTGCACTAGATTCCCTTTGCAAAGGGAACTTTTTTTAACGATTACCTTGAAGCGGTGGTCCTATCCCCATAATAGACCTGGCCATGGGCGGCCTGGCCTGGACGATCCGACCCCAGCCCGAAAATCCCCCGAACCGGGCCATGCCATCAGGCAAGGCTGGGACCTAATTTTTTTTAGCCCGAGGATCAGAACGGGCCGGGCTCAAGCTTCACAAATTTACGGATCATAATGGAGGCTCGGGCCTGAATTTTCAACACTGGGCTTTTTTCGGGCCGGCCCGCCCCGAGATATGGCCTACCCCAAAGGGAGGAATCAAGTGTACCGACCAAGACTGTGTTGCGGTCTCCACCCTGAACGCGGAGACCGGCGCGCCCATGCCCACGCTCCTGCCGCCGCCGCGGCCGCGCGCCTCCCAACAGCTGCTCGCCCCGACCGTCCCGCACCTCGCCCGCCTACTCCTCACGCACGCGCCAGCGATCCCGCCGCTCCTCACCGCCATCCTGCCCGCCTCGCCCTCCCTCCTCACGCCGCTCCTCTCCCACCTCCTGCTCTCCCACTCCCCGCCGCTCCCAGCGCTTTCTCTGTTCCGTCGATTGCTCGACCTCCCCCATTTTCCAGTCCCGGAGAGCTCCCTCCCTGTCCTCCTCCGCCTCCTTGCGCGCTCCCGCCGCCACGCGCCTCTCTCTTTCAAGCTGCTCGAGTCGCTCCCGCCCACCCACCCCCACCTCCTCTCCGTGCCTGCACTGTCCGTCCTTCTCTCCACCGCGCTCTGCTCTTCCGCTCCCGGGGCGTCCTTCGCCGCCGCAGTCACCTGCTTCGAGTCCTCCGCCGCCGTCTGGGCGCGCGCGGGGCGCTCGTTTGGCGCCGCCGAGCTGAACGCGCTGCTCCGCGTCTTCTGCTCCCGAGGCCGCGTCGCCGAGGCGCGCGCGCTATTCCACCGGTACTGCGACGCGTACCCACCCGACACCCGCACATTCAACACGCTGCTGCTCGGGTTCAAGGAGGCCGGCCACGCCCAGGCGCTCGACCTGTTCTACCATGACGCCGTGCTGCGCGGCTTCGTCCCGGATGCCGTGTCCTACTGTGTGAGGATGGACGCCTGCTGCAAGAAAGGGAGGTTTCTGGACGCCCTCGAGCTGCTCGAGGAAATGCGCAAGAAGGACTGCAAGCCAACGCTGCAGGTTTTCACAACGCTGATATACGGAGCTGGGATTGCGAGGGACGCGGCTCGTGCACGTCGCCTGTTTGATGAAATGGAGCAGTGCGGAGTGATTCCAGACCGTGGAGCTCACAATGCACTCATGGGGGCCTATGTGAGGGCAAAGGATTTGCAGTCCGGGCTGGCACTGATGGCCGAGATGGAGCAGAAGGGTATCGGCCTGGACGACGTTACCTACAACACAATGTTGTGTGGGTTTCGTAGGGTGGGTGATTTGGAGGGGATCTGGAAGATATATAGCAAGATGATTAGCTCGGGGTTCATGCCAAGGACCAGGACAACAATGTTGCTCATGAAGGTCTTTTGTGAGAATGGGCGACCGGATCTTGGGCTGGACCTGTGGGATTATCTGATCGGGAAAGGATGTGTACCTCACCGGCATGCATTAGATGTTCTGGTTACTGGTTTATGCTGCAGAGATGTGGTTGGTGAAGCATATAGGTGCTTTCGAGAGATGATCGAGATGGGAATGGCACCTACAGAGCGTGCATTTGGGGTTCTGGAAGGGTTTTTAAAGAAGAAGCGGGAGTTTGGGAAGATTGACGAGATAAGGCAAATGATGAAGGCAACCCAAACGGAGGAACATCAAACTGAAGGAGATGATGTAGAAGAAGCTGCATGAATCTATCAACTCTCTTGTGATTCCTTTTAGAAGGGAACATATTTATTTCTTGGACCGTGTAAAATTTCCAAGCCTCCATGGTTTAGTAAGGTCTCCCTACTTGATACCCTGTGTTTCGAGATTGAAATGTTGGTTGTTGCAATGACCAAACTTGCTTAAGAGATAGCTTTGCATGACCAAACTCGCTTTGACTGAGACAAACAGGGTTATACAGAGATACTCCCAAGCTGCCAATTTGAGGGAAAGATATGAAGATTAGAGGAACCTTGAGAGACAGCGGATGAATGTTTGTGGAGCCTGAATTTTCCAGTTCTGCAGAATTTTTTGGCTTAGCCTTTACCAAGGGAATGGACTGATAGTCTGAAATTGATATAATATATTGATAAGGTTAACAAGATGTATTCATTATTATAACAGTGGTTGAAAGTTCTGTTGAATTACATCTTTCAGAGTGAAATGAGATTTTTTTTTCTCCTAGCCACAGAATTCTTGTACATAACTGTATTAGTCTGTTCACTATTTCAGTGCTGTGATTCAGAACTAAAAGACTGAAGTATTGACATGGAAAAGTCATCACAAAGCTGAATTTTGTCTTCCCTTTATTGATGCACAACTGAACTCATGTGTTCTAGTCTGTCAGCTGAACAGCGAGGATCGAAGGTATTTTTTCTCTCAGCTTTTGTGTTACAGCTACACGTACTGTCATTACACCTGCTGCAGGTCCACTGATGTGAATCTTGACGACGAAACCGTCAATCTCAATAAGCTCAAGGCTTCCACCTCCTGTGCCGGAAAGGTACGGCCTGATCTCATCGAGCAACTACAACATCAAACAAACTTCAGTATTATAGTTTGATCATCCAAAAACTGCATTTTTACTGAACTGTAACAGTTATTTGCAGCCTGGGGAGATTGACAAGTGGCATGCACAATGAGCACTGATCGGTAATAAGCGAGCACATGAGAGGGTGCGTGGCTGACCTTCTCGACATTCTCGGTGTTGAGCTCGAGCCCGGTCTCGGTGTCGTGGATCTGCTCGACCTCAAGGATCTCGGGGATCTTGTCACGGAGGCGCATCTCGATGCCCATCTTGAGCGTCATGGTGGAGCTGGGGCACGAGCCGCATGCGCCCTGGAGCATGAGCACGACGACGAGGCCGTCGATTTCATGCAGGGCCACGTTGCCTCCGTCGGCCATCAGGTTCGGCCGCACTTCGTCCAGCACCTTCTCCACGTTCTCCTCCGTCAGGGGAAGCACGCGCACCGCCCATCCTTCAGGTATCAACACATGGTCAGTACTGCAGTTCTGCCAAGTACTACTATACTTGTCTTGCATGATGTAGCTGTGGGAGAAAAGCTGTAATTCTTCTTTCTCTGTGTACGCACCTGCTCTCTTGGCGCGGTGGTTTGGCGTGTGCAGCGACGTGTGGTTGAAGCTGAGTCGGCCATGGATAAGGGAGCTTGAAGAATTCTATGCGGGAGTAGGATCGGTTAGTCGAGTAAAAAGGAAGAAGAATGGTTGGGGTTAGTGGAAATACCTTGCCGACAGCTGCTGCGAGGGGCGCGTTGGTGGCGCCGGTGGCTTGCCGGAGATTGGGCGAGGAGAGCCTCATCGGAACCAGATTTTTTTGCTCGCCGTGAGGCAAATTAGACCAGGGATGTGCGTTGGTGTCGTGGATGTCCAGCCAGCGGCAGGCTCACCCGTTGGTGTTTCGTTCGTTTCCTGGATGTGGTTCACCGTTCACCCTAGGACCAAGCGAAGTTTCTTGCTCAATAAAATAAAAGGACCTAGGCGTTGTTTTGTTGGGCCTAACGTGGTCCATCTCCAGGGCCTAGAGCCCATGCTCAAAATGAAAAGCCTATTGAAAAGAGTACATAGACGCTACACCACGGTTGAAATTTTTTTAAAACATTGGAAAAAATAGGGTATCTTAGAAAGGTTATGTTCTATAAACATGTGAAATTCAAAATTTTAAACAACTCATTTGAGGTACACAAAAAAATGCATGAATATGGATGTTGTACTGTTTGTAATTATTCATTGTTGAATTTAATTTTTGATACCTCCCAAATGAATTTATTTTGAACTTGAAATTATGTATATTTGCAGAATACCATTTCCCCAACATATCGTATTTTTTTCCAGAACTTTTAGAAACCTCCTGACATAGTTCTCGCTTTGTTTCCACTGTAATCAGGGTTTTGCATGTTATTTTCTCGGATAACTGTTATTTTCTCGAAGAACATATCCATAAGGAAAAGAAGAGGTACATAGATCTCCAAAGCTGACATGCTGCAAAAAAGCAGTTCTTTTTCTGCCCTGCTGTGTACACAAATGCGAAAATACGTACCAAGGACGTGGATATTTTTTCTTTTAAAGGGATATATTAATATAATAATATCGAGATGGTAATAATAAATATAGTCAGCCTCTGCAATGCCTTTGGGAATGTAAAGGTGCACAAGCATCGTCGTTGTGCAGTCTACCCACAATAGTCAGAACCAGGGTTTTACCTTGGAGAATGTCCAATCTCCGCACAATGCCTTCAACGTGGAAAACTACTAGAGAGCCGCCATTTCTAGGTACAAGCAATAAAGTCAGATCTTAGATTTCGGCATCGAAAACTAAGACATGGTGTTGAAACAACAACATCGGAAGTGTCCCCTCCCCATTTGCCAGGAACAACACTGCTGCAAGGCCAATGCTTTTGATGTGAACATCTCCACGCAAACCCATGCCCACAAGGAGCTAAGCGCCATCTTCACCCATCCTTTGGTAGAAAAAACTCTCTAGAACTACCGCTCTCGACTCAAACGAGGATGCGAGATGGAACCTTCCGAGCCTAATCTTCTTTCAATATGAATGCCTTCTATCCCATGTCAACACCTGCTCATATGGGCCATGGAGGTGTCGATGGTGATGTACCCAAAGTGTCGACGCCACGTGGTTGAGAGTCACCAACTCACCCAAGCTTGCAACCTTCTAGGGCGTCGGAGACACATCGAAATCCACATCAGAGGCAGCCTTCATGGCAGATCAATAGAAGTGGCATCATGGTAGGCGCGAGCGACCCGGGGCTTTGTGGCGGAAGCCATTGGAGGCATCGCCGCTGGTCCACATAGGCAGCCGCAAGGCCGACAAAACCGAGCCACACATCAGGATCCGAATCCCAAATCCGCAAACCCTAGGCCGTCCACGCCCCACACGCGGCAGCCCCACCAGCGGAGGAACCACCCCACTACCCTTCGGCCCAGCGGCAGCGAGATCCGGCAGACGTGGATATACATCATCCTGGCTAATGGAACCCACTCCATCTCAAACTAGGCCAAATCGTAATCATTGCCACACTTACAGTATTTTGGGGAAAGGCTCTGCATTTATTTCCAGAGTAAAGGGAATAACCATAGCATGACGACGCTCACAGTTAACATGCCCGTAACCACCCCCAAGCTTCACTCTTTTAACAACCTTTGCAATCCACTCGAAGAGATCTACAGAACTAGGCCGAGAAAGGTCCAAAGTACACACACGCATCGCACGGCGAGAAGCCACCAATAATCAGTGTCCAGATCCTCCGGGCGCATCCGAGGACGAAAGCTGTATGTACTGGGTGCCACGCCACGGTGTGGTCCATGTGATCCAGCCAGTTTGATGTTGTTGTTTGTGCTGGCCACCAAGCGCGCACATACAGGAAATACTCATTAAGAGATTGGCCGCGGGCTCCTCTCGACAGCGAGGAAAAGGATCAGCGGCAGGTAGCCTGTCGGGCGAGTGCGACAGTCGCTTTGCTTGCATTATTTGGACGCTGCTGCTCCTTATTTAGGATCCTCTCCACAGCCTGATTCTCTCCCACCAAACAGTACTTTGCACACGGCCAGTTCCATGCGTGACAATCTGGGGTTTATTATTTTTCCCCAAAAAAAAAAAAAAAACAGAAGCTTTAGATGTTTGTTATATATGATGTGTGCTAGAGAATTGGCGGGGAAATTAAAAAAGATTCCATATGTGCTTGCTTACCTTTTATGTGCAAGTTGCGCATCCGTATCTAGTCTTTCTTGAAAGGAACTATCGAATATCTGGTCTCGGAGTGCAACAAGAGCCAGTAGATTTGTTCTCGAAGTTATCCAGAGTTGATGCTGCTTGTCTGACTTTGAGTGGTACGTGGACGGCCATGAGTGCAAATGACGTTGCGATGTTCCTTTCCATGTTAGATATTTGGTTGTCCGAATCGGGCCCTTAGCAGCATTATGGTACAGAGCAGAACTGAACAAATCAACAAATTATGCTGCTGGGCAGAAAAGTCTGTTAGATTCTCATCATACATCCCCCAGTGACAGTACAATGTCAAGTACTAAATTCATGCTTGGTTGTGTAATTCAAAGCCCAGCCACTTGGTATGGCTCATCAATGAAAACAAACTGAAAAACACAGGATGGGGTCGGTCAAAACTGTAATCATGTGCCATATATCCAAGTGCGTGCAAATCCTTTTCAGGAACAGTGACAATCTGATATTCAGAAATGAGAATCCCTTCTTTTGCGGAGGAAAAAAATGCAGGTTGGAGATAGAGTGGCCAGAAAGCAACATGGCCCCGGCATTAAATCTTAGTTATCAACATAGGATTCTTGGACAGCAAAGTGATGGGCAGCGCAATCTTATCCTACGTTGTACGGAGTACTGCACTACTGTCCTATGTATGCACCATATCTGAAAAAAAAACAGATTTAAACAGTTTACAAAACATCTTTTAGCTAGCTCACGATACCGTCCATATGGTGAGGCTTAAATCAGGGCACAGATGCATCAACAGCACAGAGGAAATAATAAAAGTCAAACTATATGGAATCTGGACTCCAGATCAAATCCCAAACTGATCATTGAACGGCCTAGCTAGTGTCAAGTCAACTGAAATGTAATTAAGATCAACAATAGAGGTTAGTTTAGTACCTTGTCGGTGCAATTAGGGGCGTCCTAGAATCTTGGGAAGGCAGGGATGGAACATGCTGAAGCAGCAGCACAGCAACAACCCTGTCCAGGTTAAAAAAAGAAACGCAAAGTAAGGAAGGATTCGGCAACTCACATGGAAGCTCAAACGGCAGTTTACTTTTCCTTAGGCTGTGGCCAGATCCCAGGGCTGGTACTGTGACGACTACCAAGGACAGCCTAGGATAACTCAGTGGCCATGGGCCCACGGTATCTGCAGATCTCTACTACAAACTGCAAACATGTGAAGATATGTCTGGCCCTGCTTATCTATATCAGAGGGGAGTGGGGTGGGGGGCTGCAAAGTTCAAATCCTTGATATCCTCAAGTCCCCGGCAAGGCCTGCGTGAAATATCTGCTCCACATGCTTATAGGGTTGTCCCTGTTGTTTCGCTAAACCAGCGAGATTTGGCCTTCCCATTGGTTGCTGTGTTTCCCTGATCCTTCCTTGAGCTTGTTAAACAAATACTTGTGCCTCCTGCCAACGATCTCAAATCCTGAACTTTTGCCTTGCTGCTGCCCCTGCATCCTGCTTAGCCATCACACACAGCCTGTCAACCTTTGCATTACTACCTTTCCTTTCCTTTTGGTTGGCTTGCCTATTGTTCTTCCTACAAAAGGATGCAGTTCGCTTCATGAGCATGACAGAGAGAGCCTTGCTGCTACAATCCAGACTCCAGGACTGTCTTCCTCAGAATTCTCCCCTAGTTCGGGCGCTATCCACAGCTCTGAAATGAGTAATGGGTGCTGAGGAGAGATCCACGCAAGCCGCATCCCGTTCAGTGCCCTTGCTGGTATATGGAGACTCCCAGTGTTCCTGAGCTATAACCAGAGGAGAGTGAAGATGCGAGATAAGCAGCAGGTGCAGCATGAGACTCCGATTTTCAGGTGAGTGAATCTTCATGCGAATTGCTGTGTTTGACTCTCGTGATCCTCTATCGGCCGAGTATCCAGCATCGGTCGCTTTCCCTCTTACTCTGCAGTCAGGCGTATGATAATTAGTACCATGCAAGTAGTAGAACAAAGTCTTGTTTTAGTTCAAATTTTATGCGATAATTCACTCACCATGCAGATGGTGTGGGTGATGGGCCGTTCTGACCTTTTGCTCTGATTGTTTCAGGAATGGAAACTGATTTATTTGGTACTCGTAGAATCCTCTTTGCCTTGTTGGAGAAAGAAGGCATAACCATCATTAGAGAGCTAGAAAGTGAAGGTTCTGTTCTGAAGCTAGCTAAAATATTGCTGAAAGCTAGTGTACGAAAGCTTTTGAACGACATCTTAGTAGATCCAATGGACAAGTATTCCAAACACGACAGCAAGGAATTACTTCGGAGAACAATCATGGAACATGATGAGGTCTTCAGACAGCAGGTAGGTCGCAAGGAGTAATTTTGCTATTCATAATTCATCTCAAAGAGCACCAGATTTACAAGATATCTATATAGCATTACAAAATTGGGAAATATTACAGTAAGGGAACAATACCAGATTAGATCTTGAGACTCTTGAATTTGAAAGACATGCTTGCAGTCATCAGTGAAAATATTAACAGGTTGTTCTAGCTTTACAATATAATGCAGTGCATAGAACTGTTAACCTGCATAGACATTAGACATTCATCTGGGAAGCTGCCGACCAATTTTTTACGCTGCTCTGTTATTGTCTTATCAGCCTGTAACTCAGAATTTTACATTCATGTTCTCTTGCACCAGGTGCATGAACTGCATCGGCTGTACAGTGTACAGAGATCACTGATGGCTGAATTAGCTGATCAGAAGCACAGGTTCCAATCCAGAACAGAAGAAACTCGAGAAATGGTGCAGGGGTACAGGCCAAACCTGAAGAATAGTCCCTGTACGTCAGAGACCAGTCAATCTGCTCGTCTTGCTAATGCACAATACTCTGCTCCTAGACAAGTACCTGAACATTTGTTTCATCAAGAATGCAAGCCCGTGTCATGCCTAAATCTCTTCAACGAAGAAACCTCAAGAAACCAAGAAGCAAGACCAGAAAGCAGTAAATCAGTTGAAGGTGAAAGTTGGAGTGTTTCTATGGAAAGTGATCTCGACCTCAAACTAAGCATTGCCCCCAGTTCACATGCAACAAAATCACCACACTGGCTGTTCTCAGATAGCAGAGAAAGAAACCCTTCTGGTCAGCACCGGTGACAACAGGTATCCTAGATCAGTTAGTTATACATGGTGCAAGAAGCAAAGGATCAACACTTAGGAGGCCGAAGTATCCTAGCAATGGATCACAACACTTCCAAGTTGTCTCACAACAAATCACCTGTGAAAAGTAGTAGCCCCCAAATTTGATCCAAACTATGCTCGGTCACAAGTAATCAGTACGCAGAAGTATAGAGCTCCTCAGGTTGTCAAGCACAAGGACTTGCTAGGAGCACATTGATGTAGTGTGAAGATAGCAAAGCATTGGCAGCAATTCATTTCTTATTTTTCTTCCCCCTATAATTCAGAAACACAAAGTCTTTGCGTTTTCTCGAAAAATAATTCAGACTGAAAGAGATAAAAACAAGTAGGAAAGATCTGACTTCCGTCCTCCTGCAACACTTATATTCACCAATGCCCTGAAAAGAGTTTTGCCTAACCAACCATGAGCCGTGCTTCGTTATTTGCCTTTGCTTTTTTTTTATCTGCATCATCCGTGTAAGTTAAAGTAAAAAGTTCTGATTATGGGACCTTTTGCGATCAAACACCAAAGTTCCTACTCTGCCATATTATTTCTACTTTCACCAGAATCCACCACATGAGCATTCTCCATCTTTGAAATGATGGAATATCATATTGTCCCTGACTACAATCTCAGCATGCTCAACTCTTGAGACAAGTCGCATAAACAAATGACAGTCCTCACAGATCCTTAGATTTTTTACTATTCGAATTGTGCATCCAGATCCAAGAGTCAGCAATCCAAATGACAGAGCAAGTTTCTCACTGTGACCCATTAACAGCTTTTCTTTCTCTCCATCACTCACATCATAAACAATAGAACTCAGGATTGGCGCATAACCAGCATGCTTCAATTTTGCCACTAGCTCCAATAATGCCTTCTTTATTTCATTGGTCCTTGGATGAGAATTATCACCAGCAAAGAATTGATGGACCAAACCATCTCTGCCTTCAAACCAGCTCACAGCAGGATCCTTTTTCAGCCTCCGGCTTCTCATTAGTTTCCGAACCTTTGAGACTTCATCCCACTTTCCTGCCGATGCAAGTGTATTCGATAATAGCACATAGTTGCCTATACCCTCTGGCTCAAGCTTAAAAAGATGTTCAGCTGCAACCTTGGCAACTTCAACATTCCCATGGATCCGACAAGCCCCAAGCAGTGCTCCCCACACACCACCATGAGGCTCCACGGTCATTGACCTCACAAGATCAAAAGCTTCGTCCACCAATCCAGCCCGACCAAGCAAATCTACCATACAAGTATAGTGATCTGGAGATGGCAATATCCCATATTTGTCCTTCATCTGTGCAAAGTAGTAGCGCCCATCTCTAACCATCCCTGCATGGCTGCAAGCTGTTAATAACCCTATAAAGGTCACATGGTTCGGCACCACATCAGCCCTCCTAACCATATCCTTGAACAAAGCAATTGCCTCTGTAGCTCGCCCATGCGCTGCTAAACCAACAATCATTGAGCTATATGTGTACACATTCTTCTCCTGCATCCCATAAAAAGCATTTCGTGCATCATCGATAAGTCCACACTTGGCAAACATATCCACCAACCCCGACCCGACAACCACATTGTTCCCAAAACCATTCCTCTCTGCAATCTCCTGAACCCAGGCAGCACGCCTCACCGCACCAAGCTGAGCACAAGCTGAGATTGCACCCGTCAACGAGACCTCATCAATGCCCATGCCGAGTGCCGACATCCGTTCAAACACTTCCAATGCCTTCATCGGCATGGAATTTTGAGCATATCCAGTCACCATGGCTGTCCATGCCACCATGTCCTTCACTGGACATTGCGCAAACACCTCCTCTGCAGACCCCATATCCCGGTTCCTGGAATACGCCACCACAATACTAGTCCAGGAAATGACGTCCTTCTCCACCATTTCATCAAACACCTTGCGTGCAGCACCTACGTCACCGCAGGCGACGTAGGCTCCGATTAGCGAGTTCTCAACAAACCGGTGCTTATCAAACCCGCCGAGGAGGATCGAGACCGCGTGGGCGGACTCCGCGGCAGGGAGGGAGCGGGCGGCCGCGGCGGACTTGGCGAGCGGTGAGAAGGCGAACGGGAGGAAGGGGAGCTCGCCGCGGGCGCTGCTGAGGAGGCGGGAGAAGAGGCGGAAGGGGCTCAGCGGCGGCTGCGTGAGGAGCGCGAAGCGGAGAAGCGCTGCGGCCAGGAAAGGGTCCGGGGGAGAGAGCGCCGAGAAGACGGAGAGCGCGTACGGGAGCGGCGCGTGCGGGGGCGGGAGGGCGGCGAGGCGGCGGAGGAGGCGGGAGAGGAGGTAGGGGAGGGAGGAGGCGAGCGGCAGACGGACGAGGAGCGCGTGGAGGCTGCGGAGGTGCCGGAGGGACGGGGAGGAGTCGATGGCCGCGAGGAGGAGCGAGGCGAGCGCGGGGGGCGGGAGGAGGGGCAGCGGCAGCGTACTGGAGAGTGGCGGCGGCGGGGCGTGGAGGAGCAGTGCGGGTGAGGGACGCGGCCGGACGAGGTGGACCATGCCGGCATGGCCGTGCGGCTTAGCGGTGTTCTAGGACGGCGACGCGGTGGAGCTGCTGCGGTTGCGGTGAGCCGGTATGGCGGCGCGAGGCAAAAACTATTGAAACGCCCGGGCACCGCTGCCGGTGAAGTGGGCTATTAAGGCCTAGGCAATTTTTCTGTGCATGAGCTGGTCACCTACAAATGATCGGGTTTCTGGGCCCTGTTTTCTTTTGGTGTGTTCTGTTTTGAGCCCAGTCCATTACGGTTTTACTTTGCTTATGTTTTGGTGAAAGTGGGGTAAGCAGCTATTTCCCTTCTACTAGTTCCCTTCTAAACAGCAAAAGACAAGAAAATAAGTTGGCAACCATCCAGGCAAGCTTCAAAATTTATTCATGATTAGAAAGTTGATATAGTCGATTTTAGTCATAGACATTGTACTAAATTCTAGCATCACGATTCCTCATACCACCGCTACATTCGTGTTTCTCAAGAATCTTCTTTGTTTCCGAGGAACAACAGAACTCCTTATTCCTCCTCGATGAGAATATTACTCTTCTATTTTTTTTTTTGGAAAGGTCTAAGATAGAAATGTTTGTGCTCTAGAGCTTTCACCGCTACTAGCCACATTTATCTCCTCCACTATATTGGACAACAATGTATTTTGTATTTGATCAATGTAAAACTGACATTGCGGCAACACAAAACTAAGCACCCATGCAATGTGGGCAACTAAAAAAACATTTTTGAACTTGGCACAAACTGCGTTTTAGCCCAACCAAGCTCCACTGGGCCATGCTATGGGAAGCCCATAATTGGTGCCATCAACCAAACACACCATTTATTTATTTTCTAGTCATCCGTGTGACATGATCAATCACCGTGAAAGAACAAACTATGCCGAGATGTCGCCTAGAGGGGGGGTGAATAGGCGAATAAAACTTTTCCGGTTTAAGACTTGATAATTGCGGAATAAAACTATGTGTTTAAATTAACAAGCCAACAACCTAATTACTAGGCTCACCTATGTGCACCAACAACTTATGCTAAACAAGGCAATCAACAAGGTGATAGTAAGATATAAAACTTCAAGCACGAAGGCTATCATAATGTTAATTGCATAAGTAAATAGCTCGGGCATAGAAATAACCGAGGCACGCAGAGACGAGGATGTATTCCCGAGTTCCTCCTTGTTAAGGGAGTACGTCTCGTTGGAGGGGTGTGAGCTCGCCATAAGAGGCCTACTCAAGATGCCACAAAGACCTCACCCTATTCTCTGATTAACCTCACCCAAGGGTTTGGTTCACCTTCCACTATCGGAAATCTTCAAGGCGGAATCCGGAGCCTTTACACCTTTATTGGGGCACACACCCACAACTCAATTGGGGGCTCCCAAATCTTGCCGAAGCTTCACAACTCGAAGGTTTCGTGGCACACCAAACCGTCTAGGATACACAATGCACCCAAGAGGCACAAGCTCTTGGGAACACAATGCACCCAAGATTAATGAGCTTCTCAACGTCAATCCCACGAATCTTCGTGGAGAGCACAACCCGATGCAACTAATGCAAAATGCAAGAACACACCAAGTGGTCAAATCCTTCACTCTAAAATCCAACCAAAGCAACTAATGCTATGCAGGGATTTAAGAGGAAGAACAAAGGGATGAACACAAAGCAACCCCAAAATCTAGATCCACTAGGTTCCCCTCACTTAGAGGAGGAATGGATTGGTGGAATGGTAGATCTAGATCTCCTCTCTTATTTCCCTAAAAATGGACAAGAATCATTGGAGGGAAGTGGAGGAATCAAGCTCTCAAGATGTGCAACAATGGAGGAGAGAGAGAGCAAAGAGTTCAAATTAGTGTTAGAGAACCATTGGGGAAGAAAAGCCCCTTAAATAGGTGCCCTGAAAATCTGGCCGTTGGGCTTAGATTTGCGCAGGGCCGGTAGTATTGGCCCAAATGGCGGTACTACCGCCCTACACAAATCAGCACACCAACGGCACACTGCAGAGAAAACCCACAGGTCCGGTAGTACCAGCCCAAAGGGCGGTACTACCGCCCTGCACAAAACTTCCCACCAACGGCACGCTGAGAAACCCGCAGGGCCGGTAGTACCGGCTATTACCCCGGTACTACCGGAAGAACTTCCGGGGTAAAGGGCCGGAACTTCCGGCCCCCCGGAAATTTCCGGGGAAACTTCCGGGGCAAAGTTCCGGACCCCCTCCAGAGAGAAAACGTGAAAAACCCCGGTACTACCGGCAAGAACCCCGGTACTACCGGTCACAGAAAAACAACAAAAGAGCTCAGATGAAAATATGGGCCGGAACTTCCGGTGCACGGCCCGGTACTTCCGGCCATGGTCCTTCCGGTACTACCGGCATGAACCCCGGTACTACCGGTCACACAAAAACAACAGAAGAGCAAAAATGAAAGCGGGCATAACTTTCGCATCCGGACTCCGTTTTCGATAATCTTGGGCTTGTTGGACTCGTCACAATGAGCACAACAAGAATATGCAGAAAAACATCATAGTCCATTAAGGGAGGATAAAACCAAATGGAGAAAGGTAAAACCTTTCTAAGAAAGACGAACCGATAAACCTCCAAAACAAAAAACGCAATAGGATATTCATATGAAAACCGTTTTTTGTGAACATGGCCTTGTCGTGACAAGCACGACAAGCACCAAGACCACACCACGATAAGAGCCAAATAAGAACCAATAAAGATGATTGCATGGATGCAAAGATTGTGCTCTCTACGATGATACGATCACGATATTCGGTCGAGAGCCCCTCTTGATAGTACGGCTATCTATCCTATAACCCGGTCTCTCCACTAACAACATGAGACCGGTAAAATAGAAACCCTATCAAGATCATACCTTTTCCTTGCGCATTAGTCCAACAAATTGAGATCAAGCAACGCAAATGGACACTCCTACAAATAGCTCAATACAAACATTAGTCCATAGAGATTGTCATTAATTACAAAAACCACACATGGGGGAAACCATGCACTTTCAATCTCCCCCATTATGGTAATTGATGACAATCCCTTATAAGAGGGTTTACATAATGAGTTAAGCAACCTTGCAAGACAAACAAGCAAGGATGCAAGCGCATTAAAGGCAAATGCAACCAAAGCATAAAACCCAAATTCCCTTAAACCCTCTAAACTTCTCCCCCATTGGCATCGATTGCCGAAATGGGAAGAAAAATTTAGAGAGCCAATATAATATGAGTTTCTCCATAAAGTGTGCATTTCTCAAGATATGAGTGAAATCAAATGCACATATTCATTGATGAATAATTAGAGGGAATCAAACTATATTGAGGATCCAAAGATTGCAAAAAGATGAAATCATTCTAAACATCTCCACAAAGGGGATAGGCAATCAAAAAGATCCAAAGCGAGAGTTCTAAATAAAAATGGAGAAGCTCCCCAATGTTCATGCACTATTGAGGAGTGCACAAATATGGCATCCTCGCTCCCCCAAAATCATCTAGAACACGCAACAAGTGCAAGTGTGCATAAAGCAAAAGCAAATCATAGCACTTGCACCAAATATGTGGTTGAGCCATAAGGAGATACCAATTTTCAAAGAATCAACATAAGATAGGCCCAACCGAGATAAAAAGAAGATCTTTAAAAGGGTATGTTCACAAGCTTAGGGATACCAATTGGAAACTAAAACCAATTGAAAATGCCAAAAGCTAGTGAGAGCATTTAGCCAATAAGAATCAACATGCTCACCATGGTAAGCATGAGGTAAAATATTCTCTACAAAAACATGAGTGTGTAAAGATACCAATAAAAATAAGACAAGCACTCATGATACAAAATTGGAGCCACCAAAGAATTATAGATAAAAACAAGGTAGCTCAAAAGAAATAGGATACCAACTAAAAGGTGATCTCTCTCATATGTATAGGTTTCTAAGTAAACAAATCATTGATGATATACATCCACAAAGAAACTTGCACATATGAAATGGTCGAAAAGGGAGAGACCACGGTATCCAAAAGGGAAGTTATGAATATACAAAAGAGATTATTGCTTAAAAGCATAGCACATAGCTCAAATTTATCTCATTGTATATAAATGAACTTCAAAAATATCAAATACATCACACAAATCACTAAGGGAACAAGAGATAGTGTAGATGCTTTGAGATAGGCAACAAGTATCACAAGGAAATAATACCAATTGAAGAAAAGGTTTTTGCAATTTCATCACAAATATCACAAAGATACACTAAGTGAAGGAAAAAGCCAAAACCACAACAATTGCATATAATTAGAAGCTTTCATGCCAAGAGGCAACCTACACAAGGTTGAGACTAGAAAAGTATGCATGAGGTAGATACTTGTTACCGAGATACATTGACGATGAATAAGATGAGTGTTTGTTTATCATCAAAGCTTGACTTCCGATAATCACACGGTGAGAACACCTTCCTTATGAATGAGGCAAGCATCCAATGCATCTCCATTGTACCTAAAACAAAATTCAAGCACAAAATGGTTCCCAAACTCATTGGGTCCCATAGTAGTTAGATCAACTACAATATATAGGACATACTCCACATAAATATGTGCATATAGATATGAAATTGAATTTCATGCACATCTTAGCCGATTTAGGATTTGGTGGAGTATCCCCTATATATTGGAACTAGAAAGACAAACATGCCATATAATATATATATTCGGGGATATACATGCAAAGTCTTTCAAGAACCAAACGAGATACAATTTGGACGAAAACACCAAGTAAACCAAGAAGAGAGCACACCAAAGTGTGACACAAAACGGTTGTCCAAATTATATCAAAATCCAAATCAGCACATGATTGAGAAAAAATCAAATCAACATATGATTGATTCCAAAACACATGAACACATGAAGTGTGATATCAATAGGAATCAAATCAAACAACACATGATTGATAAGACACCAATTGAAAAATAAGATACCAACTAGGAGAAAAGATACGAAGAAGAGGATAATACTTGACCGGAATCAAGTAAAGTAAAATTAAGCAATAAGGTATCAAAACTCCCACAATAAATATCAATTGAAACAAATATCTATGGAGGACATATTAAATCCCAATTAATACCAATTGAAGGTACCAAAACATAAGATAAAGAATCAAATGGCAATTGAAAGGATCAAATATTGATAGTTAGGATAGTGTTCTAAATAAAAAGGAATGCTCCCCCAAGATTAATGCATTATCTTAGATATTTGCATTTGAATACAAAATGCACGCACAAGGGATCATTACTCTCCATATTTTATTTACAACACTAAACACTACCAATTGAAAAAATAGGATCCATGCAAGAGGCAAGGAAGACAAAGGGAGTAAAAACAAACACACTTGGCAATAAATAAGACAAATCAACGCAAGAGCCAATGTGAAGATGGTCTACAAAATCGACCACAATTACTAGTGTCACTTGTCATGGACAAGGAGTATATAGAGATATTTCTCGGTGGTATATAGGAATGATGTTCAATACCAACTTCACAACAAACAAACATATGGCAAGAGATAAGAAATAAAACACCATATTTTAAAAAAGGTTTGTTGGTAGTTTCAACTATTCGAACCAACCGGCAAAGCCATGGTTAGAATAATATGAAACAAATGGTTTCTCAAATAATATATGGAAATGCATATTAGAGAAAAACCACACCAAGCAAACTCACACAAACAAGATCCAAAGGATAACCAAAATGAAAATTGGAACTTGTTCGAGCCAACATGCCACATAGGAAAGAGATAATTTATAATATCAAATCTAAGTGGCAAACCTCAAATGTTCACATTTTATGGATTTGTAATATGCACATAGCTTATTACTCCCCCATAATGTGATAATTCATTTATTTTTAAACAAGAGGCAAATAAAACCAACTAGAGACATTAATGGACATTGTAGAATTTGAATTTCTCATGAATATAACATACCACCTAGCAACTAGATAATATTGAAATATCAATACTAGGTGGTGTGCCTCATGTACACACATTTTTAGGTTTGTGAAGTGCACAAAGCATATCACTCCCCCAAAATGGGATAGTCCATTAATATCTCAAAGAGCCAAATGAAATCCACACAAGATCCAATAAAGCTCAACACACAAGTTACACATACATGATACACAACTATTATACACAATCTTGAATAACAAGACAAGTAGGAAAGTAGCATATCATATACAAACATATGCTAGGAACAAAACTAACACATGCAAGGGAGCAAGCAACTTTCAATGTATATATGAATTAAATACAAGTTACCGCAAGGAGGAAGCATTGGATATGAGATAGAGCAATATATTCCAATTGACTTGGCTTGAGGAAATATAACCATGAAGATCCCTTAATTCTTCAAAAGTAGCCAAGTCTCCAATGTCCTCCACCAACACCTATTGATCAAGTTGAAGCTTGTTGGTCCCCAACCAAGTTGGGTCCTAAGAGGTTAGTCACAATAGGCTTGGCAACCCAAATGGTTCTTTTCCTGACACCACTTTGAGTTTCCACAAATTTGGCAAACACATTGCCAACTCTATCCTTTCTAAGTGAATAAGCATCATCAATTAAGATGGGGTTGGATAGAGTACCGTTAGTGCATGAAGAAGCAAAATGACCCTTGCCACGGCAAAGGTAGCAACATCGACTCTTCTCTTTCTTCTTAATAGGCTCCTCAACTTGAGGAGCATTGACTTGAGTCTTCTTAGGAGGTGTCCTTTGTTCAACTCGTGGTTGAGCACGAGATTGAACAAGAGGCCGCTTCCCTAGTTGCTTCTCACTAAGAGGCTTCTTCTTCATTGGGCAATCCCGAACATGGTGCCCTTCTAGCTTGCACTTGAAGCAAATGATCTTGGCTAAATTCTTGATTTGAACTTGGCCCTTCTTCTTATCATTCTTGGACTTGTTGTTGGAGTTGAATCCAAGTCCACTCTTGTCATTGGGGGATTGTTGCACACTCAACATGTTGTCAAGTGCCCTCTTCCTTCATGACGCTTTTCCAAGCCTTTCTTCAAAGAAGAGACTTGGGCCTTGAGGTCTTTTATTTCCTCTACATGGTTAGTGGCAACAAAAGCACTAGAGGAAGTAGAAGCTTTATTGTTAGAGCAACAAGGCAATAAAAGTAATTCATCACATGATGTTCCGACATTTTGAGTGGATGAACTAATAGGACTAGCACATGTCAATATAGCATTTTTAGTTATAGTTGTGCTATTATCCACATGAGGCTCACAAGATGTTAACTTTGTAGTGATGGCCTCATGAGCTAACTTTAGACTAGCATAGGATGCTAGAAGATCATCATTAGAGCTAGATAGATTTTCATGACTTTCTTCCAACTTTCCATACTTGCTAGTTAGCAACTCAAGTTGAGCCCTTAGCTCAACATTCTCCTTCAAAATAGATGCTTCACAAGAAGTGGAGTTAGTAGCACAAGCATCATTTACATTAGGAATAGAAGAAGAAAACTTAGCAAGCTCTTCATTTAATCTAGCATTTTCTTTTTTCGTGAATTTATATTTAGCATGAGCATGGTCACGTTCTTTAATAATTTTAGCAATAATTTCATTATGAGACTCCTCAGTAGATTCTAGTTTCTCCTCAAGAGAATCCCGAGTCTCTTGCTCTTACTCAAGAGCATCTTCTAACGATGCCTTTTCCATAGCATCATCTCTTTCTATCTTACCCTTTTCTTCAAGGCTTGCTTCCAAAGCCTTAATAGTAAACCCACGCTCAATTAGGGTTCCCATAATTTCAAAGAGGATAGCATTTTTATTTTTATTTTTAGAAAGGGCATTAAGGATCATTAGACCTTTCTTATGAAAGGATTCATCATCATCATCATCATCATCTTCTTCTTCTTCTTCTTCTTCTTTATTATTATCATTATCATTATCATTATCATTATCATTATCATTATCATTATCATTATCATTATCATTATCATTATCATCACTAGTAGACGATTTAGCCATAAGGCAAAACATGGTTGATGAAGAAGGACAATTAATTTTTGAACTACTCAAGTTCACATATTGTTCCATAGCTAATTGGGTTTCCTATACATTATTATTCATGCAAGAGTTAGAGGTAACACAAGCATTTTTATCATGGCAACAAGATAAAGCAAGAATATCATCATTAGATTCATACAAGCAATTTTTAGATGATATGCACGGACTATCGACACTGGCATGTATGACATTTATAGTGCTATGTGTGTTTAGGTCCAAAGATGAGACATTGCAACAAGATAGAGATAAAAGATCATCAAAAATGAGCTCACTATCAATATTGCACAACCCATCACTACTCACCATCACATTAGGTTGTGGCTTACCACATTTTGGTGAAGTAGGTGAAGATGAGAACTCATCACGGCCGGAGGTGGAGGGAGAACAATCATCCTCAATAGAGTTGGACACTCCATATTTATCTTGAAGCTTGGTCCAAAGCTCATGAGCGTCCCGGAGAGGCATGATTGACTCAAAAACTGCAATACTCAAAAATTTGCAAAACTCATTAGAAGCTAGAGCATCTAGATATAAGTTTTTCTCATCCTCTAAAGTCGTACTTTCGTAATCCTTTGGAGGAGAAAAACCTATATCTAAGATACGCTCAATATTGAGGTCCAAGACCCGTAAGTGACTAAGCATATGAGTTTTCCAAACATTAAAATTTGTGCCATCGAATATAAAAGTGTGATCATGCACTAATCCTCTAAACGACATCTTTACTCTTTAGGCGGTAAATCCAAACAAGAGAGCCTAGGCTCTGATACCAATTGAAAGAACAAACTATGCCGAGATGTTGCCTAGAGGGGGGTGAATAGGCGAATAAAACTTTACCGGTTTAAGGCTTGATAATTGCGGAATAAAACTATGTGTTTAAATTAACAAGCCAACAACCTAATTACTAGACTCACCTATGTGCACCAACAACTTATGCTAAACAAGGCAAACAACAAGGTGATAGCAAGATATAAAACTTCAAGCACGAAGGCTATCACAATGTGAATTGCATAAGTAAATAGCTCGGGTATAGAAATAACCGTGGCACGCGGAAACGAGGATGTATTCCCGAGTTCCTCCTTGTGAAGGGAGTACGTCTCGTTGGAGGGGTGTGAGTTCGCCACAAGAGGCCTACTCAAGATGCCACAAAGGCCTCACCCTATTCTCCGATGAACCTCACCCAAGGGTTTGGTTCACCTTCCACTATCGGAAACCTTCAAGGCAGAATCCGGAGCCTTTACACCGTTCTTGGGGCACACACCCACAACTCAATTGGGGGCTCCCAAATCTTGCCGAAGCTTCACAACTCGAAGGCTTCGCGGCACACCAAACCGTCTAGGGTACACAATGCACCCAAGAGGCACAAAGCTCTTGGGAACACAATGCACCCAAGAGTAATAAGCTTCTCAACGTCAATCCCACGAATCTTCGTGGAGAGCACAACCCGATGCAACTAATGCAAAAGGCAAGAACACACCAAGTGGTCAAATCCTTCTCTCTAAAATCCAACCAAAGCAACTAATGCTATGGAGGGATTTAAAAGGAAGAACAAAGGGATGAACACAAAGCAACCCCAAAATCTAGATCCACTAGGTTCCCCTCACTTAGAGGAGGAATGGATTGGTGGAATGGTAGATCTAGATCTCCTCTCTTATTTCCCTAAAAATGGGCAAGAATCATTGGAGGGAAGTGGAGGAAGCAAGCTCTCAAGATGTGCAACAATGGAGGAGAGAGAGAGCAAAAGGTTCAAATTAGGGTTAAAGAACCATTGGGGAAGAAAAGCCCCTTAAATAGGTGCCCTGAAAATCTGGCCGTTGGGCTCAGATTTGCGCAGGGCCGGTAGTACCGGCCCAAAGGGCGGTACTACCGCCCTACGCAAAACTGCCCTCCAACGGCACTCTGCAGAAAAAACCCGCAGGGCCGGTAGTACCGGCCCAAAGGGCGGTACTACCGCCCTGCACAAAACTTCCGACCAAAGGCACGCTGAGAAACCTGCAGGGCCGGTAGTACCTACTATTACCCCGGTACTACCGGAAGAACTTCCGGGGTAAAGGGCCAGAACTTCCGGCCCCCCGGAAATTTCCGGGGATACTTCCGGGGCAAAGTTCCGGACCCCCTCCAGAGAAAAAACGTGAAAAACCCCGGTACTACCGGCAAGAACCCCGGTACTACCGGTCACAGAAAAACAACAGAAGAGCTCAGATGAAAATATGGGCCGGAACTTCCGGTGCACGGCCCGGTACTTCCGGCCATGGTCCTTCCGGTACTACCGGCATGAACCCCGGTACTACCGGTCACAGAAAAACAACAGAAGAGCAAAAATGAAAGCGGGCATAACTTTCGCATCCGGACTCTGTTTTCGATGATCTTGGGCTTGTTGGACTCGTCACAATGAGCACAACAAGAATATGCAGAAAAACATCATAGTCCAATAAGGGAGGATAAAACCAAATGGGGAAAGGTAAAACCTCTCTAAGAAAGACGAACCGATAAACCTCCAAAACAAAAAATGCAATAGGATATTCATATGAAAACCGTTTTTGGTGAACTTGGCCTTGTCATGACAAGCACGACAAGCACCAAGACCACACCACGATAAGAGACAAATAAGAACCAATAAAGATGATTGCATGGATGCAAATATTTGTGCTCTCTACGACGATACGATCACGTTATTTGGTCAAGAGCCCCTCTTGATAGTACGGCTATCTATCATATAACCCGGTCTCTCCACTAACAACATGAGACCGGTAAAATAGAAACACTATCAAGAGCATACCTTTTCCTTGCGCATTAGTCCAACAAATGGAGATCAAGCAACGCAAATGGACACTCCTACAAATAGCTCTTAGGAACACAGTGCACCCAAGAGGCACAAAGCTCTTGGGAACACAATGCACCCAAGATTAATAAGCTTCTCAACGTCAATCCCATGAATCTTCGTGGAGAGCACATCCCGATGCAACTAATGCAAAAGGCAAGAATACACGAAGTGGTCAAATCCTTCACTCTAAAATCCAACCAAAGCAACTAATGCTATGGAGGGATTTAAGTGGAAGAACAAAGGGATGAACACAAAGCAACCCCAAAATCTAGATCCACTAGGTTCCCCTCACTTAGAGGAGGAATGGATTGGTGGAATGGTAGATCTAGATCTCCTCTCTTGTTTCCCTAAAAAAGGGCAAGAATCATTAGAGGGAAGTGGAGGAATCAAGCTATCAAGATGTGCAACAATGGAGGAGAGAGAGAGCAAAGAGTTCAAATTAGGGTTAGAGAACCATTGGGGAAGAAAAGCCCCTTAAATAGGTGCCCTGAAAATCTGGCCGTTGGGCTTAGATTTGCGCAGGGCCGGTAGTATTGGCCCAAATGGCGGTACTACCGCCCTACACAAAACTTCCCACCAACGTCACGCTGAGAAACCCGCAGGGCCGGTACTACCGGAAGAACTTCTGGGGTAAAGGTCCGGAAACTTCCGGGGTAAAGGGCCGGAACTTTCGCCCCCCCTGAAATTTCCGGGGCAAAGTTCCGGACCCCCTCCAGAGAGAAAACGCGAAAAACCCCGGTACTACCAGCAAGAACCCTGATACTACCGGTCACAGAAAAACAGCAGAAGAGCTCAGATGAAAATATGGGCCGGAACTTCCGGTGCACGGCCCGGTACTTCCGGCCATGGTCCTTCCGGTACTACCGGCAAGAACCCCGGTTCTACCGGTCATAGAAAAACAGCAGAAGAGCAAAAATGAAAGCGGGCATAACTTTCGCAATTGGACTCCGTTTTCGATGATCTTGGGCTCGTTGGACTCGTCACAATGAGCACAACAAGAATATGCAGAAAAACATCATAGTACAACAAGGGAGGATAAAACCAAATGGAGAAAGGTAAAACCTCTCTAAGAAAGACGAATCGATAAACCTCCAAAACCAAAAACGCAATAGGATATTCATATGAAAACCGTTTTTGGTGAACTTGGCCTTGTCATGACAAGCACGACAAGCACCAAGACCACACCACGATAAGATAAGAGCCAAATAAGAACCAATAAAAGATGATTGCATGGATGCAAAGGTTTGTGCTCTCTACGATGATACGATCAAGATATTCGGTCGAGAGCCCCTCTTGATAGTACGGCTATCTATCCTATAACCCGGTCTCTCTACTAACAACATGAGACCGATAAAATAGAAACCCTATCAAGATCATACCTTTGCCTTGCGCATTAATCCACTTGAGGTCGAAGAAGACGATCTTCATCTCCTCAAGACGCACCACCTTTCGATTGCGCTTCGCTTGGTGAAGATTCACATGATGCTCCCCCATACACCAATATGGGAGAGGCACTCTTCAACATATCTTCACATGGACTTGATTGTTGATCAACACGCACTTAGCCTTGATCAACACATACTCTTCTTCCCTTAGCCTTGACTCCAATAAATAGAGATCAAGCAACGCAAATGGACACTCCTACAAATAGCTCAATACAAACATTAGTACATAGAGATTGTCATTAATTACCAAAACCACACATGGGGGAAACCATGCACTTTCACACCATCAAGGCTATAATTTTCTGCTCACTAGACAGTATGAACATATATGTCTAGGAATCTACAATTTACTAAGTCTTGAGAGCTTATGGAAGAGGCGGCAATTTGTCCTCTTATTATGATTTGCCCCCTTGATAGCAAGATATGTCTGTCTTTCTTAAAAAAAAGGAGAAATCTATATGAAAGCGTTGAAAGAACAAACTATGCCGAGATGTCGCCTAGAGGGGGGGGGGGGTGAATAAGCGATTAAAACTTTTCCGGTTTAAGGCTTGATAATTGCGGAATAAAACTAGGTGTTTAAATTAACAAGCCAACAACCTAATATACTAGGTTCACCTATGTGCACCAACAACTTATGCTAAGAAATATAACAACAAGGTGATAGCAATATATATAACATCAAGCACAAAGGCTATCACAATGTAAAGTGCATAAGTAAAAAGCTCGGGTATAAAAATAACCGAGGCACGCAGAGGCGAGGATATATTCCTGAGTTTCTCCTTATTAAGAGAGTACATCTCGTTGGAGGGGTGTGAACTCGCCATAAGAGGCCTACTCAAGATGCCACAAAGGCCTCACCCTATTCTCCGATGAACCGCACCCAAGGGTTTGGTTCACCTTCCACTATCGGAATCCTTCAAGACGGAATCCGGAGCCTTTACAGCGATATTGGGGCACACACCCACAACCAAATTGGGGGATCCCAAATCTTCCCGAAGCTTCACAACTCGAAGTCTTCGCGAATCCTCCAACCGTCTAGGGTACACAATGCACCCAAGAGGCACAAAGTTCTTGGGAACACAATGCACCCAAGAGTCATAAGCTTCTCAACGTCAATCCCACGAATCTTCGTGGAGAGCACAACCCGATGCAAATAATGCAAAAGGCAAGAACACACCAAGTGGTCAAATCCTTCTCTCTAAAATCCAAAATCTAGATCTACTAGGTTCCCCTCACTTAGAAGAGGAATGGATTGGTGGAATGGTAGATCTAGATCTCCTCTCTTGTTTCCCTAAAGATGGGCAAGAATCATTGGAGGGAAGGGGAGGAATCAAGCTCTCAAGATGTGCAACAATGGAGGAGAGAGAGAGCAAAGGGTTCAAAACAGGGTTCAATCACCATTGGGGAAGAAAGCTCCCTTTAAATAGGTCCCTGAGAAAACTGGTCGTTGGGGTCAGATTCCACAGGGCCGGTAGTACCGGCCCAAAGGGCGGTACTACCGCCCTACGCAAAACTGCCCACCAACGGCTCACTGCAGAAAAACCCGCAGGGCCGGTACTTCCGCCCCCACCCAAACAGCCTACCAACGGCTAGCAGCAAAGAAACCCGCGAGGGCGGAACTTCCGGGAAACAGCCCGGTACTTCCGGTATAGCCGGTAGTTCCGCTTCCACTTCCGGTAAAAACATCGAGAGTCCAGTACCGAAAGACTTAAGCGGAAGTAGCCCCGGTACTAGGCCCGGTACTACCGGCCATGGGCCGGCCGGTACTACCGGCAAGAACGGCGGTACTACCGGTCACAAAAAAACAGCAGAACCAGAAACTGAATAACTTTCGCAGGGAAACTCCGATCGAGGTGAATCCAATTTTGTTGGAAAGAGGACGACAAGAGCTTACCCTACAAAAACAAACAAGGGAGATTGTGCGAAGGGTTGGAAGGGTGAATCCTTCCACACCGATGAACCGGCAAAATCTCCAAAACCGAAAACGCAAAAGAAGACGCATATGAAAACCGTTTTCGGTGAACTTAGCCTTGTCATGACAAGCACGACAAGCACCAAGACCACACCACGATAAGAGACAAATAAGAACCAATAAAGATGATTTCATGTATGCAAAGGTTTGTGCTCTCTACGATGATACGATCAAGATATTCGGTCGAGAGCCCCTCTTGATAGTACGGCTATCTATCCTATAACCCGGTCTCTCCACTAACAACATGAGACCGGTAAAATAGAAACCCTATCAAGATCATACATTTGCCTTGCGCATTAATCCACTTGAGGTCAATGAAGACGATCTTCATCTCCTCAAGACGCACCACCTTTCTTGACTACGCTTTGCTTGGTGAAGATTCACATGTTGCTCCCCCATACACCAATATGGGAGAAGCACTCTTCGACATATCTTCACTTGGACTTGAGTGTTGATCAACTCGCACTTAGCCTTGATCAACACATATAATCTTCTTCCCTTAGCCTTGACTCCAACATATGGAGATCAAACAATGCTTATGGATACACCTACAAGTATAGCTCAATAAAAACATTAGTCCATAAAGATTGTCATTAATTACCAAAACCACACATGGGGGCAACCATGCACTTTCAAGCGTCGCATGCTGCGGGAAGCCACCTCAAAGGATGACATCGTCACATTAACTGTAAATTTAAAATGATTTATCTTATATATCGTTATTTTGATTAGCGGTATGTTTGCACCGCTAGGTTCCTCTCGATGATGCTTTCAAAACTAGATCACATATGGATATGTTTCGACGAATTTTTGCCACACCAGTTCTTAGATTATGGTACTATGACTATCATATTAGCATCAAACCAGTTGCCTCGATAATTATACATGATTACTAGATAAATTTTGACATGGTTTTAGACATTTGCAACCACAACTACACATTAGGTATGACGAGTACTTTTGTCACACCAAGCGAATAGTGACCACGATAATTGTTCATTGTTATCGATTTTTTTTACATTTCTAGACATTTTATGATGCTAAACATGGATGCAGAGTAAGGGTTAAACCATTTTCAAGACCTAAAAATGGTATCCTCACAAAGTAATATCATGCAGTCACACATTGATGTAGAACAGAAACCTGATAACCAAGTTATTATAATCACGTAAGTTAGTGATAATAATCTGGTACTCCTTCCGTTCCTAAATGTAAGATGTTTTAGACATTGTCCACATTCATATGTATATAAATGTATCTAGACACGTTTTAGTGTGTATGTACACTCATTTTAGTATGCATCTAGACAACATGTGAAACACCTAAAACATCTTACATTTAGGAACAGAGGGAGTAGTTACTAACGAAAAAGGTTATCATAACATGCTAACGTAGGATTTAGTTTCGACGATCTCGGCATGACTAAGTCAACGGTAAAAACGGATTTTCAATCGGATTAGCGATTCAAGAGATAAATCTTCTTAATTTAAACCTAAAGAGAGAATCTGATAATCTCATCGCTTATACCAGCATGCATGCGTTAATAAAACTCGCCACATGATTGTAGTTTTGTGTGGCGCCGCCAATTCACTTTAACCAAAGGCTACATCGACTTGAATAACCGAAAGGCAGCGCCGAGGCAGAGTGATGAACCATTCTCAACCTTGTATTTCCGTTACAAAATATGTTTTTCCTTCTCAAAAATAAAGCACAAGGATCATTCGTGAACCATATACATGAATTCGTGGAGAATGTGCTTCACGATCAATCGGTTAGTACAGGTACACACGCGCATATACCCGAAGTCTCTCGCCGATCACACGATCTACTTTTACATGGTGATGGATCGGTGATCGGTCGTGAGCCAGCTAGCCACGCACCGGCCGCCAATGATTCGCCGGCCATGCATGCCGCGCCGGCCAAGCGTGCCCATCAAGCTCCATCGTGCTCGCCGAGATTCGGCTCCAATCGTTGCGAGCTTTCGTCCGCACGCACGGCGAGCACGCAGATACCTATCGTCGATCATCCGTCCACCGCCATATCCGGCCGGCCTAAAGTCTAGAAGAAAAGATGCACTCCGCTATCCACCACTTTGCCCGGGCGCGCGTGCGTATCCCGGTTTTGTAGTCGGGTGTAATAATACGCAGTGCGTTGTGCACTATACATATTACGCCTCTGTTTGTGCAAGGTTCATGTCGTCAGCTGGTTCAGAGTTAGAAACCGGCCGGCCAGATCAGTTACGGTTATACATAGTGATAACTTAAACAGGAAATGCATGCAGGAACCTAGGCATTTTTAGCATAGTGCCTCCATGCATTTTTGGTCGTCCACTATATGCAGCTTAAAACTAACTGCAAAGAGAGTACAATCCATGACCGCACATGAGGAAGAAAAATACAAGGATGTCTCCATTTTCTTTTCAGAAAAATTACATGGATATGCGTGGGGCGCATGTCAGTGTAGCTAGCTGTTGCTGCTGTTCCTTTTCACTTGTGCTGCTGCTGAAAGCATTTTCTGCGGTCAAGACGACAGTAGTCGTCAAAAGGAGTCCCCCATAATCTTGGCCGCTAGCTCGGACACGATCCGATCCGATCGATGTCCATCTCACCACCAAAGTGACAGTAAGTCAGGAACAGAATATACTAAACCACAAGAAGAAAAAAGACCGAGATTTCGCCAGACAGTCCGCACGCACGCACGCACCCACACACGCGACGCCGACCGTGGCCGTCCCGGCGACGAAAACCACACAACCATGCACGCTTTGGCTTCCTCTAGAAAGCGCGGCCGTCGTCTGGCTCACTGCTGCCCGGCCGGCTTATAAAAAGGCCGTGGCGAGCACGGACTTTCTCATCGATCATTCGCTCCGGTCGTTTACTAGTGTACTTTCTGCATGGCTTCCTCGGCAGCTTTCTCCTCCCTGCTCCTCCTCCTCGCCGCCGCGTTGCTGCTGCACTCGCGTTGCTGTCACGGCGGGCAAGGTGACGGCGCCGCCGTGGCCGCCATTTACAGCCTGGGGGACTCCATCACGGACACGGGGAACCTGGTCAAGGAGGCGCCGCCCGGCGCCTTCGAGACCATCAAGCACCTCCCCTACGGCGTCACCCTCGGCCGCCCCACCGGCCGCTGCTCCGACGGCCTCCTCATGATCGACTTCCTCGGTACTTACAATTACGACGTTTCTGAACTACTTCTGAACTGCATTCATGCATGCTCTGGTTCAGACCAGTTAAGCAGCAGCAGCAGACCTGCAGACGTACGTGACATTGAGTGTTTCGCTCTCTGTAATGCAGCTCGGGACATGGGCCTCCCGTTCCTGAACCCGTACCTGGCCAAGAACGAGAGCTTCGACCACGGGGTGAACTTCGCCGTCGCCGGAGCCACCGCCATGGACCCCGCCGACCAGTTCAACGGCACCTCCTCCTCCTCCTCCATGCCTTTCACCGTCAACTCCCTGAAGCTGCAGCTCAGGTGGTTCAAGGACTTCATGAAGTCCAGCTTCTCCACTGATCAAGGCAATTCATCGACCTCTTCTTATCAGTGCACACTCTGTTTCCGAAACAATTGAAAGATCGTGTGAAGTTTTGTGTGTGCAGAGATACGGAAAAGGCTCCAATCTTCTCTTGTCATGGTCGGGGAGATCGGTGGGAACGACTACAACTTCGCCTTCTTCGGCAACAAGTCCATGACAGAGGTGGAGAAACTAGTCCCAGGTGTCGTTCAGACCATCATCGACGCCACCAAGGTATATATCTCGTCACACGTATTCTTACGCGTATAGTAAACATATTAACCAGATTAAACCTGGTGATAAATCTGTCGAGTTGCTATCGCAGGAAGTGCTTGACATGGGCGCAAGCAGGGTCATCGTCCCGGGCAACTTCCCCATCGGCTGCATCCCGGGCTACCTGACCGCCATGGCCTCGTCGGAGCCATCAGCCTACGACTCCATGGGCTGCCTCAAGGAGCTCAACCTCTTCGCTGCCAAGCACAACTCCAAGCTCCAGCGAGCCATCGCCGACCTCCGGACGTCGTATCCCGACGCGTCCATCGCCTACGCCGACTACTTCAACTCCTTCTTCAGCCTCCTTAAGGGTGCCCCAGAGCTCGGTAACAAGACTAAGAGCACAACACAATTCAACTTTATACTACCGTTGGTTAACCCTGTTTCGCTTTCTTCAGGTTTCGACGCGGGTAGCACGCACAAGGCATGCTGCGGCGCAGGTGGCAAATACAACTACGACGAGAGGATGATGTGCGGCGCGGAGAGGACGACGGTGTGCGCGGACCCGTCGACCTACGTGAGCTGGGACGGCATACACATGACGGAGGCAGCGTACAAGGCCATGTCCAGGCTCATCTACCATGGGAGGTACCTGCAGCCGCAGATACTGAATTTCCCGGAGGGAAATGGGCAGACATGACAAACTGTTTGACGCTCCACAGATGGAAGAACCCTTTGCTGCGACATTTTCAGGCTTCAATGGGTTTTTCCCTCTACTTCGTATCAGATTCAGTCAGTTACACCAGCATAAGTATGGTGCCATGATATGTACTCTGCTTAATGTATCCAGGTGAAAGTAGGAGCGACAGCAAATGGTCTTAGCTCATGGTAGATGAGAAATCATACCGAGGCAAAAGAAATATTATAAGGTTTTACATGTTGATTTGGTCCCCCGGTCGAAGCCCGCTACACTGTTCGACTTACATCTCTCCCAAAATGGGAATTACAGAAAACTAACAAGATAAGAGTGGTTTGTGCTTGATATGCTTGCCTCAGTTCAATGTATCATTGTATACCACGCTTTCATCCACCACGTTTCGATCCACCAGCTTTCATCTGGACGCAAGCCTCTATCAGTCTTCAGAGCATGCGAGCAGACCATACAGGAAAAAAGTAAGAAAATACACGCATCCAGATTCAAAAACTAACAGCTAAGATTTGACAGCCCTAATCTGATACAAGTTACAACTATTTACATCTACCAGATAAAATCAAAATAATGGCGGACTATCTTTGGTGAAATGTTCTTTCAAACAGGATAGCAGGAGTATTAAATCTGGGTCAGCTTCATGCTTCTTCCAAGCTTCCTGAAACAGCTGTCCCTGGCATCTGCATGAGTACATTATACTATGAGAACGACTGGTAAGAAAGAATGAAAGTTGCACCTATTGATAAGTCCATAAAATTTCAAGCCGGAGTTCTGGCCAATGGGTGGTTTAATCTTTAAACATGATATGTTTGAAAGCTGCACCTATTTGCATGCTTGCTAGAGTTGTCCCCCATAATCCCTAAATTTCTAAAGAGACATGTAGCGTGCATTGTATGGATATGTTGAAACGTATAAATATATTTAAAACAACAGAAATTTGCCCCTTAATCCAAGTGGCAGAAACCAATATAAGGTCAGCAGTTGCTCCTGGACAAAAACTCACTTGGCTCATCTGAACTCTAAAGAGAACCAAATTTCATCATCACCCCAGAAACACAATGTAAAGTTAAAATGAAATAATTTTACATCTGCAGAAGGTTTTGTTCCAACAGACCATATGTTGAGTTGAGCAAACCATATTTAACTTTAAACTAACTAGATGGGATGAAAAAATAGAATTTCCACTGTAGTGTTTGAGTGGATCCTGCTACCTCCTCTCGGACCATAAGCTTATCTTAAATACTAATTCCTAAAATCAATAAGTAAACTACAGCAAAGAATAAAATATCGAATTTGTCTGCTCTGCCAGCAAGTATCACCTAGAGAATAGAATCTGAGCCAACAAGGCCACGAGTCCTACCGAACTTATGTACTATTCTGATTCCTAGACCTAATGAACTCTAAAAGACCAAGTCCAACTGCTATTTAATGCGAATGTGGTGCAAAAGCAAATTTCACAGTGAAGGATAAGCTTACTTCTGGAGTAGCACGATTATTTCTACTATGTGATTTCTCATGATCTCACGGCTCTTTCGTGTGGCAGACTCTTTATATAAAAGAACAAGCTCATCCACCAGCCTATAAAAATAAAATGAGTTGACATTCCAGATTCAGCAGGCAGATAAAAAAGAAGATAACAACGAGAAGTGTCATAATTCCTAATACCTTGAAATATAGGGTGACTTTCTGATCCAGGTGAGCTTAATAACTGCATGAATTCGCTCTAAAACCTGTAAATGGTACATGGTTAAAATATTAAAATATCTAAAACCGCTGCTTACAATATTGTCTTGTAACCACAAAGCTAAAAAATATATATGTCCTGTAAATACTGTAAACATAACTTGGTAAGATTATCTGACAGCAACACTAAGCCAAGAGCCCAAGATGAAGATGTATCATGGCCCTCTCCATTAATGCACATATAAATACATTGTCCATAATCTGGACAGTTTCCTTACCAGAAGAACTGTTCTATCATCATCAGCATGCATCCATTGAAAAAAGAGAGAGAAAAGGAGACGAAAATGTGCCAATAGGAAGAGGCCCATAGCATCAATAACTGGCCCGATAAGAGTAAGCCATCCAACACGACGCTCTTTGTTTAGTGGCTGCCGTTCCAGGTGGCCCAACATCTCAGCAAGCATTCGACTGTACCTGGTACCAACGGAAATCCGAAGTTCAAGAAAAGACACAAGATATTTTGCAAATTTATATGATGGTAGCATGTGTTAAACTCATATTAGCATGCACAGCATTTCCAGTAGATAGTTCAGTAACTACAAGTGACTCTTTTCCTAGCCTTGCATTCTCCAAACAATGACTACAACATCAACCTCAGATTCTGCAATGATGAATCTATACCACAATATAAGTTGAACAAATTCCAGCTAAGTAGCTTTCCTGAACAGTAACTAACAAAAAGAGAAGACGATGTAACTTCTGTATCTCACTTAAAGGCCATTTCTCAGTTTTAAACGACTACATTTATAAATGTGACCTTCCTGAGCAATCATGCAAGTAGCAGGATCTCATTTGCATTCTACTCAACAAAAGGTAAATGCTCCTTTCAATACCATGCACCTTGCTTACCTTTTGGTGCCAATGAAAAAGGCTATACCCCAGTTCTCAAAATGTAAGCTGAGTATACATTTATTTCATAATTATCTTATATATATTTGCAAATACACTTACTCTAATCTATATTCCGACAAGGTTAAGGTAGGTTCGTTCAGAGATTGTAGACCTCGAAAGAATCAACATGATCCCATGGAAATAAACGGTACAATTTACAAGTAGGAAAAGAGTGTACCAGGGGCTACGCGGATTACTTCTTTGGGTGCAAGTCAACAGCAGCACCGATACCTCAACAATACGGTACCATAACTCATCATCTGCAGGAATGTTATGGCAGCACGCATCAAGTATTGCATCTTCATACAAACTTAATTCTGTTGCTTTCACATTCTTTGCTATGTGCATGAAGCTAACCATCCCTTGTTCCTGTCAACCATATGGAACAATCTCACTCAAAATGTCCACTAACATGTAACAGCACAGTAGGGCAAACTGTGTGTAGCAGAATACCGCTAAGATAAAGATGGCACTGTTACACAGCCCATACTAATGTTATCCTCAACAAAGAAACCAAAAAAAAAAAACGAATATCATCCATACCTTAACATCCGGTGACCAATGATCCAATGCCGTCAAAGCACATGGAATGACTAACCAGCACAGATCCCCGAGCTTCGGGTAATTAACCTAAAAAAATCAAAGAAGCAACTGCTTTAAACATCTGTAATGCTGAAACGCCTCAAAAGTTACTGAATAACGATGCTGGTTCTATCACAAGTTATTTTGCACCGTACTGTTTGGTTCTCACAGTAATCTGAATATTTTTATGCAAAGCAGGTGTCAAGTTTTCATGGACAAACTACTTCTACACTTGCTGTAAAAAAAAACTACTTCTACACTTCTTTTTTGAAACAAGAACTACTTCTACACTGCTGCAGTGGTCATAGAAATTTCAAAGAGAATGGCGCTTGTATATGTAAATATCATGAAATCACAAACCTGAGACAGCAGCCACCGGAACTGGTGCGCGGCGACGAAGGCGTGCTCCTTGGGCGGCTTGTCGGCGCAAATCATGTCACCCTCCTCGTCCACATCCGTATCCTTCAGCACGGCCTTCAGTGGCGGCACCGCCTCGGGCATCATCGCCAGCAGCATCTCCCCGGCATCGCCCCACCCGCCCGCCGCCGCCATCTGCTCCATGGCTCCGGCCGCCGCCTTGGAGAGCCCCTCCGGGACCCAGTGCAGCGCGGGGGCCTCCGCAGAGGCCGCGCGGGCGGCGGCGCAGAAGAGGAGCAGGTCCACGGCCTCCTTGCCGGCCCCGCCCGCCGGGGGCTGTTGAGAGGGGGGCGGGAGGAGGGAGGCGAGGATGGATTTGACGGAGGTGGAGGAGCCCTCCGGGGGCGCGTAGGGCGCCGCGGCGAGGGAGGAGCGGAGCGGGGAGGCGATGCGGAGGAGGTCCTCGCGGCCGAGAGCCGCCGAGGCAGCGGCGGCGGGTGGCCGAGGCATGGCGGCCTGGGCTAGGCGGTCGAGCGCCCCCTGGTCAGCTCGGTGCTGCAGAAACAGTCTGGACTCGGCCCGTTTGAGAACTGGGTTGAAGCAGAGTCACCCGCAACCTGACCCGAGTCGACGCCACTGCCGCCGGACCCCGCTCGTCAGACCCATCCCCAACCTCCGGCTTCCGCTTCTCTCTACTCTAGCTCTGCCGCGGCAGCGAAGGAGCGGCGCTCTCGCCAGTCGCCACCAACACCGCGCGATTGAGAGCCCGCGCCCTCCCCCGCGTCGGGCGGACCTGCAGCCCTCCGCCCGCTCGCGTCGCATCGACTTGCTCCGCATCGCCCCCAGCTGCCCGCGCGCTCCAGTGCCCCCTCCCCCGCCTCGTCCCATCGCCGCTCCCCTTGCTCGAGACTCTGCTCCACCCTGGCCGCGCCACCGATGAATAAATCCTTCCTGTCTCCTCATACTCTGCACCCGGAATCGAGTAGCTGGTGACTGGTGACCCCCCCCCCCCCCCCCCCCCCCCCCTCCTCCTCTATGAGTTGGCAACTGAATAAACTTTACTGAATAATGCTGCTCCAAGCTTGTTATCACTGCACAAGGATCGCCACCAACGTCGATTCACCGCTGCATAGCAGAGCCCGCTTCCTATGCAGGTGAGTTTACGAGAACCCCGTAGCCCGGAGGCGAAGGACACACATTGTTCTGTTACGGCATAGCTTTCATGGCCACACCATGCCGCCATGGCTACCATTTCGGCAGCACTGTCTTAGTTGAAACAAGGTTTAACAAGCTTCGTAGTTCGACCTTAGAAGCTAGAATTTCCATGTTAGGTAGAGAAAAGTGAAATATCTATGGCACTTATTTTCAGTATAGCTCCAGATTATAATGATGCAGCGACCAGTGCGGGTACATTTAGATTGTTACAACTTTAATTCATACAGAATACAACTATTTCTTCAATCATAAGCATTACATGTGTACAATAAATACAACCATAGTCTTAAGTATACACATATATAAAATAGCATTTAGATGCCCAACCAGCTAGTTTCCCCTGAAACAAAAACATTAGGAGGATGTTGAATGCGAGCTTGCAAACATAGCTTGGAGCAGTCTTGGTATTGGGGCCATCCTGATCTCAACTAGCCCTTCGAGAATCTTAACTACCTCTGCCATCGTTGGTCGATCAAGCTCATCATCTTGGATGCACCAGCATGCAACCTTGCAAGCCTGTGCAGCTTCATCCAGGTTGACATCACCATGTAACATGGGATCTACCAAACTCCCGACGTCTCCTTCAAGAAGCTTACGTGCAACATGCACAGGGAAATAAACATCAATGTTGCCATTGGTAAAAAATGGGGCGCATGTGTTCCTCCTTCCAGATATTATTTCCAGCAGCATCATTCCGTAGCTATAAACATCAACCTTTGGTGTAATAGGAACGCCAGTAATCCATTCAGGTGCAAGGTACCCTGCAGTTCCTCTCATTGTTGTCAATACTCGGCTAAAATCCCTTCCAAAAAGCTTTGCCATCCCAAAGTCTGCAATTTTTGGAAGGAAGGAAGCATCAAGAACTATGTTTTCTGGCTTGATATCACAGTGTATGATGCAATCTCGACAGCTGTCATGCAGGTAGGCTAACCCTCTTGCAACTCCCAGGGCTATCTGATACCTAGCAGCCCAATTTAACACTTGAGAATTGCTTTGAAATAGATGGACATCAAGAGAGCGATTTGACATGTATTCATAAACAAGCAGCCTCTTAGCATCCTCGCAACAGAAACCAACAAGCTTAACTAAATTGATGTGCTGTACTGCTCCAATTGAGCTCACTTCAGCTCTGAATTGCTTCTCTCCTTGATAAGCACCATCAAGCATCTTAACTGCTATGGCATTTGAGTCATTTATAAACCCTTTGAATACAGAACCATAACTACCTGCCCCCAACATATCTGTGAATTTTTTTGTTGCTCATTGTAGATCATTGTATCTGAATGCAATGATCCCATTACAACCTGTGGAGCCATTCAGTATGCGACCAGAGCTATTCCTCTTGTTTGTCCAAATCATTAGTAATATGATGAGTGCAAATAAGCCTAGAGCACAAATGCATGTACCAGCTACAACTCTAATTGTGATCCCTCTTCTGTTATATTTCAAACCTTGTACATCTTTAGCAGAAATACGAAGGCAAAGAGTTTCTCCATTTGAATTGGTTGTGTCACTACATTGTAGTCGTCTTATGTTGAGCAATTCATTATGCCACACAGAACATCCACTGTCGCCAAAGGAGTATGCAGTGCAAGAGCAGTTATTCAGGCAAATTTGTTTGCACTCACTCGAGCTTCCAGTAGGTTCTACTTTTTGGGCATTCTGAGGCAACCTAACACATGACTCACAATAGAACTTGTCTGTGGTATACGTTGTGCTTACGTTCCTAATGCAGTCTAGTTGAGTATTTCTCGAGCACCCATCCGCTCGATCTTCTAGCTCCCAGTTCTCGGGGAATCTTATGGTGAAGCCTTCCATACAAATGCAGTGTGGAACATCATTATCAGTGCAAATTGTGAAAGGTCCACAGATTGCATAGACATCACACTGAGCTTTTGGTTGGGCATTGATCATTACCCAGTCATCTGAGCCCTTCATCCAAGAAAATGTCTTTATTTGACCTGAGACGTCAATTATCTGACGAAGAAGCATATTTGGATCCATATATTTCTCTAGTAAACTGTATGTGAAGTACTTCCCTTGGTCATTGTCGACAAACTTTGGACTAATAGCGTGGCGGCCTGTCATCTCTGGAATTGGGGGAAAGTATTTTCCGTTCCATACACCGGAGGACCAATATGACGTGGACGAGTTCAATGACACAAGCAATAATTGGTCGACACCAGTACTAGGATCTACCTCATAGCGTTACCCTCCGGCAGCTGGGTCGATCAAGTTTCTCCAAGAAACAAAATGGCGATTCAGGCCGGTGACCTTGTCCCATCCAAGCTTCGCCCCAGCGAAAAATGTATTGTGGGGTGATCAAAGCTTTGCCACAGAACCTCTGATGAGTTTGAAGAGTTTATGAGGATAAGATTTCCACTACTCAAGAGCATAGCGGTGGTGCTATTTGTTGTGATGTTTGCTTGTGTAGACCAGATCATGGACTTGGTGGACCGGTTACGGACGACAAGGTTTCCATCCTCGGAGATTCTGAGGTCAAGTAAGGTGGTGTTCTTAATTGGTCTATCCCTATTTGCAACCCATGCTGAAGTAAATTTGGGCACTGTATTGAACCATATGCCAAGGTACCAGCTGGTAGTGTATTGGGAGGGCTTGCTGCTGCTTGTTTCGAAAAAAGCCAAGCGCGTACCTGCCATTCTTGGAGACGAGCTTGTCGTGGACAGCAAGTGCTTGGCTAGCCAAGACGGTGTCCGTCGCGGCAGAACTTGCTGGGATGCGTATGTACAAGAGCAAGGTGAAAACAATGTGGAGGAGAGGCATGGCGAGCTGAAGGTGGTGAGGGTGTCATGAAACTTGTTGTGCGGAGGCTCAGTGGTCATGGGGATATGTATTCTCTGTGGATTCAAGCACAGCACCCAAACTAGTGGAGTCATTTGGTTTGCCTGTCGACAATTTCGTCGTTCTCCTTCATTTACCCGGCGGACTGGCCAGAAAAGGTCGTTGGACCTGAATAGCAACTCGTTGGTCATGAGTACAGATGTGTACGTGATTTAGTGATGAAAGTGACCCTCTTTTATGGTTGAAAGTGGTCTTTCGTAGTGTGTCTAGGTGACCCTCAGACATATCTTTTCGAAAATCCGAGGATAGTGGATTTGACAAAGAGAGCGTGGTGATATGAAAAAAAATGTGTGCAATCTCATATTATGTACAATCGTCGCTCAATCTGACTCGAAAAAGTCGGAAAGAAATCTTGGACAAAAAAAATATAGATTTACTCATGGTTTGATGTACAATGTTGGGTCCTAAGTTTAGTTTCATTCTACGTTACGAGAATCTAAACAAGAAATTTAAGTTGGCGCCATTTGAATTCCTTAGAATTGTGAGTTTTTCAGTTGTTCATAAAATAGAATGGTTTTCAGTTGGCGTCGAGTAGTTTATTGCAGGCAACGCTCTACTCGGGCCCAAATAAAGGCATCTGTCCAAAAGCATGTAATTATTTCGGTGCTATCTTGATCGATCTTGAGCTGCGATAACTCAACAGGTGTAGCATCTGGTTCGCACAGTAATTTGATTTTTTTTTACTCAAGCATATGCCAAGTTTTAACACTTCTGATTCTGGGAGGCATCAATCTGAAGCAAGCAAGGGACGTGGATATGGGCGGGGGCAGGATCGTGGCACTGTCATGGTTGACCATCACCGGCGGCGACGAGTCGACGACTAACCTTGCGCCTCTGCCACGACGGCCCGATTTTTTTAATAATACATTCTTTTTAATCATTTTAAAAAATAATGGACAGGACTATTCTACAACCCCTCTTAAGAGTTGTACCCTCCTAATCACCTTCTTACCTCGCACGGCCGCACCCACCCGAACCACCTACTCCCCTTATCCAAATCGCCTGCAACCCCATCGGGGGCCCCTCACCACCGGCGTCAGCCACCACGGCGCACCGCCCTGGCAGGGCCCTTGACCTGCGCCCGCGCCGCCCAGGCGAGTAAGCTTCCCCAGTGGGGAATCCGTCCCCGCCTGCCTCCTGACGAGGAAGCCGTCCCGCATGCCGACCTCTGCTAACTTCTTCCTACGAGGTACCTCCGCTTCTAGACCGGAGTCGCCCATCATCCTCTAGCCCCGGCAAGGGCCCCCAGCCTCCAGACCGGCGAAATCCCATCCGGGCGAGGCCCCTCCGCGTCCCGCACGACGGCGTGAACCGCCGGCCACCTCCTGGTGTGAGGCACTCCCATCTCTGTCGCCCGCAGGATCTCACCCCTCCACCGCCCGCGCCGCTCCCCGACTCCTGCCTCTCCGGCACGCAGCTCCCCTACTTCGGCTCACCGGCGCGTGTCGCTCACGCCTAGGGACTCGACGGGGGAGTTCGGGGAACCACCGCATGGGAGCCCACTACGCGCGCGACGGCAGTTCATCGCTGCCAGCAACCTTAGGACCTCTGCTCCGCGTACGCGCGCTGCATCTCTTCTCCGCCTCCCAGCGACCCGCGGAGCTCTTCATCACCACTACTCTCCCTTTCCTGCCCAAGTGAGCTCACCGCCACGTGCCGGTCCACATCGCGCGACAAGGAAATCTGCCGTGCGGGCGTCCGTGGTCCACATACGCCTAGAGACTTATGTTTTCTTACATTTTTCTTGGGAACGAACTGGTACGGTGCTTCTGCTGAACTGCAGTTCAAAATTTAATTTCTATGTTTTTTCCTTTTTGGTTGTTTTATTCCTCTAGGATGCTTAGTGAGGTGTAATGATTTTGCTCCACCAAGAGATTAAGCGGATGCAAAAAGAGATTATAGATTGTCAGAAAGTTCACTTAGTGCGACATGAAGTTCAGTAGTTTTGACCCATCTGATACGAGAGGTACACTCCGAACAAAAATATAGAAAAGCTTGGAAGTTCATCCTAAATTAGTTGGTGGAGGTTCACTTTTTGTCGGAGCTCGTTCTGACCAAGATTTAAGTTCATTAATACTATTTCAAGAAAAATAATTGCACGAAGTTTACTTGGCGCACTTTGAAGTTCATTTTACTCTCTTAGAGGGTTCATCTTTTATTGTCGCGAAGTTCACCACTATGAACCAAAAATAAAGAACACTTGTCGGAGTTCTCTTAGTGCGACATGAAGAGTTCACTTAGTGTGACATGAAGAGTTCACTTAGTGCGACATGGAAATTCACTTAGGCTACTAAAGAGAGTTCTTTTTTAATTCCAGGAGTTCATGTTGAACTCGTCAAAAGATTCACTTTTTTTGTCGGAGTTCGTTTCCAGCACAATAGAAGTTCATTATTATTTAAGAAAAAACCCGCACAAAGTTTACTTGGTGCGCTTAGAAGTTCAGTTTGCTCTCTCATGAGGTTCATTTTTTATCGTTGCGAAGTTCGCCAATTATGCAAAAAATAAATAGGGAACTTCCTGTGAAATTCATTTTCATTGGTCGGCTAGTTCAGTTTTCCGGATCGTGAAAGTTCTTTAAACATTACTTCGTCGGCTAGTTCAGTTTTCCAGATCGTGAAAGTTTATTAAACATTACTTCGTTGACGGAAAAACTAGTTCTAGACAAAGAAAAAAAATGAAATTCACTCGGAGAATTTGAGAAGTTTGTTGTATAAAATAATGAAATCCACAATGAAAACAATCACAACAACATAAATTTTGCGGAAAACGGAATATGCATATTTGAAACTGCTCCTAAGTCCTAACCCATACAGAATTTCAAAAAATGATCAACAAGGTAAAGTTGCTAAATTTTCATAGTTTTTCAATGGTATATAGTTTGCATTATTACGACAAACAGTTTAAAAACTACGACCAAAACATTGCACGGTATGAGACAAAGAAATTCGCGACAGGAAGTTCACTAACGTTTACTAAGAAGTTCGTTGCTTCAATTAAAGCAGTTCGAAATACTCTGGGTTTTTTTTGCGGAAATTTTACGCATAGAAATCGTTCTTACAAGTCCGGACTGCCCAAATGAAGCACCGTCACGTGTAATTGACTATGATATTAGTCTAATTTGACTCTCCCATGCCGCCATACCCCACCTGATCATCACAACTGTGCCAATTTCGAAACGTTCCGTGTAGGCTTTTTTCTCTGTTTTATGTATTTTTAAAATTAATAAAAAACTGTACATAATTTGGAAAACCATCCTTCACAAAAAAGTTTCGCCTAGTGAATACCTTTCCAACGCCATATCACTTGTTACGTTTCTATAAGCGATTTGAAAATAATGTCCAAAAAACAGTTCGCTGGACATAAAAGAGCGAGAAATAGTACTATGTATTTTTAAAACTGCTCCTAAAATATTAGAAATTTCGGGAAAATGACAGAGATGACAAAGATGCGCAATATCCATAGCTTTTCAACGGTACATCGTTTGCATCAATCCGAGTAGCGGTTTGAAAATGACGTCCAAAACACGGTACTAAAAAGGAGAAGTTCGCGGAAAAAGAGCTTACTATATTTGAAATTCCTTTAAAACTGTGTGTAATTTCGGAAATATTTTAATAGAAAATGTTGCGCAATTGCCATAGCTTTCCAATGCTATATCATATGCGTAATTCCGATAAACGATTCAAAAATCATCGTTAGAAAGACTATCCGCGAATATAGAGAACTCGAGTGTTCCGTCAGGAAGTTCACATATGTGGTGGAACGGAGTTCACAGTTGTGAGGCGGGAAGTTCAAAAGTGTTGTAGAATATTTATTCTACAAGGGGAGTATGTGTTTTTAATCTATTTTAAAAATAATACGGCCTCGGCCTGGCCCAAGCCGAGTTGGTCCTATCGGCCTGGCCCAAACCAACCAGCCCCGCTCGGCGTGGCCCGCCCATCTGCCCGCTACCCCTGTCGGTCACGCGTGTGCGTGCAATCGGCCATGCCGAAGCCGACTGCTGCATGCTTGTTGCCGCTGGCCTCGCCGCGCGCCTTCTGCCTGGCCCCATGCCAAGTCCAGGCCACGCGCCGCGTGCCTGCTCCTCCGCACCTCGTCCAGGTCGCTTTGCGGTGGTCGCCGGCCGTGCCTCCCCGCCTACTCGCCGCGGCCCGTGCCCCGTCCCCGTGCCGTGCTGGCCAGCCGCGGCTGCTCGCCGCGTCTCGCCAGCCCCGCACGCCTGATCGACGGCCGCGCCCGCTCGACCGCGCCTCGGCCGCCCCGCACGTACTGCACTGCTTGCTCGCTCACATCGCACGCACCGCCCCGCACCGCTTGCTTCCTTCCTCGCTTGCTCGCGTCGCCGCCGCGCCCCTGCCTGCTGCCATGCTCGTCGCGACCACGCCCTTGCTCTCTTCCCAGCTACTGGATGAGAGCGTGCTTGCCGGAGGCCGGCCGCAGGCACGCACGCACCGCACCGAGCCGCACAGGACGCGTCGGCACGGTCAGAGCGGCGGCCGGCGAGCAAGCGCGCGACGCGATGCGGCCGGCGGGCGAGCGGTGGCTGGAGAGGATTTAACACGCAAGCAGGCGAGCAGGCGACACGCAGGTTAGGTGACCGGATGCTGGCGAGCAAGCGTGCAACGCGGCCGGCGGCCGGCGTGCAGGACGGCGAGCGCGCGACGGGGACGGCGCCGTACCACCGCGTCCCGCATCCGCTCAGCTGCATCGGCGGCCGGATCCTGAAGCTCGCACGGAGCTCCTGTGCTGGGCGTTGACTGCAACTGTTTTTCTTTTTTTAGGCAAGGCACATGTAGCTGTCGGCTTTGACAAAGCCGATGGGCTCGTCGGCCTGTGGTCTGCTGGGCCAGCAACCTGCTCGGTTTGGGCCACGCCGACCAGTACGGTCGGTTTAGGCGAGGCCGACAGGCCTGCTCAGCTTGGACCACACCGAGGTCGTATTATTTTTGAAATAGATTCAAAACGTATATTATTTGTCGAAATAATTTAAAAAAATGTATTATTAAAAAAATGGGCTGCCACGACGGCCTCTGGTTGGGTGCGATTACAGAAAGGGTTCCCTCTCTGAAGGTCACTCCAGCGTGCAGAAGAAGCCACGTGGCCACGTATGGACGAGAAAGAGAAGTAAAAGTTGGATACCAACGCACCAGCATACGCGCACGCCGAAACATGCGCGCGTCCACGCGTACGTCGCGTTGCCCTTCCTCGATCGTTTAGCTAGCCGAATGTACAAAAATCGTACTACACAAACACAAAAGCAAATGTACAAACTACACATAATAGGGAGTACAAATTAAATCTAAAACTCTCTTGCATACCGCTATATAAATTTGGGTGCTTGCCACCCCACCCCCAATCCTAACTAATATATACAAGTTACAAGTTTTTCTTAATCTAGCGGCTCGGCTTCGTCCCCCGTCGGCGCTACCGCAGCGTACGGGGGGACTCAATCTCGGGGCGTTAAGGTACGGAGGATTCATCGCCGTCGACGCGATAGCGTCGACGGCGATGAATCCTCCGTACCCTAACGCCTACGCTAACGCGCCACATGTAAGTACAGAGTATATACAATAGAAAGTACAGAATAGTGCGATTCGGATGTACATCCGCGCGCACATCGGTGTACACCCACGCGAACCTGCTGTACATTCACGCCCAACTCATCTGTACATCCGCGCGCACATCGTCGTACATCCGCGCACACATCATTGTACATCCGCGCGCACATCGGTGTACACCCACGCGAACCTGCTGTACATCCGCGCCCAACTCAACTGTACATCCGCGCGCACATCGTCGTACATCCGCGCACACATCGTTGTACATCCGCGCGCACATCGGTGTACACCCACGCGAACCTGCTGTACATCCGCGTCCAACTCACCTGTACATCCGCGCGCACATCGTCGTACATCCGCGCACACATCGTTGTACATCCGCGCGAAAGATAACAGAAAGTACAAAACTACACATGATGTACAACTATAATGCTACCGAGTGTACAAACTATATAGAACCGGTAGTACAAAAAAAGTTTCTTGAAACCTATCAACACGGGATCTAGTTTTGAAGATCTTGACGCGAGGATCTCAAATATGAAAACGGTTCGTAATTCTAAAATACGGTTCTAGAGATATTTCATTTTAAAAAACGAATCTAAAAATAAATGTGTTTCCACCCATCCGTACTCCAACCGGTGGGATGGGAAATCGCACCAAAACTCTATAGTGTTGCCACTTATCACACATGCAAACACCCACAGGGGGACCAAACGAGGAGAAGGCGCCACTTGACGCGAGCAGAGCGGAGAAAAAGTTCCCTTTGCAAAGGGAACCCTTTTTTTAGTGATTGCCCCTCTGGTTCCAACGATCAACCTGGCCCGACTCGACGCCACTGCCACTGGGTCCCGCTCGTCAGTATAGTGGCCAAACGGGCCGGCACGGCCCGGCAACGGCACGGCCCGTTAGGCACGATTTTAATCGTACCGTGCCTGGGCCGGCCTGCGTGCCGTGGCCAGACCTCCGGCACGGCCCGGGAGGCACGCCGACGACCCGTTAGGCACGGTTGACCCGTCGGGCATGGCCCATTTAGCGTAAATATGGCCCAAAAATAAAAAAAAAGATAAAAATAGGTAAAAAAATTTAAAAAAAATAAAAAAAGTTAAACGGGCCGTGCCGTCCCGGCCCGCGTGCCTCAAATCGGAGGCCGGCCCGGACACTACCGAACCCGTGCCGCGGCACGGCCCGTTTAGTTCCGTGCCGTGCTGTGCCGTGCCTGGGCCGAGCCAAAATCCCCGTGTCTCGGGCCGGCCCATTTGGCATGGCCCATTTGGCGGCCTATACTCGTCAGACCCATCCCCAGCATCCAGCTTCGCCTCTCCCCTCTAGCCCTGCCGGGGTAGCGAAGCACTGCACAGCCGCGCTCTCTCTCGCCACCACCGCCGCGCGGACCTGCAGCCCTACATCCGCTCCCGTCAAATCGACTTGCTGCGCCTCGCCGTAGCTGCCCGCGCGCTCCGGTGCCCCGTCCCATCGCCGCCCCCGTGCTCGAGCGCCATCCGATCTGAGAATACGGCCTTCCAGTTGGTGGCGGCGCCATTGGACTCTATCTGATCTTCCCCTCGCTTAATTTCCAGCTCGCTGCACCGGAGCTCGAGATCTCCGTCGCCTCCATCAACTCCAACTGAAAATCGTCATCGTCTCAAACTTTACTGAACAATGCTGCTGTTCTCGTACGCCCCAGCTTGTTATCACTGAACAAGGATAGCCGCCAACGTGGATTCACCGCTGCATATCAGAGCCTGCTTCCTAATGCTGGTGAGTTTATGGGAATCCGGTAGCTTACATTGTTCTGTTAGGACCTTTGCTGGTACGGCATAGCTGTCGTGAAACAAGGCTTCAATAAGCTTCTATAAGTTTGATCTTAGAAGCTAGAATTTCCATGTTAAGTAGTAGAAAAAACTGAAATATCCATGGCGCCTATTTTCAATGTGGCTCCAGATTATAACGATGCACTGAGGATACATTAGGACTGTTACAATTTATACAAAATACAAGCATTTCTTCAATTGTAAGCATTACATTGCTATCATAAATACAACTTTAGCCTTAAGTATAGACATATATGTAATATAAAATGTAGACGCAGGCACGCAGCTAGTTTCCCCTGAAACAAAAGCATTAGGAGCATGTCCCATGCGAGCTTCCAAGCATTGCTTGGAGCAGTCTTGGTATCGGGGGCATCCTGATTTCAACTAGCCCTTCGAGAATCTGAACTACCTCTCCCATTGTTGGTCGATCAACCTCATCATCTTGAATGCACCAACATGCAACCTTGCAAGCCAGTTCAGCCTCATCCAGATTGACATCACCATGTAACCTGTGATCAACTAAACTCCCAACATCTCCTTCGAGAAGCTTATGTGCTGCATGCACAGGGAAATAAACATCAAGGTTGTCACCACTAGAACAGGATGCGGATGAGTTCCTCTTTCCAGATATTATTTCTAGCAACACCATTCCGTAGCTATAAACATCGACTTTTGGTGTAATAGCAACCCCGCTAATCCATTCAGGAGCAAGGTACCCTGCAGTTCCTCTCATGGTAGTCAGTACTCGGCTAAAATCCCTTCCTAAAAGCTTTGCCATTCCAAAGTCTGAAACTTTTGGAATGAATGAGGCATCAAGAAGTATGTTTTCTGGCTTAATATCGCAGTGTATGATGCAGTCTCGACAACTCTCATGAAGGTAGGCTAACCCTCTGGCAACTCCCAGGGCTATCTGGCATCTGACAGTCCAATTCAATACCGGCGAATTGTTTCGCAATAGATGGACATCAAGAGAACGATTTGACATGTGTTCATAAACAAGCAGCCTCCTAGAACCCTCACAACAAAAACCAACGAGCTTAACTAAATTGATGTGCTGGACTGCTCCAATCGAGCTCACTTCAGCTCTGAATTGCTTCTCTCCTTGGTAAGCACCATCAAGCCTCTTCACTGCTATGGCAATTTTGTCATTTATATAACCCTTAAAGACAGAACCAAAACTGCCTTCCCCCAGCTTATTTGTGAACTTCTTTGTTGCATGCTGTAAATCATTGTATCTGAATGCAGTGATTCCATTACAACCTTCCGCACCATTTGGTATACCATCGGAGCTCCTCCTTTTGTTTCTCCAATTCATTAATAGCACGATGAGTGCACATAAAACTAGAGCAGAAACGCCTGTACCAGTTGCAACTCCAATCACAATACCTTTTCTATTGTTTTTCAAACTTTGGAAATCTTTAGCAGAAAGGCGGAGGTAAAGAACTTCTCCAGTTGAATTGGTAGTGCCACTACATTGTAGTTGTCTTATGTTGAGCAATTCATTATGCCAGATAGAACATCCACTGTTGCTGAAGGAATATGCAGTACAAGAACAATTATTGAGGCAAACTTGTGCGCACGCACTCGCGCTTGCAGCTCCGTCTACTTTTGGGGCATTCTGTGGCAACTTAACACATGACACGGAGTAAAACCTGTCTGTGGTATGTGTCATGCTTTTGTTGCTAACGCAGTCTATTGGAGTATTTCTCGAACACCCACCGGTTCGATCTTCTAGATCCCAATCATCGGGAGATGTTATGGTGAAGCCCTCCATACAAATGCAGTGTGGAACATCATTATCAGTGCAAATTGTGTAAGGTCCACAAGCTGCATAGACATCACATTGAGCTTTTGGTTGCGCATTGATCATTACCCAGTCCTGTGAGCCCTTCATCCAAATGAATGTCTTTATTTGACCTGAGACGTCAATTACGTGACGAGTAAGCATATTTGGATCCATATATTTGGCTACCAAAGTGTATGTCAAGTACTTCTCTTTGTCATTGTCGACAAACTTTGGACTAATAGAGTGGCGGGCTGCCATCTCTGGAATTGAGGAGAAGTATTTTCCGTTCCATACACCAGTGGACCAATATGATGTGGATGAGTTCAATGCCACAAGCAATAACTGGTTGACACCGCTGGGATCTAACTCATAGCGGTACCCACCGGCAGCTGGGTTGATCATGTTTTTCCAAGAAACAAAACGGCGATTTAGGCCGGTTACCTTGTCCCATCCAAGCTTCGCCCCGGGGAAAAATGTATCCGTGGGGTGATCAAAGCTCTGCCACAGAATCTCTGATGAGCTTAAAGAGTTTATGAGGATAAGATTTCCACTACTCAAGAGCACAGCCGTGGTGCTATTTGTTGTGATGTTTGTTTGGGTAGACCAGATTATGGACTTGGTGGACCGGTTAAAGATGACAAGGTTGCCATCCTGGGAGATTGTGAGCTCTAGTGAGGTGGTGTTATTGACCGGCTTATCCCTATTTGCAACCCATGCTGGAGTAAATTTGGGTACTGTATTGAACCATATGCCAAGGTACCAGCTGGACGATTCGCTGCTTGTTTCAAAGAAGCCAAGCGCATACCTGCCGTTGCTGGAGATGAGTTTGTCGTGGACGGCAAGTGCTTGGCCAGCCAAGATGGTGTCCGTCACGGCAGAGCTTGCTGGGATTCGTCCGAACCAGAGCAATGTGAAAACAATGAGGAGGAGAGGCATGATGAGATGAAAGTGGTGAGGCCGTGCAGAAGCCTGTTGTGCAGAGGCTGCAAATTGTATACTGGGTGTTCAGTGGTCATGGCGATATATAGCACTGTGGAGTCAAGCACAACACCCAAAATTTGGGAGGGAGTCCAAAGTTAGTCCCGTGGTGATGATGATCCGCATCTTGCATACCATGCACGGCAGGAAACGAATGTCCTGTAGGTTTGAAAGGGAAGGGGGAAGGGAAAAAAGAACGCTGGAGGCGTGAGTGCCAGACACTTGGTTTGCCGGTCGAAATCGCGTCGCTCTCTTACGGTAACCCGGCGGACCATCCAGGTAAATCTCTTGAAGAAGCTGAAGATAGCTGCTGAAAGGGAGAACACCAGAACAGGAGCACCAAGGCCGGCAGGAAATGAACGGAGTCCGTGAAGAATTGGCTCGAATGCCACCCATACCATGTTGCTGATGCATGGGGGAACCCTTCCCCCCTCACCCAGGCGAGGGCGTCGTCCCGCAGTCAGCAACCATGCGAAGAGTTAATGGCACTGGTGGTCACTGAACTTGTTGTGCATATGCAGATAAGTCACACAACTTGTAAAACGAAAAAACCGGTCACTCAACTCACCAACCTGGTGCACCAGAGGTCACTTTCCGGTCTGGACCGCCCAAAAACCGGTTGACCGTATTTGACCATATTTCTGACAAGGCGGACCCACTGACAGGCCCCTATTTTCCTCGTGGAGTTGACCAGGCGAGGCGCCTGCTCTTTGCGCCTGTGCCCGCCGCCGCGTTGCCGCCGGCCGCGCCGCGCGCCTTCTCCCTGCGCCTGCGCCCGTCGCCGCGTTGCCGCCGGCCGCGCCGCGCGCCTTCTCCCTGCGCCTGGCCCCACACCTAGTGCAGGCCGTGCGCCTTCTCCCTGCGCCCCGTCACCCCGCTGGCCGGCCGCGCTTGCTCGCTGCGCCTGCTGGCCGGCCGCGGCTGCTCGGCCGTCCGCGCGCCGGTGGACTCGCTTGCTTGCGTCGCTGCCGCCTAGCCTCGTTCCGCCCTGCAGCCCGCACTTTGTCGCGCTCAACGCCGCCTCGAACGAGATCCAGAGGAAGGCCATGGCGTCATTGTGGCTGGCTGATGGTAAAATCCACGGAGCTTGACCACCAGCGTTGGCAGTCGCCTGGTACCCAGCCACCGCCCCTAACCTCCTCGTCGGGGTCCTGGGCCCCGTCGTCGTCACTCCGTTCTTTGTCGCAGGGGATGTTGGCGCCGCCGCAAGGGCTCGCGCCGTCAGAGTACCGGAACAGCACCCACGAGGACTGCTGAAAAAATCCTCTTGCTTAGCTAGCAATGCGTGTGCGTATGTGCGTGGGTGGTGCCTGCGTACGTGCTCCTGCTGGCTTGTGTGCCCTGCTCTGCTAGCAACAGATCAAGGCAGATTGGTGGCTGGCTGCTGGACCGACGTAGCGGCCTGTGCGGCTCGGCTCGGTGCAGTGCGGTGCGTGCGTGCCTGGGAAGCGAGCAAGAGCGCGGTGGCGACGAGCAGGGCAGCAGGCAGGGGCGCGGCGGCGACGCAAGCGAGTCCATCGGCGCGGGGGGCGGCCGAGCAGGTGCGGCCGACCAGCAGGCGTGCCGGGCGGGCGAGGCGCGGCGAGCAAGCGCGGCCGGCTAGCAGGCGTGCGGGGCGGGCCGGCACGCCGAGCAAGTGCGGACGGCTAGCGCGGTGATGGGCGGGGGCCGCGGCGAGCGGTGAGGCACGGCCGGCGACCGTGGCGAAGCGGCCTGGACAAGGAGCCGAGGAGCAGACCGTCAGTGGGTCCGCCGCCTTGTCAGAAATACGGTCAAACATGGTCAACCGGTTTTTGGGCGGCCCAGACCGGAAAGTGACCTCGGCTGCACCAATTTGTTGAGTTGAGTGACCGGTTTTTCCGTTTTACAAGATGTGTGACTTATCTGCACATACGCGACAAGTTCAGTGACCATCAGTGCCATTAACTCCCATGCGAATGGCGGCAGAGCACAAATGAAAGCCAAGTCAGGGCCGGCCCTGGGGTGGGCAGGATGGGCGGCCGAACAGGGCCCCCAAAATCTAGGTGCCCCCACCTGGAAATCGTTAAAAAAAATGAAAACCTTTGCGAAGAGAACTTTGCGAACGCTCTCCTCGCGCCAAGTGGCGCCTTCTCTTTTGTGTTGTTTGAATATTCGCCACGTGTCGTAACCGGAGTTAAAGTGGGGAGGAAGAGAGAGAAAAGAAGGGTACGGGTGGGAGGAGTTTACTTTTTATTTTTTTTGAACCGAAGTTTAAAAACAAAATATTTTGAGAACCAATTATCCAAATTACGAACCGTTTTCACTTTCGAACTCCTCGCGTCGAGATCTTTAAAACTAGATCCCATGTCGATAGGTTTTGACCAACTTTCTTTTGTACATTCAAAATTTGAATACTTGTACATTCAATTTTAACGTACTTGTACTTCGGATTTGAACGTACTTGTACTTCCGCTGTCAACGTATTTTGTACTCTGTTTTCTGTTTATTTGTACTCGGTGGGAGGGTAGCTTTTCCCTTTTATTTTTTTAACCGAAATTTAAAAACGAAATATCTTGAGAACCGTTTATCTGAATTACGAACCGTTTTCACTCTTGAACTCCTCGCGTCGAGATCTTCAAAACTAGATACCATGTCGATAGGTTTTGACGAACTTTTTTTTTATACATTCAAAAGTTGAATACATGTACATTCAGTTTGAACGTACCTGTATTTCAGGTTTGAACGTACTTTGTACTCCGTTTTTCTGTGTACTTGTAAACCCTCTTCGCAGTAATCTGTATATCCGGATTGCTATACTCTGTATTTTCTGTTATATATACTCTTTACTTCCATGTGGCGCGTTAGCGTAGCCGTTAGGGTACGGAGGATTCGTCGCTGTCAACGCAGCGTCGACAAGCGATGAAGCCGCCGTACCCTAACGCCCAAGGCTGAGTCCGCCTGTACGCCGCGGGTAGCGGCGACGGGCGACAAAGCCGAGCCGCTAGATCATAAAAAACTTATAAATTACATGTATAACTTAGGGTTTAGGGTGAGGATAGCATATAAACCAGCTCATATATCGGTATGCAAAAGAGATTTAGATTTAATTTATTTGTGGTTCTATACATTCGCGATGGGTACCGCACGTACACGGAGCATCAACCATTCTGCGGGGAGCTTCGTACGCATAGAAATGTACAATCCGCAGGGGGCATCGTCCGCGCGGAAAGCTACAGCCCAGGTTGCTTCGTACTCGCGCGCGCGATGTACAGCTCGGGTACGCGCGGGTGAAAACACGGACGAAAACGTACAGCTCGAGTACGCGCGCAGAAACAAACATACAAAGTACAACGCGGGCGCGGGGCAGGGAAACATACAGCGTTCATATGCGGGGCGTCGGCCGGCCGTACGTGCGCGGGCGCGTATCCGCGTTAGCCACGTGGCGCGCTCGTGTACGTGCAGTTCCCTTTACGAAGGGTGCTCTTTTACTAGTCGTACCCCCACCTACATATGTATATACCTATATATTGTAAGTTCAGAAAAAATAAAAAGCCTTTTAACTAATGGACCAGAGAGGTAAATAATCGTACGTATAGGAAACTAGCGATAGCTGCGTTTGATCTTCTGTCTTCTGTGAGTTTGGGAACTTCCGCCAGACCTAGCAACCTGCTACCGGCAACCGCGATCGGCGATCTCAAGCGCCAGCGGCCAGCTTGCGCCCTGTTGCCGGCAAGACGGCCGCAAGAGCTCAACGGCAGCGCTCTACCAGGAGGTGAGTATCGCTGCTCCTGCTCCCTTATACGCCTTTAGCCCTGTCCGATCTTACACTCGCGGAGTCTCGTGGTCAAACTCCAGGCTCTACGGATCTGGACGATTGATTTTTCTCTCAATCAAATCATCATACGCCTTTAGCCACGCAGATTTGACTCTTTTCTTTCTCATCTTCACACACACATCACCGATTTGATCTATCCGAGGTATATAGACTAGTAGACATATAGTAGACTATTAGTATATTTCTAATGAGTAATTTTTGCTTGTATCATTTATCTTAACCGTTTGATGTATTTTTTTTCCAGCATTGCGCTTTACCATGTCGTCCATATCGTATTGAGAAGAAACTATTGGACGACATTGACATCGACCCTACTATAAATGACTTTGCATCGAGAAATGTTAGAAGAAATTTTTAATGTAATATGTATAACTTTTTTCAAATATGCTTGTTGATTTTGGTTGTATTTGTATGTCATTGACAATATATTTTATGTGCTATTGATAATAGAAATATTCATTTTGTGATATTTATATTAAGGGCCCCAAATTTTAGTTTCGAACATGGACCCGAAAATCTTAGGGCCGGCCGGCAAGACCGGCTGTGCAACAGCAACACCAGAGCCTGACGCTGCTACTCAAAGCAGCCACCATCTCGAACACGCCACATCACCCTCAGGACCTCCACCCTCCACAAGGCCACGCCTCCAAGGAGGAATACGGCGCCTAAGCGACATCGCAGCCCGACCAGAGGCCTTGGGTTTTCACCCGGGATTTGAGTGGGAGGAAAGGGAGGGGAGAGGAATGCGCAAACATTGACGACGCCTTCAGGAAGGTGAGCAGCGAGGCAGCGCTGCCGCCGTCATGGTCGAACAGACAACCAAGAGTTTCCCCCGGTTCTTCATCCCATCACCTAGCTAATCCGTCACGGCCAGACATTGGTCGAAGAGGAGGAGCCGCTTTTGCTTGTCGAAAGACGAGGTCTTCCAAACTGACGGCAGCCACCGGAGTAGCCACGCACCACAGACACCCCAGCAGCCACGAAGAACAAGCAGAGCACCAGCAGCCGCCACCCATCGAAGAGGTCGACACCGCCCGCCAGCCCAGGGTCGCCGGCCCCGGCTTCCAAAAGCCACGGCCATGGACACAACCGGAAGTACCTCAAATAACCGGAGGCCACTCCAGCCATGGGCGGCCAGATCTAGATCGGAATCACATGCCATGAGGGACGGAGCGGAGAAAAGGGACGCACCGAGCCGCGTCGCCGATGATAGCAAGCATACCCAGCGCAACAGCCATCCTCCATGCCACCACGCGAGGGGTCGACGAGCTAGATCCCCGCCGCCTCCATCACCGGCGCCGCGCGGCCTTGTCTGGCAGCGCCTCTGGGGGCGACGTTAGCGGCCCAAAGTCAGCCCACACTCAACCAGCGTATTGGGAGGCCCAAGGCCTCTCTTTGCCCCCAAAACCCGGGCTGAAGGGAAAGGCTTGCCCAGCCTTATAAGCTGGTGTCGGTCTCCCTCAACTAGCGAGGTGGGACTAAACCCCGGGCGCATCCACCGGCCGTCCCCATCCATGCCATCCGTTCGAGTGCTGACAGACGAGGAAGGGGATAGGGGGAGGGGTGGCGGTGGCACGAGGCTAGGTTTTGCCCCCTCGGTCACCTAGAGGAGACAACGCGAGGGGAGCGTTTTTCTGGAAGCTTTACGAACTTGTCATAAATTTTGGTTTGATAAACAATGTTAATACTCCTGGTTTGCTTTCTGAAATCTCATTCCCTATTTTTAGATCATCTCCACTAGCTTTCCTAAAAAATGATCCCATAAACCATTTTTAGGGAGAGGAGAGAGAAGAAATTGAGAAATTCTCCTGCTTTGCTTTCTGAAATCTCATTCCCTATTTTTTACACAACACTAACATGTGGACCCACATATTCCTCTTCCCCGATCTTCCTCCCATTTCTCTATCCATGTTGCGATCATTGACTCCACCACTGATATGTCGTCTCCTTCCAAAATGCTTGTGCGAGCTCTTTTGGGATTGGGAGGAGTGGTGTTGTGCTCTATTTCAACATGTTTTTTTTAGACGACGGGGAGTTTTATCCGTGAGAGTTTTGATTTTATTTATTTATTTACTAGCTAGAGTTGCCCCTAGTTAAATGTGAGAGTCGACACCGCTGCCACCAGGGCCCGAGAAAAAAAACTACCATATTTGGGGCTAGGTTAACTGATTGGTACTTCTTTTCATTTTTTTTCTATAGTTACAAATAGTGTTGATTCTTGTTTAATCACGTTTTGACAGCATTCCTGGCTGGTGGGCCCATATTTTAGGGCTGACATGGCTACACAAGTGGACATGGGGCCCACCTTTCATCTTTGATGGTCGTCTTCTTTGTTCCCTAAGCAGCTTAACACAGGGAACGCATATGAGGGCACATGTTGGGCATGATGTCACCAAACCCGGCAGTGCTCGTTGTTGCACGTGCTTAGGGAGGAGAGGCTCGACACAAGGTGAAAGAGCATGGTTGCCCCCATGTGTGGTTTTGGTAATTAATGACAATCCTTAAGGACTAATGTGTGCTTTGAGCTATACTTGTAGGTTTGGTCCATAGCAATGCTTGAACTCCATATGTTGGAGTCAAGGCTAAAAGAAGAAGAGTTTATGTTGATCAAGGCTAAGTGCAAGTTGATCAACACACAAGGCTAGGGATGTACCATGTGGGATCGTATGATCCCATGGTATGGTAAGCAATTGTCAATATAGCCTTGTGAACTAACCCATGATCTATGTGCTTGTATCTCTATGTGTGGTTAGGCATTTCTCCATGAGCGTGCAACGAAAGGGATATCCTATGTAGCCCATGGAGGATGGCGTCACGTGGTGATCGTCATCAAGATAAAGGCCAAGTGAAGATATGTCGAAGAGTGCCTCTCCCATCTTGGTGTATGGGGGAGCACGTTGCGAGTCTTCACCAAGCGGAGCGCAATCAAGAAAGGTGGTCCATCTTGAGAAGACAAAGATCGTCATCATCTAGCTCAAGTGGATTATGCGCAAGGCAAAGGTATGATCTTGATAGGGTTTTTATTTTACCGGTCTCATGATGTTAGTTGAGAGACCGGGTTACAGGATAGATAGCCGTACTATCAAGAGGGGCTCTCAAGCGAGTATCGTGATCGTATCGTCGTAGAGAGCTCAAACCTTTGCATCCATGCAATCATCTTTATTGGTTCTTATTTGGCTCGTATCGTGGTGTGTTCTTGGTGCTTGTCGTGCTTGTCATGACAAGGCTAAGTTCACGGAAAACGGATTTCATTTGCGTCTTCTATTGCGTTTTCGGTATTGGAGATTTTGCCGGTCCATTTGTGCAGAAGGTTTTACTCTTCCATTTATTAGCAAAATATCCCTTGCTTGGTTTCAAATTTTTTCACTTTTTGTAGGGTATCTCTTGTCGTCCTCTTTCCAATAAAATTGGATTCACCTCGATCGGAGTTTCCTTGCGAAAGTTATTCAGTTTCTGGTTCTACTGTTTTCAGTAATCGGTAGTACCGGGGTACTAGCCGGTAGTACCGGGCCTAGTACCGAGGCCACTTCCGCTTAAGTTTTTAAGCTTCTGTCTTTTCCGGAAGTGGCCCGAAAGTTCTTCCGGTAGTACCGGGGTACTAGCCGGTAGTACCGGCCGGCCCATGGCCGGTAGTACCGGGCCTAGTACCGAGGCCACTTCCGCTTAAGTTTTTAAGCTTCTGTCTTTTTCCGGAAGTGGCCCGGAAGTTCTTCTGGTAGTACCGGGTCAATCGGTACTACCGGTCCATTTCCCGGTAGTACCGGCCCTGCGGGTTTTCGCTGCTAGCCGTTGGCAGGCTGGTTTGGGTGGGGGCGGAAGTACCGGCCCTTGGGGCGGTACTACCGGCCCTGCGGGTTTTTCTGCAGTGAGCGTTGGTGGGCAGTTTTGCGTAGGGTGGTAGTACCTCCCTTTGGGCCGGTACTACGGGCCCTGCGCGAATCTGAGCCCAACGGCCAAATTTTTTAGGGCACCTTTTTAAGGGGCCTTTCTTCCCCAATGGTTCCCTAACAACTTGAGCTTACTTGTTCTCTCTCTCCTCCATTGTTGCAAATATTGTGAGCTCAATTCCTCCACTTCCCTCCAATGAATCTTGCCCATTTTTAGGGAAACAAGAGAGGGGTTCTAGATCTACCATTCCACCAATCCATTCCTCCTCTAAGTGAGGGGAACCTAGTGGATCTAGACTTTGGGGTTGCTTTGTGTTTATCCTCTTTGTTCTTCCTCTTAAATCCCTCCCTAGCATTAGTTGCTTTGGTTGGATTTCGGAGAGAAGGACTTGACCACTTAGTGTGTTCTTGCCATTGCATTTGGTGCATAGGTTTGAGTTCCCCACGGTGATACGTGGGATTGAAGTTCGAGAAGCTTGTTACTCTTGGGTGCATAGGGCTCCCAAGAGCTTGTGCCTCTTGGGTGCATTGTGCACCCTAGACGGTTGTGTGTGCTACGGGAGCCTCCTATTGTGTGGAGGTAGGCTCGGGCAAATTGTATGGGTTTGGTCAACGCCCTCAAGAAGACCTCATTGTACGGGTTTGGTCAACGCCCTCAAGACGACCTTATAGTGGATGAGCAAATCCCCCATCGGGTATTCCCCACGGGAGGAGCTCACGGAGAATAGGGTGAGCACGGACGTGCTTGTAGGAGGGCCAAGGAGCCTCCACACCTCTCCAACGTAGACGTACTTTCATTGGGAAGGAACTACGGGAAACAAACCTCCGTCTCCACTTGTGTCGGTTATCTCTATAACCAAACCCCTTTACTTATGCATTTACCTTGTGATAGCCATCGAGCTTGAAGTACTATATCTTTCTATCCTTGTTGTTAACTTGCCTATCATAAGTTGTTGGTGCACATAGGTGAACCTAGTATATTAGGTTTTGTGCTTGTTAAATTAGACATTAGTTTTATTCCGCATTTATTCAAGCCCTAAGCGTAAAAGTTTTAAAGCGCCTATTCACCCCCCCTCTAGGCGACATCTTGTTCTTTCACAAGGGACACCACATATCATGAAGGGGACATCCGTGGTCAGTCCATGACCGGATTACATGGAATTGTTGTTGCAAGATGCTCAAGCTCAAACGATGGTTGGCATAGGATTATTAGGTGCATATGATGCCTAAAGAAGAAATTTAACAAGGACGACGGGATTATCTCCCCATGCCCACAAACTTGCCGATCTAGATTTCAATAGGGGGTGGGAGGAGAATGTCTCAATGGTTCAATTGCTCAGGCATGTTTGATCTAGGAGATTATAGGACGGATAAACATGACTACAGGGCTTGGGGTGTTCTCTAAATAGAAAAGGGAGGGTCACACACCCGCCACCCCCACAGGCGTGCTCTGGTGGATGTATGCCAGGAGGACCAGTGCGTCATCGGATGTGCCTAGGGCGACAAGGCGGTAGGTGTTTGGTAGCAAAATTTGGTGTGTGTGTGTGTGTGTGTGTGTGAGAGAGAGAGAGAGAGAGAGAGAGAGAGAGAGAGAGAAGGAGATACAGAGGAAGAAGAAGAAGAAGAAGGAGGAGGAGGACAAGGAGGAGGAGGAGGAGGAGGAGAGAGGGAAGAAGATGGGAAGGCTGGCAGGTGGCCCATGTCCACCTCACCTCCTCCTCCACATGCTCTGCCAACTTAGCTGTTACAAATGGTCCCACTGGTTAGGAGTGATGTTAAAACACGATTAAATGGAACTTCTCATGTAAGAAGTGGTAGCTACTTGAAAAAAGAGGTAATTACACCTAAATTCCTAGAACTTGTCCAATGTGTGCATCGTTGTCCCACAAAGTTGTGGAGCGTGCAATCGGACACTAAGTTGACTTGTGGATAGGGTAGAGGTGCACAATGAATCAGAACGCCACACATGCGACATCTACGTGTCAAGTGGCACACACCGGGTGTCGTTGTTTTGCAGAAAAGCCCATGGAATTATGAGACCCCTTTAAACTGAACCCCTTCCCGATTTGAAATTTCCCAATCCCAAACCTCTATCCCTGACTGAGAATTCGATGACGAGCATGGAGGTAATGACAAGCGTGGCGGCGAAGATGCGTGTAGGGTGGACGGCGGGCGAAACGGGAAAAGCTGGGTGGACGAGGAAGGCGAGCGAGATGGGAACGGCTTTGAACCGAAGGTAGCTGAAAGAGCATGGTTTCCGACATGTGTAGTTTTGGTAATTAATGACAATCTCTATGGACTAATGTGTACTTTGAGTTATATTTGTAAATTTGGTCCATAAGCATGCTTGAATATCATATGTTGGTTTCAAGGCATATCTTTAGCCCATGGGGATGACGTCTAGTGGTGACCGTCATCAAGCTTGAGCGGTGCAAGTTCAAGATGATCATCAAGAAGATATCCTATGCTTGGAGCTTACCGCTCATTTGAAGATAATGGCCAAGTGAAGATACGCCGAAGAGTGTCTCTCCCATGTCGGTATATGGGGGTTGGGGGAGCAACATGTGAGTCTTCACCGAGCGGAGCGCAATAAAGAAAGGTGGTTCAACTTGAGAAGGCGAGATCCTCATCATCGACCTCAAGTGGATTATGCGCAAGGCAAAGGTATGATCTTTGATAGGGTTTCTATTTTACCGGTCTCATGATGTTACTTAACAGACTGGGTTATAGGATATATAGTCGTACTATCAAGAGGGGCTCTCGAGCGAGTATCTTGTTCGTATCGTTAGTAGAGAGTTCAAACCTTTGCATTCTTGGCATCATCTTTATTGGTTCTTATTTAGCTCTTATCTATGTGTGTGTGGTTAGTGCTTGTCGTGCTCGTCATGACAAGCCCTAGCTCATCGAAAACAAAAAAAAAGATTTACCATAAAATCATTGGGGAAACCCCTACGGTATGAATCGAAAACGGATTTCGGTTGCATCTTCCTTTACGTTTTCGGTTCTAAAGATTTTGCCGGTTCGTCTATGTGGAAAGTTTCACTCTTCCATTTATTTGCAAAATCTCTCTTACTTGTTTGCAATATTTCCATTGTAAGAACCTCGTGTATCAGGACCACATCACATGGTACGTTTTTCTAAACTGTTTTTCGTATCTCATCGACAATGCTCAGTTGATGATATTCTAGGGCAACATCTCATCTTCAATGCTCAATGGCCGCCACCGCTCGGTTGTTGATATTTTAGGGCGTTGCGCTGATGATATCACTCTATGGTCCAAATGATACACCGGTGACGGCGGATCGCGTCTCTTCTCCCTCTTCCTAGCATTCCTAGGCTGTAATCTTCTACTGCTGCTCGGCGGCAAACATTGTAGCTTTGACTTCCAAGTCACTTTTGAGTTTGAATGTAACGAACGGTCGGGATCTGGGCCCCGACCATCTCGAAAAAATTACCAGTTCATTTTTAAGCATAATGCGGCATGCTGAGAAAAAATTACCATTTCCTTTTTTTATCATACATAATTTATTAATCTGAAAAGCGACTAAAATCTTCTCTTTCGAGTAGGGCTACAGGCATGGCATGTTATGGTTTGTCTATCTATCTATCTATCTATATATCTATATAATATACTACTCCCTCCGATCCATAAAAAGTGTCGCTCATTTTGTACTAAGTTAGTACAAAGTTTGTATTAAGTAGGCGACACTTTTTATGGATCGGAGGTAGTATTAAATTTTAAATTGAAACCGGTGGTGATGGTATGATACGTCATCAACATTGCCCTTCAACTTGATAAAATTTAAATCCTATGCCACCTATAAGTGAAAAAATGATTCGTCAAGCCCCCATTGAGAAAAGGATCGGAGCGGTCAATGTACGAGAAAAACCAGATCTGATTTTTGCACTCCACCGCTCGCTCGTGCTGGCCTCCTTCGCAGCCGGACGTCGGATCGGGAGATGCCCAGCTCACTGCTGCCATGACCATCCTTTCCTAAGCTCTGCATTCTGTCGTGCTCCATGTCGCCTTCATCCCGGTACCTGCTGCCGACAAAGCTTCCATAGCCTCAAACAACGTCGCCCGAACCCCCAATATTAGCCTCGTTGCCCGCTGCAACGATTTTCTCGCTGGCCGCCGACACACTTTCCTCACGCACAACTATTCCTGCGGCTAGGGTGACAGCGGGAGGTGAGGTGGCTGCGCAGTGGCGGGTGAAAGGACAAACGATGTCGCCTAGAGGGGGTGAATAGGCGATTAAAACTTTTCCAATTATGACTTGACAATTGCGGAATAAAACTAGGTGTTTAAATTAACAAGCCAACAACCTAAATAAACTAGGCTCACCTATGTGCACCAACAACTTATGCTAAGCAAGACAAGAAACAAGGTGATAGAAAAATATAAAACTTCAAGCACGAAGGCTATCACAATGTAAATTGAATAAGTAAAGAGCTCGGGTATAGAAATAACCGAGGCACGCAGAGACGAAAATGTATTCCCGAGTTCCTCCTTGTTAAGGGAGTACGTCTCGTTGGAAGGTTGTGAGCTCGCCACAAAAGGCCTACTCAAGACGCCACAAAAGGCCTCACCCTATTCTCCGATGAACCTCACCCCAAGGGTTAGGTTCACCTTCCACTATCGGAATCCTTCAAGGCGAAATCTGGAGCCTTTACAATGATCTTGGGGCACACACCCACAACTCAATCGGGGGCTCCCAAACCTTGCCCGAAGCTTCACAACTCGAAGTCTTCGCGACACCACCAACCGTCTAGGGTACACAATGCACCCAAGAGGCGGGAACACAATGCACCCAAGAGTAACAAGCTTCTCGAACTTCAATCACACGAGTCACCGTGGAGAGCACAAACCGATGCACCAAATGCAATGGCAAGAGCACACTAAGTAATCAAATCCTTCACTCCAAAATCCCACCAAAAGCAACAAATACTTACGGGGGGAGAAGAGAGGAAGAACAAAGAGGAGAATCACCAAGAACTCCAAAATCAAAATCCACTAGGTACCCCTCACTTAGAGGAGGAATGGATTGGTGGAAATGTAGATCTAGATCCCCTCTCTCTTTTCCCTAAAAAAGTAGCAAGAAATATTTGAGGGATTGAGAGGTCTCAAGCTCAAGAAATGTCAACAATGGTGGAGAGAGAGAGCTAGAAGAGATGATGAAAAATGGGGAAGAAGGCCCCTTTTATAGGGGGCACAAAATGTGGCCATTGGGGCAAAAAGTGTTGGGAATATGCCCTAGAGGCTATAATAAAATGGTTTATTAGCATATTCATGTTTATGATAATAATTTATTATCCATGCTATAATTGTGTTAATTTGAAACATAATACATGTGTGGAATATAAACAACCAGGTGTCCCTAGTAAGCCTCTACTAGACTAGTTCGTTAGTCAAGAGATGGTTAGAGTTTCTTAACCATGGACTTGTTATAGTCACTTGATAACGGAGTCATATCGTTAGGAGTAATGATGTGATGGACAAGACCCGATAATAAAGAGTTGCAATTGATCGTGTCACACAGTTTTCATTGCCAACGCTTTTAGTATGCCAAGTATAGTTTCCCTAGACCATGAGATTATGTCACTCCCATTTACCGGAGGAATGCTTTGTGGACGTCAAACATCACTTCATAACTGGGTGATTATAAAGGTGGCTTTCAGGTATCCGATGGTATTTGTTGGGTGACATGAATCAAGAGTGGGATTTGTCCTTCCTTGTGATGGAAAAGATATCTCTGGGCCCTCTCGGTAATATGGCATTAGAAAGGTTGCAACCATGTGATTAAGTGTTAATCACGGAGATCCTATATTATGGACGAGTAAAGAGAATTTTCCAGGTAACGAGATAGAACTAGATATGGAGATATCGACGATCAAATCTCGGGCAAATTAAATATCGGTGAGAAAAAGGGAATCGTATACGAGATTAAGAATCTTCGGCATCGTGGTTCAATCGATAAGGAACTTCGTTGAATATGTAGGAGTCAATATGGGCATCCCGGTCCCGCTGTTGATTATTGATCTGATCATGTCTGCATGTTCTCGAACCCATAGGGTCACACACTTAACGCTCCGATGTAGCTAGGGTTAGCGATGAGATATTTAATGGTATGAACGAATGGTGATTCGGAGTCTCGGATAGCATCAGGGACGTCATGAGGAGTTCCGGAAGAGTCCAGAGAATTAGATTCATATAAGGAAAGTGGTTTCCGGAGGTATCGAAAAGGTTCGGGAATTTTATGGTAGAGTACCGGAATATTCTAGAAGGTTCTAGAGGAGTCTAGAAGTGGGGTCCATAGGAGTATGGGGCCCACATGGTATAAAGGGGTGGTGGACTGGCCCTTATGGGCCAGTCGCACCAAAACCCCAAAGGCCCATACGGCTAAGGGTCAAGGGGCCCAAAGGGGAGGCGCCCCACCCCTTGCCCTAGCCGCCACCTATATAAGGTGAGGAGGGGGTGCGGCACATGTGTGCTTGGAGCCCTAGCCGCCACCCCCCTAACCCTAGCCACACCCCTCACCACCTCCCCATGGCGCCACCCCTCCTGAAGGGCTGCCGCCATCTCCTCCACAAAAGCTATTGCACCACCCCTAGCCGTAGGGCTGCTGCACCATCTTCTCGTTCTTCTCCTCGTGCCATGGCTTAGGCGAAGCCATGTGTCGGAGATTGGCCCCAGGAACTAGGGGTGTCTCCAAGGTATCGTGTAAGGGGCTGAACACGGAATCAAACAATCCACAACGTGCTCCGGCGACGGTGCTCGTCAGGCTCGCTGCGGACGACACTGCAGAGATTGACACAAGGTATTACCCAGGTTCAGGGCCCTCTTGTGGAGGTAAAACCCCTACGTCCTGCTATGGTGTATTGCACTGCTTGGAGAGTTTTCAGTACAAGGAGAGAGCTTGTCGAGCTCAAGGTGGCTAACAATGGCTACTTGCTGGTCTTTAGATCTAGGGTTTTTGAGTAGGCTCCTGGACTCCAAAAACCGAACCTAGTCCAGAGTCGAACCAGGAATCGAACCCCTTGCTTGGGCGTGCTCCTCCTCCTTTTATAGGCGTCTTGGACCTCTTCTGCCCAAACACTTGGGCGGGAAGGGCTACCACATGGCGACGAAGGAGGAGGCGCGGTGCACCGTAAAGGTGAGGTCTACCATAAAGGTAAAGCTCGTGGACGCGGTCCACGGCAGGGGAACGGCGTCACCAAAGCTGAAAAGGGGCACCGACCAGCTGGACAGCGGGCTGGCGCTTGCCGAGGTGGGAGGTGACCCACGGTGACGTCGTCCTTGGAGCGTAGCTGCAGACTGTTCCCTTGTCACCAAAGAGGCAATACTCGTTGTCCGCTTTGCTTGGCTCCGCTTTGTTGACTGCTTTATACATGGAAACGGCAACTGCGGCGTTGTCGTCATCGCGCGTAGGCACGCGCGTCACTCTGCACCCGGCGCAGAGCCCATGTGCGCTCTGCCGCGGGAGCAGAGATGGCTTCATGAAGGAAGCGCTTCGCGAGGCGAAAAGCCTCGCCAAGCCCTTCAGCTTGGTCCTTGGCAGAATTGCGGGCGGCGTCGGAGACGCCTTGTCGAAGAGCGATCCCTCGCCAAGGGAAAGAACCCTTGGCGAGGAGAACCCTTCGCGAGGAGAGAAATCCTCGCGAAGCTCGCCAGGCTTGGAGAGCCTGGTCCTTAGCGAAAATCATCCAAAGAATCTTGCGGGCCCTGGCAGGCCGGCCCGTGGTACCCTGGTTTCCACTGTGCCGACAGTAGCCCCGGGCCCGCGATGGGCACGCCGAGGCCCATGGACGAAGGCGAAGCGTCGAGGGGCCAAAGATGCCTGGCAGGGCCGCGACACGTGTCACGCAGCGATTGCGCCCGCGGCCACGACCTCCCCGGCTCCAACGGGCGACGTGGTGGGGCCCGCCACGACTCGAGTGCTGGTCAATAAAGCCTGGGCGCGCAGGCGGCGCCCATTACTTCTCCCGTAACTCCTCCGCACACTTCTCCCCACGCCTCCAAACTCTCCAGAGAACTCCAATCTCCAGAGCACTCTTCTTCCTCTCCGGCGACCATGGCCCCCAAGAAAGCAGCCACCGACTTGAAGGGCAAGGCCACCGCTCAGGCGAGCTCATCGGCGGCGACGGCGCGGGCGGGCACGTCCGCGGCGATGGCGCGCGCCGCTGCTCTCGAGGGAGCGCTGCCGAAGACGCGTGTCACTGCTGCGACGATAGCGACGGTGCGCCACCTGGCGGCGGCGAAAACCAACGAGCACGGCGCCACCGAACTGAGGCCGGCCGGTAGCAGGCTCACCGACACCTTCTACCCCATCTTCCTCCACACTCTCTACACCGGCCTGGTACCACCATTCTCTGAATTCCTCCTGGCGATCTTGGAGACGTACCAGATCCAACTTCTTCATCTTCATCCCAACTCCATTCTCATCCTCGCCATTTTCGCCCACTTCTGCGAGGCCTACCTCGGCATCCGTCCCTCGGTGGCGCTCTTCCGCAGCTTCTATTCTCTTCGGAACTCCGCCAAGGGCGAGCGGCTTGGATGCGTTTCCTTTCGCATCGTCGACGCCAGGAGCGACAACTACATCCCCATCGCCTGGTGCGGCGAGGACGCCGTCACCAAGGTGACGAAAAAGGTCGACAAGTTCCGCGAGAAGTGGCTCTTCGTCGACGCCAAGGCCACACACCCTCTCCTGGAGGTGCCCGAGGGGCCGCCGAGGAAGTGGGCGCGCTGGGCGAGCGCGGACTTCAGGGGCTCGAAGCTTGACGCTGTGTACGTGTACATCCGTCACATCCGCGAGGCAGGGGTCACCGGCCAGATGGTGGCAAAGGACTTCACCAGGCGCCGCATCGCCCCCCTTCAACAGCACGCCGAGCCGGTGTGGCGATACGACGGCAAGGACGACGCCATGCGGCTAAGCAGGGACGGCTTCGAGCCTGATGTGCTCCGCCAGATTATGAGCGTTCTCTTTACGACGTCGGAGATCCCGTCCGCCAAGAAAGAGGCGGCCAAGCCGCTCATTGTCTTCGCCGAGGAGAGCATAGAGGAGCAGCACTCGCATATGCCCACGTTCGACGAGTGGGGAATCGTGCCCGCGGGGCACAGCGGGCCTCGCCCTAACCCGTGGGCGGCGGAGCCGGAGTACGTGGATGAGGCTCCTGAGGCTGAGGAGGCCGAGTCCGCCGAGGAGGAGGCCTCGAGAAGCGAGGACCCCCTTGGCGAGGACGAGGCTTCAAGGGGCGCTGACCCCGTCGGCGAGGGCGCCGGATCCTCGAGGAGCGCCCACGCCGAAGTGGACCTCCAGGTGCTCTCCTCCGGCGACGAGGAAGACGCCTTCCGCATCGTCCGCTCCCAGCGCGCCGAGGAGGAGGAGACGAGCGGCGGCGGGAGAGGGCGCTGTGAACCCCGCTCCAAGGCCGTCCACGACAGGGGGGCCACAGCCGCGAGGGACACCCCTCGCGTGGAGACAGGAGCTGCTCGGGAGGAGACCGGAGCAAGCCACGCCCAGCCACCCAAGGCGAAGAAGAGGGTGTGGGTGATGGCCGGCGAGTAAGTCTTTTATCTTTCTTTTTCCCTCGACATTTGCTGGAGAAAACCCTCTTGAAGGATCTTCAATTTGGCTCCCTTTCAGGCAGCCCGCAGAGCCAAAGAGACGGCGGCTCGGCGAGGTTGGAGAGACCACCAGCGTCGTCGCGGAGACGCCTGCGGCTGGCGAGCCGCAGCAGGCAGGTGTTCCTCCCGCGGTCGAGCACCGCGCGGAGGCGGCGGTGGCCGAGGAGGCCGTGCTGTCGCCGATTCGGGCGGCGACTCCTCCCGCGGCGGAGCACCGCGTGGAGGAGGAGACGGTAGAGGCGGCGCCGTCGCCAATCAGGGCGGCGACTCCTCCAGTCCAGCAGGAGGCGGAGGAGGAAACCGTGGACGAGGACATCGTCATGGAGCCGCCTCCAGAGGAGGACTCCTCGAGAGGGGCTGACGCGCCCGAGGCCGCGGCGGACGCGGCCGTTGCAGAGGGGGCCGGAGGCGCCCCTGCGGAGCAGGAGGCAGAGACACCTCTGGAGCCCCCAAGCGACGGGGCCAGGGGCGAGGAGATGCCCAGCCCCCTGAGGGCTCCCGATGCGGGCGGCGAGGACGACGCCCCCACAAGCCCCCATGCCGCGGCGGGGGCCGCTACAAGTTCGGGGCAGGATGCCCTAGGCGCCTCGACAAGCGTCGAGGGAACCGCACCCAGCAGCAGCGTGGGAGTCTCCTTGGCGCTGCAAGCGCCGCATCGCCAAGCGGCCTATCGCCGGATCGTCCTCAACCGGGCGCGGCGAGCGCTCGACGGGCTGGAGGAGCAGCTCGCCAAGGAAGAAGACGCCCTGGCGGAGGAAAGGGCAAGGCTTGGCGACGCCTGGATTCTTCTCCACGAGAGGGTGGAGATGTGTCGCCGGCAAGACGCGTCGGCAAAGGCGGCTCGCGAGGAAGCGATCCGCTTCGCCAAAGAGACCCGCGACAGCGTCAAGCGGGAGGCGCAGGAGGTGATGGAGGAGCTCGACGCCGCCAGGGAAGCACTTGAGGCGGAGACCACCTCCAAGCATGACGAGCTGGCGGCCGCGAAGCAGAAACTCGCCGCCGACTCTGAGGCCGCCAAGGCCAGCCTGAACGAGCTCCGCGAGCAACTGGACGCCCGCGAGGGGCAGCTGGCGCCTCGCGAGGTCGAGCTGAAACGGCGCGAGGAAGAGCTCGCCCTCCAGGAGAAGGAACTGCAGCGGCGCGAGGAGCAGATCCAGCTGCTCGCGAAGGACCAGGCCACCCGCGAGGGGCAGCTGGAGGAGCGTGAAGGTCGGGTGGCCACCGACGAGGCCAACCTTGCGGCGGAGCATAAGAGGCTCCAAGAAGAGGCTGACCTCAAAGTCAAACTCGTCCGCGAAAACCTCTCAAAGGAGTATGACGAGAAGGTCGCGAAGCACGAGGACCGCCTCAAGACCAAGCGCAAGGAGCTCGAGAAGCGCGTCAAGGAGCTTGAGCAGGAGGAGAAAAGGTTGACCTCCTGCCTCGAGGTCTCTCGGGAGGCCCAGGCGCGCGCCGAGGGGAACGCCTTTGCCCTGGAGAGGGACCTGGACGAGCTCCGGCAGCAGGTGGGGCCGGTCGCGGCCCTGGTGGAGCAGGCACGAGACCAACGCCAGGTTGACCGGCTCATGACGCGCCAGCGCCAAAGCATTCTCCAGAGCTTGGTGAGCCGCGTGCGCGCCGTCGGGAGAGATCTGAGGATCGACGTCCCTTCCTTCTCCGCGGCGACCGACGACGAAACTTCATACTCGCACTTCTTCGAGCAGTTCCTCGGAAAGCTTGAAGGGGTCGCGAAGAGCTTCGACAAGCGTGTCGTGGAGGAGAGTCGCGACCTCCTTGTCGTCGCCGTCACCAACGTCTTCAGCAACCTCGTGAGGCTCCAGCCCTCACTTGATCTTGAGGACGTGATGGCGCCACCGCGCGCCATCAGCGACAACGCGCGGGAGACCGCCAAGCAGGCCGCCATCGCGTACGCCAAGAAATTCGACCAAGTCTTGGTCGATGAAGACGAAGGCGACGGCGAGGGAGGTGCCCTAGGAGCAGGAGCTGGCGCGGATGGAGCGGGGACCTCGGGAGGCGCGATGGCCTGAACTCCTTCCTGTAGCTGAACGTGCCAAGGGCACATTTACCTTAGCCATTTTGATTGTGAACTTTGTAAAAACTTGTCAAGTTATATTTGGGTGTGCTTGTGAATGTCCCTCGGGAAACCTTTGTCCTTCCCCCTCATGTCTTTTCCGCTCTACGTCTTAGGACCCTCTCTTAGCGCTACACCACCGCCGCTTCGGTATGTGCGAGTCAGTGCTCCACAAGTCCGGGGGGTGCGTGAGGCCTCGAGAAGTAAGAGCTCCTCGAAGCGCGATGCTTGGGGCCCCCCTTTGACGTGCAAGCAGCCCATGAGGCATAGGAGAGAGAAAAGAGACTCGAGGGGCGAAAACCAGCGAGAAGAGATCTGAATAGGTATTTAGACTTAGCTTGCCGAGGTGTTTTCGCCTTGGAAAGGGTGTTGGTTCCCTGGCGAAGCGTTTTTGCCTTGGAGAGGGTGCCTGAGGCTTGGAGAGCCTGTTTTCCTGCACTTGGAGAAATAGGCATACCCACAAGCAATAGATAGCTAAGGAATCTTATGGTGCTCGTAGGTTCCTTCATGTGTATCTCGCGAGGAGAAACAGGTACCAAGGTTTTGGTGATCCTTGGTGAGTTGACGTGCGCGGGAGCTGGCCCATGAGTTCAGAGCTCCTTGGGAGTTGACATGCATGAGAGCTGACCCGCAAGTTCAGAGCTCGGATCCCTTGGGTTTTAGGCGCTGCCGGGATGCTCCCGTGGCATGGCACCCTGCTAGCCCCCGCTCGTGAGATGCACAGGAGGGATCATACGAGCGAGAATAAATAGCAATAACAGCTTTGCCGAAGTCGCAAAACATGCTGGCGCGATGCGCAAAGGTTCAGAATGACCTGAAATAGGTGTTCATTACACTGGCGTGGCCAGGAGCTTTTTCTTCTTTGATGATGAAGCGTTGCTCCTCCGGGAGCGCGCTCCCCTATTTAGGAGGCAGGTTGGTGCCGACGGTGACACAAGCCCCCGAGCCACTCGCCTCCAGAGACACTTGTTTTGTCGCGGCCTTCTCCTGGGAGAACAGCTGCTTCTTCTTCGCGGGGGGCCTCGGGAGGGGTTCCTCGTCCTCGTCGGCGGGTGACGCCACCGCGGCAGCCTTGTAGGCCGCCTGCGCAGCGTACAGGGCGTCCGAGACCACGCCGCGGATGACAATGGTGCCACCCGAGCCAGGGAGCTTGACGAGGTTGTAGGCGTGGTGGGTCACCGCCATGAATTTGGCGAGGGCGGGGTAGCCGAGTATGGCGTTGTAGGGTAGGCCGATGTGCGCGACGTCGAAGTCGATCAGCTCGGTGCGGTAGTTGGCCTGGGTGCCGAAAGTGACGGCGAGCCTCACCTGCCCCAAGGGGGTGGTAAGACCCTCTGTCACTCCCGAGAAGGGCCTGGTAGGCATGAGCCGCTCGTAGGGCACCTGCAGCTTCTCGAATGTCTCGACGGAGATGACGTTGAGGCCAGCACCCCCATCAATGAGCGTCTTAGAGACGGCGATGTTGTTGATGGTGGGGGTGCAGACCAACGGGATGGTGCCAACGGTTGACGTGGACTTGGGGTGGTCGCCGGAGTCGAAAGTAATGGGGCACTGGGACCACTTGAGGGGCCTGGAGGCCTCGACTCCAGGGAGGGCTGCCGCGACCTCGCGAGCGAGTTGCTTGAAGTGGCGGTTGGAGCGAGGGGCCTGAGCCCCGCCAAGGATACAAGCTGCCCCGCGAGGCACCTGGTAGCCTTCGTCAGCCTCGGCAGGCAGGTTGTCGTTTGCGGGCTGGGCAGCGTTGGCCTGGGGGTTCTGCTGGTAGTTGTCGTTGTAGTTGTTGTTCCAGCGTCGCCCCCCGCGGCCGCTGCGGCCTCCGCCGCGGCCGCCGCGGCCTCCGTTTGCCTCGCGAGCCTCGCGAAGCCTCTTGATGTCGAAGCAGTCCTCGGTGGCGTGAGAGTGCCTGTTGTGGTAGATGCAGAAAGGACGATCATCCTTCTTCTCAGGTCCTGCGGCTGGAGTAGCAGCTTGGCGAGACTGCTTGGCGTCAGGCTCTGCCGCGAGGACCGCAGTAGTCTTGCGCTTCTCAGAGGATTTCTTCTTCTTGGACCCCTCGGCGGGGTCCCCTGGCTCGTTCTTGACGAACAAGCGGCCCTCTTCAGCCTTGGCGCACTTGTCCGCCAAGTCGAAAAGCTTGACGACGGTGGTGATGTTGTCGTGGATGCCGAGCTTCTCGAGCATCCGCACGTCTGTGACCCCAGCCTGGAAGGCCGAAATGACCTGCGCGTCGGTGGCGTTGGGGATCTTGTTGCGCACTTGGCTGAAGCGCTGGATGTACTTGCGGAGGGTCTCGCCGGGCTTCTGACGCACGGCGCGGAGGTCGTTGTAGGTGAGGCCGCGCTCATACGTGCCCTTGAAGTTGGCGACGAAGCACCGGCAGAGCTCCTCCCAAGAGTTGATGGACTCGGCGGGAAGGTTGGTGAGCCATGAGGACGCAGAGTCCTTGAGGGCCATAGGGAACCAGTTCGCCATGACCTTGTCGTCGCCCCCGGCGGCCTGGATGGCCAAAGAGTAGAGCTGCAGGAACTCCAGGGGGTTGTTCTTGCCGTCGTAGCGCGGAGGGAGGTCCGGCCTGAACTTGACCGGCCAAACGACGCGACGAAGGCTGCGAGTGAACGCGGCCGTCGTGCCGTAGGTGACCGTGCCGTTGGCAAGGGTGGCGCGGAGGTGGCGCCCGGCGGTGGCGATGTCCTGGACGGCGCGGTTGCGGCGTTCTTGCCCGCGCTCGATGCTCACGCGTGCGTCCTCAGGGGCTCGCTGCACGATCTGGCAGTCATGCGGCGACGACGCGTGCGACGCAGCGCGGCCGTCGCGAGGAGGAGCCCCCGCTGGAGCAGGTTGCGGTGCAACCGGTGGAGCCGGAGCGGGTGTGGGTTGGAGAGGAGGCGCGGGAGGTGCGCCGTGCGCCACGTCCCCCACGAGCGCAGAAGGAACCAGGGAACGAGACGGCGCAGGTGCCGCGGCGCGAGCGGCGCCGATGAGCTCGGCAACGCGGTTGAGCCAGGCCTCCTGAGCCGCCGGCGTGGGGCGGTACTGCAGCAGCTCCTGCGCCATGAGGAGCGCAGTTGCCGGGCTGGGCGCAGGGCGGCCCAGCGAGGAGGCAGCACGGTCCCGCGACGGGGGCAGGGAGGAGGCCTCCTCTTCGCCGAGGTCGTCCTCAGCATGGTCGATGTCGTCGTCGTCAGGGTGCTCGACGCGGGGCTTGGGATCGACACGGCGCTCCGGAGCAGAGCCCCTACGCGGGCGGCCACGCGGGCGGCCCGCGGGAGCGGTGGCGGCGCTAGCCGTCCGGCGAGCGAGACGTTCGGCACGAGAACCGGCCATGGCTGTGTCGAGGATGAAGACGCGCCTCAGCCCCCTACCTGGCGCGCCAAATGTCGGAGATTAGCCCCAGGAACTAGGGGTGTCTCCAAGGTATCGTGTAAGGGGCTGAACACGGAATCAAACAATCCACAACGTGCTCCGGCGACGGTGCTCGTCAGGCTCGCTGCGGACGACACTGTAGAGATTGACACAAGGTATTACCCAGGTTCAGGGCCCTCTTGTGGAGGTAAAACCCCTACGTCCTGCTATGGTGTATTGCGCTGCTTGGAGAGTTTTCAGTACAAGGAGAGAGCTTGTCGAGCTCAAGGTGGCTAACAATGGCTACTTGCTGGTCTTTAGATCTAGGGTTTTTGAGTAGGCTCCTGGACTCCAAAAACCGAACCTAGTCCAGAGTCGAACCAGGAATCGAACCAGGAGTCGAACCAGGAATCCAACCAGGAATCCCACCAGGAATCCCCAGGAATCCCACCCCTTGCTTGGGCGTGCTCCTCCTCCTTTTATAGGCGTCTTGGACCTCTTCTGCGCAAACATTTGGGCGGGAAGGGCTACCACATGGCGACGAAGGAGGAGGCGCGGTGCACCGCAAAGGTGAGGTCTACCGTAAAGGTAAAGCTCGTGGACGCGGTCCACGGCAGGGGAATGGCGTCACCAAAGCTGAAAAGGGGCACCGACCAGCTGGACAGCGGGCTGGCGCTTGCCGAGGTGGGAGGTGACCCACGGTGACGTCGTCCTTGGAGCGTAGCTGCAGACTGTTCCCTTGTCACCAAAGAGGCAATACTCGTTGTCCGCTTTGATTGGCTCCGCTTTGTTGACTGCTTTATACATGGAAACGGCAACTGCGGCGTTGTCGTCATCGCGCGTAGGCACGCGCGTCACTCTGCACCCGGCGCAGAGCCCATGTGCACTCTGCCGCGGGAGCAGAGATGGCTTCATGAAGGAAGCGCTTCGCGAGGCGAAAAGCCTCGCCAAGCCCTTCAGCTTGGTCCTTGGCAGAATTGCGGGCGGCGTCGGAGACGCCTTGTCGAAGAGCGATCCCTCGCCAAGGGAAAGAAACCTTTGGCGAGGAGAACCCTTCGCGAGGAGAGAAATCCTCGCGAAGCTCGCCAGGCTTGGAGAGCCTGGTCCTTAGCGAAAATCATCCAAAGAATCTTGCGGGCCCTGGCAGGCCGGCCCGTGGTACCCTGGTTTCCACTGTGCCAACAATAACCATTTAAATCACCGTTTCTTCACCGTTAATCGGAAAAATGCAAACGAGGTACCAAAATGACCAGTAGGACAATATCTATCTAATAATGTCATTTTCATGCATTTAGGACCCATATTTCAGTACTGGACATTTTGGTAAATAACACAAATCACTAAGTTAAAGATGGAGTTTTAACCCGTTAATTGTGATATTTAATTTAGGGGTTCCATTTAACTTGTGGGACATGCCCAATATCATTTCAATGCATAATTTGACCATATCATCATGATTGTGCATTGCACCTTGTATTCGTGTTATTTATTTCGTTCCTGTTATTGTTGTGTTTCGTTAGATTCAGGAGTCGAGGTTCCACCACAATACCTCGACGATCAACGCGCCCAGTACTATCAGCAAGGCAAGAACTAACCTAACCTTCTTGGCATCTAGCATCCTACTATTTTATAAACTTATTTTATCCACCATAATATTGCATGCGATTCAAATGTCTCTTTTGATCAAGATATAGAGTATCCTACAAATGCATGTCTTCCCCGAACATCACATGTTTTCCCCTCCTATGAACCATAGGTTTGATGTGTTGGCCGGAGACAAAGATATAATGGTTATATGTATATGCTTAGCTATGCTTAGCCATGCTTAGTCGTATGCTATTTATGTCCGTTGATTAATTCCATATTGATGATGTTGATGGAATGATTCGGGCGTGGTGGATATATGTGATGCGTAATTAAATTGCTAAGAAGGCTGGGATGAGTTGCCATCGGGGATGGTGTTTTGTCTCATTCGTGCCCCTAGGTGCGAGTTCTTGTCTCTAGAACCAAGACGAACGTGCTTTCATTGGTGGGGGTATGGGCTCCTTACTAACTGAATAACTTGTGCGGGCGTATCCAAGGGTCCTCTAGTTTGCTATTTCCATTTGCCGTGTGTGTGAGCGGAAAAAGAACTGATGAGGATGGTGGTGTTTAGGACGTGGCGATGGGGGCAGGGGTTGAAATAGGCTGGGTAAACTTGTCCTATCACCACAGATGACTCTTGGATAGTTTCACGCGAGGTAAAGGTTTAACCGCGCCCACTCGCCGGCCTTCCCCGGAAGAGGGCCAATCAGGTGAGCCAGACGGTACCAATGGTTAAAAACAGTACACCCCTGCAGGGTTTAATCTTTTCGAAAAGCCGTGTCCGCGGTTATGGACGACTTGGGAACGGACTACGAGATCATAGAGAAGTTTAACTTAATTGATATGACAGCTAGAGGTTGCAATCCAACGTGTGATAAAAGGTTCATTTCCTCGAGGGTGATTCGAGGGAGTGCCTTGGTGGAGATGAGTTGCTTCTGGTTACAAATGGTTCGTTGAGAACCGCAGATGAAAGTTTACTCTCTTACCCCTTTTCGGAAAACATTCTGAGTAGACGATGCCATGGGTCTTTATGTCTTTTAAGAAGGAAAACCAGCTTTATGCAAATTAGCTACATTATACAGCATTAGAGCCTCCGTCAGCATTGGTCCTATATCGCCCTACTAATTCTTGCGAGTACGTCGTACTCAGCCTTGCTTTGTTGAATATTATTTGTTTCAGAGGAGGACGCCAACGGGCTGGAAGGTGGGTTCTTTATTGACATCGACGAGTAGTCTGGGGTTCCCAGGTGGCATCTTGGGACGTCTTGGAACAGGCTGGCACGGGATGTTTATCTGTAGGCCTCTTAGGCCATAATTTGGATCTTGTTGTTTAGACAACTAAATTTGCTTCCGCTTGATGTAATGATGGGTCTGTGACCTCTGATTGTGTTATTTGCTATCTTTCTCATATATGAGTTGAACTATGATCTCTTTGTTGGGAATATGCCCTAGAGGCAATAATAAAATGGTTTATTAGGCATATTCATGTTTATTATAATAGTTTATTATCCATGCTATAATTGTATTAACCGGAAACATAATACATGTGTAGAATATAAACACCAGGTGTCCCTAGTAAGCCTCTACCAGACTAGTTCGTTAGTCAAGAGATGGTTAGAGTTTCCTAACCATGGACTTTTTATAGTCACTTGATAACGGAGTCATATCATTAGAAGTAATGATGTGATGGACAAGACCCGATAATAAAGAGTTGCAATTGATCGTGTCACACAAGTTTCATTGCCAACACTTTTAGTATGCCAAGTATAGTTTCCTTAGCCATGAGATTATGTCACTCCCATTTACCGGAGGAATGCTTTGTGGACATCAAACGTCACTTCGTAACTGGGTGATTATAAAGGTGGCTTTCAGGTATCTCCGATGGTATTTGTTGGGTGACATGAATCAAGATTGGGATTTGTCCTTCCTTGTGACGGAAAAGATATCTCTGGGCCCTCTCGGTAATATAGCATCAGAAAGGTAGTGTTAATCGCGGAGATCCTATATTATGGACGAGTAAAGAGAATTTGCCAGGAAAAGAGATGAAACTAGATATTGGGATATCGACGATCGAATCTCGGGCAAATTAAATATCGGTGAGACAAAGGGAATCGGATATGAGATTAAGAATCTCCGGCATCGTGGTTCAATCGATAAGGAACTTCGTTGAATATGTAGGAGTCAATATGGGCATCCCGGTCCCGCTATTGATTATTGATATGATCATGTCTGCATGTTCTCGAACCCATAGGGTCACACACTTAACGCTCCGATGTAGCTAGGGTTAGCGATGAGATAATTGATGGTATGCACGAATGGTGATTCGGAGTCTCGGATGGGATCCTAGACGTCACGAGGAGTTCCGGAAGAGTCCGGAGAATAAGATTCATATATGGAAAGTGGTTTCCGGAGGTATCGGAAAAGTTCCGGAATATTTCGGTAGGGTACCGGAAGGTTCTAGAAAGTTATAGAGGATTCTAGAAGTGGGACCCACATAAGATATGGGGCCCACATGGACCAAAGGGGTGCAGCTAGCCACTTTGGGCCAGCCGCACCACACAATGGCCCATATGGGCCAAACCGGCCAAAGGAAGGAAAGGAGAAGGAGGAGTCCTAGGAGGACTCCACTTGTTTGGGGGCCAAGCAAGCCCTAGGCCGGCCGGCCTAGGGTTCCCCCTTGCCCTCCACCTATTTAAAGGGAGGAGGGGGTGCGGCACACCCAAGTGCTTGGAGCCCTAGCCGCACCCCCCCTTTGCCCTAGCCGCCGCCTCCCCTTTGCCCTAGTGCGCCACCTCTCCCCGGAGGGCTGCCTCCACCTCCACCTCACCTCCACCATAGCCGCACCACCCCCTTTGCCCTAAGGGGCTGCTGCGCCTCCTCCTCTCCCTCTCCCTCTCACATGGCTTGGCGAAGCCCTGTCGGATGGAGATCTACACCATCAACGCCACCACAACCGTCGTGGTGCCAAGATCCATCTAGCCACATCCACCTCGCTTGCGGGATCAAGGAGTGGACGTCTACATCGAGCCGTACGTGTGGATACCACGGAGGTGCTACCCCTTGTGGCACTTCATTAGATTGGATCTCGAGGAAATACATCTCCTCGCGACTAGATGCGTCTAGTTGCGGGGATCGACTAGCCAACCCCTGCATCGACAAAACGCTTTGAACGTTCTTCGAGGGTAAGATATTGGATCTCATCTTCGCTACCTTCATCTAATATATCTAGATCCTTGGGGTTTATTCCGCCTGTTGCGTAGGATTTTTTTTTGTTTTCTATGTTGCGACCCCTTCAGTGGTATCAGAGCCTAGATCTATTCGTAGATGTTGGTGCGATTAGAACACAAGTGTTGTGGGTGTTGATATTTTATGTTGCTACCTTCTCGCGTGCACTTTGCGTCTTTGCGGTATTGTGAGATTGAAGCGGCCCGGACCAACCTTACTCGTCCACGCACGAGAGACCGGTTCCACGACTGACATGCAACTTGTTTTGCATAAGTGGCTGGCGGGTGTCTGTTTCTCTTGCTTTAGTGAAGATGCAATTTTCAATGGAAGGCCTTTCAAAAGGATGAGTAAATAAGCAACTACTATATCACCGTTGTGGTTTTGCGTAGATTAGAACGGTTCTATCTCGTTGACCCAAGCCACGTAAAAACTGCATAAACAAAGTAGAGGACGTCTGACTTGTTTTTGCAGAGGGGGTCATGTTATGTGGTATGGCCAATGTGTGATTTGTGATAATGTATGCAATGATCATGTTTGTAATCTTTCACGACTTGCATGTCGATGAGTACGGCAACCAGCAGGAACCATATGGTTGTCTTTTATTTTATGTGACCTGCATGTCATTGAATCACCATGTTATTGCTTTACTTTATTGCTAAGAGTAGCATGAGTACGGCACCACAATGATGGAGATCATGCCGGTGATGGAGATCATGCCGGTGCTTTGGAGATGGAGATCAAAAGCACAAGAAGAAAGGCCATATCATATCACAATTATGAATTGAATGTGATGTTAATCCTTTTATGCACCTTATTGTTATGCTTAGATGTGATCGCGACGGTAGGATGATAAGGTGATCTCTCACGTTAATATCAAGATGTGTTCTCCCCTAGTATGCACCGTTGCCAAAGATCTTTGTTTCGAAGCACCACGTGATGATCGGGTGTGATAGATTCTACGTTCACATACAACGGGTGTAAGCCAGATTTACACACGCGGAAATACTATGGTTTCCTTGACGAGCCTAGAATGTACAGACATGGCCTCGGAACACAAGAGCCGAAAGGCTAAACACGAGTCATATGGATGATATGATCAACATGGTGATGTTCACCATTGAAGCTACATCATCTCACGTGATGATCGGTTGTGGTGTAGTGGATTTGGATCGTGTGTCACTAAACAACCAGAGAGATGTTGAGTTTAGTGGGAGTTCATTAAGATGAACTAAAATTATCATAAACAAAAGTCCTAAGATGTCTTTGCAAAAATCCTTGTAGATCATGGTCGACTACGGTAGTCAGTTCGTTGCTGAAAAACTGCGTCTCGTTGGGTCAAATTTGTTGAGTAGTACCTGCGTCCTGAAAGAAGTCCTAAACACCAATGATGAGCTCTACGTGTTAGAAAAACCAATAGGAGATAAACCCAAATATTTCTGCAAGCTGTGAAGAGTACATGGAGTGGTTTTGAACCACCAACTTGAAAGTCAAGTGGATGATGTGCACCTTCATGAGTTCTGACCTAAGTAGACAATTCAAGAACTTGATTGCAATGGAGATTGTTGATGAGCTGAAAATAGTTTTTCAGCACAAGTTAGAATTATAAGGTTCGAATGTCTGAACGGTTTTCTTTCACTCAAGATGGAAGAGAATACTTGCTTGGAACAACACCTAAGGATAATGCATGAGATACATCATCGTCTGGTGCTTGTTTGGAACCACGAGATGAATGACGGTTTCGCGATAGATGGGGTGATACACTAGCTTCTCCCCAGCTTCAAGAATTATGCCGGAGACTATGTCATGGGAAGGGATTTGATCACTTTCTGTGAGTTTGTGTCTCAGCTGCGTCATGTCAAAGTGGAACCCATAGCAAGAGAAGTTGACAATGCATAAAGTATATAGTGATATACAAGTTATAAGTGTTTAAGTCGAAATTGCAATTGTGGCGGTTTCAATAAGTATTTGATACTCATTCTGTTTTATGAAAACAGAACCTGCTGCTTGAGATTTGCATAAAGGATATGGGAAGACGTTGCGGAATGGTGGCAATCAAGGATTTGATGCTGGCAACGATCTGTCTCTACATTTATCGTTTTGATTAAAGGATTTGAATAAGTTTTGTAATCGAATTAAGTGTGATTTTGATTAGTATGTCTTGCTTATGTGAGACGGTTATTCATGTTAAAGACAATGGTTGTTCTTTTTTCATGAGTGATCCTTTTTGGAAATCACAAGTTTCGATTATAAGTGTATTATTCTTATTATAATCTAAATGATAAATTGGTTGAACATTTATAAATAAAAGACATGCTAATGATATCCAAAACTTAATAATGACAATTGTTTTAGTCGTGCTAAATATTGAATAAACATTTTGATGTTTTATCAATGCGCCTTATTGTAAGGAGTATGACTAAAATGCCACCCTTTGGAAGTGTGTCATGAGTTGCCGAAAATAAAACACAAGTGTTTGTTGTATTTTCAGCAAATATTAGCTGTCATTATTTTGTGCTCTCCATCATAAATGAAATGAGTAAATAGATGTATTTGTTCAAGTTATGATATTTGATGAGATCAAATAAAATTCTGGAGTTTAGGATATTAAGTTAACAATAAAATTGAGTCTTTATGATTTGATCAAAAGAGACAAAGTATTTGAGTTATATGTTAGTATGTGGACTTGTGAAAAGTGTTATCACAAATTACAATGTTTAGAATATTTCAAAGGCGTTTGATATGTCCTAAGATATTGTAATCACACACTATTTGATATTGTGTGGTCTCAAAGAAGGGTTTTATTTCGGGGGTTTAATAATAGCATTTAGATTTATTTGATAAACACTCTGTTTAGAAATAAGGATCTATTTAATGATTCGCATAAACATTTTTCATATGAGTTATGAGAAAAGGTGGTTTCATTAATTATGAGATAATTAG
>QRDG01000412.1:644790-738266 GCA_012064385.1 Puccinellia tenuiflora
AATCATTGGAGGGATTTAGAGAAACCCAAGCTTTTTTGAGGTCCAACAATGGAGGAGAGATGAAAAGAATGGGCAACCTCCTCTTGGGAAAGAAGGAGGCTATTTATAGCCTCCCCCAAAATCTGACCGTTACAGCCACGGGAGGCCGGAACTTCCGGGTTTAAGGGCCGGAACTTCCGGTCCCCGGAAATTTCCGGGGAAAACTTCCGGGCCAAAGTTCCGGACCCCCTCCAGAGAGAAAGCGCGAAAATGACTTAGCCAAAATTTCCTGGACCGGAACTTCCGGACCAAGTACCGGAATTTCCGAACCCCCGGAATTTTCCGGGGAAACTTCCGGGGCAAATTTCCGGAACCCCTCTAGAGAGAAACACGAAAAAAGACTTAGCCGGAAGAACCAGGGAAAAACAGGGCCGAAACTTCCGGTGCACCTGCCGGAATTTCTAGGGGCCGGAATTTCCGGCCTCCGGGCCGGAACTTCCGCCCCTACGAAAAACTGCAGAAAGTGCAAAATGAAAACGGGCATAACTTTCGCATCCGGACTCCGTTTTCGATGATCTTGGACTCGTTAGAATCGTAACAACGAGCTCTACAAGAATATACAGATAAACATCATAGTACAACAAGGGAGGATAAAACCAAATGGAGAAACGTAAAACCTCTCTATAAAGGACGAACCGATAAACCTCCAAAACCAACAATGCAATAGGAGACCCATACGAAACCCTTTTTGGTGAACTTGGACTTGTCATGACAAGCACGACAAGCACCAAGACCGCACCACGTTAAGCGCCAAATAAGAACCAATAAAGATGATTGCAAAGATGCAAGGATACAAAGGTTTGGGCTCTCCACGAACGATACGATCAAGATACTTGGTCGAGAGCCCCTCTTGATAGTATGGTTAACTATCCTATAATCCGGTCTCTCACTAACATCATGAGACCGGTAAAATAGAAAGCCTATCAAGATCATACCTTTGCCTTGCGCATAATCCACTTGAGGTCGATGAAGACGATCTTCATCTCCTCAAGATGAACCACCTTTCTTGATTGCGCTTCGCTTGGTGAAGACTCACATGTTGCTCCCCCATACACCAATATGGGAGAAGCACTCTTCCGCATATGTTCACTTGGACTTGAGTGTTGATCAACCCGCACTTAGCCTTGATCAACATATAATCTTCTTCCCTTAGCCTTGACTCCAACAAATGGAGATCAAGCAACGCATATAGACACACCTACAAGTAGGTCAATAGAAACATTAGTCCATAGAGATTGTTATTAATTACCAAAACCACACATGGGGGCAACCATGGACTTTCAATCTCCCCCATTTTGGTAATTGATGACAATCCCTTTTAAGAGGGTTTATATAATGAATAAAGCATCCTTGCAAGACAAACAAGCAAGGATGCAAGTGCATTAAAGGCAAATGCAACAAAAACATAAAACCCAAATTCCCTTAAACCCTCTAAACTTCTCCCCCATTGGCATCGATTGCCAAAATGGGAAGAAAAATTTAGAAGGCCGATATAATATGAGTTCCTCCATAAAGTGTGCATTTCTCAAGATATGATTAAAATCAAATGCACATATCCGATGATGAATAGTTATAGGAAATCAAACTATATTGAGGATCCAAAGATTGCAAAAAGATGAAATCATTCTAAACATCTCCACAAAGGAGATAGGCAATCAAAAGATCCAAAACAAGAGTTCTAAATAAAAATGGAGAAGCTCCCCAAATTTCATGCACTTTTGAGGTGTACACAAATATGGAATCCTTACTCCCCCAAAATCATCTAGAACACGCAACAAGTGCAAGTGTGCATAAAGCAAAAGCAAATCATAGCACTTGCACCAAAGATATGGTTGAGCCATAAGGAGATACCAATTTTCAAAGATTCAATGTAAGATAGGCCCAACCGAGATAAAAAGAAGATCTTTAAAGGAGTATGTTCACAAGCTTAGGGATACCAATTGGAAACTAAAACTAATTGAAAATGCCAAAAGATAGTGAGAGCATTTAGCCAATAAAAATCAATATGCTCACCATGATAAGCATGAAGTCAAAGATCTTCAATAAAACTTGAGTGCGCAAAGATGCAAATAGAAATAAGACAAGCACTCATGAGAAATTTTCTTTTCAAAGTCACGAAAGAACCAAAGATAATAAACAAGGTGACTCAAAAGAAATAGGATACCAGTTAAAAGGTGACCTCTCTCATATGTATAGGTTTCTAAGTAGACAAATCATTAAAGATATACATCCACAAAGAAACATGTACATACGAAATGGTTGATGAAGAAGAGAACAAGGTATCCAAAAAGAGAAGTCATAAATACACAAATAAGATTATTGCTTAAAAGCATAGCACATAGCTAAAATTTATCTCATTGTATATAAATGGACTTCAAAACCATCAAAGACATCACACATATCACTAAGGGAACAAGAGATAGTGTAGATGCTTTGAGATAGGCAACAAGTATCATAAGAAGGATATCAATTGAAGAAAAGGTTTTGCAATTTCAAAGCAAATATCACAAAGATATACCAAGTGAAGAAAATAAGCCAAAACCACAACAATTGCACATAAAAGCTTTTATGCCAAGAGGCAACCTACACAAGGTTGAGACTAGAAAAGTATGCACAGGATAGATACTTGTTACCGATATGACATTGGTGATGAAGAAGATGAGTTTTTGACAATCATCATAGCTTGACTCCTATAATATCATGGTGAGGACACCTTCCTTATGGATGAGACAAGCATCCAATGCATATCCATTATCCATTGTACCTAAAACAAAATTCAAGTACAACATGGTTCCCAAACTCATTGGGTCCCATAGTAGTTAGATGAACTACAATACATAGGACATACTCCACATAAATATGTGCATATAGATATGAAATTGAATTTCATTCACATCTTAGCCGAGTTAGGATTCGGTGGAGTATACCCTATATATTGGATCAAGAAAGATAAGCATGCTATAATAAAATAAATAAGTAACCGTGCATGCAAAGACTTTCTAGAACCGAATGAGATACAATTTGGACAAAAACACCAAGTAAACCAAGAAAGCACACAAAAGTGTGACACAAAAAGGTTGTCCAAATTATATCAAAATCAACACATGATCGAGAATAAATCAAATCAACATATGATTGATCCCAAAACACATCAACACATGAAGTGAGATATCAATAGGAATCAAATCAAACAACACATGAAAGGTAAGACACCAATTGAAAAAGATACCAACTAGGAGCAAGGATACCAAGAGAAGGATGATACTTGACCGAAATCAAGTAAAGTAAAACAAATAAATAAGGTATCAAAGCTCCCACAATAAGTATCAACTGAAACAAATATCTATGGAAGAGATATCAAATCCCAATTAATACCAATTGATGGTACCAAAGCAAAGCCAAAGAGGCAAAATAAATAAATATAGGATACATTTCCAAAGGGCATTTCTCATTAAAGAAGATACAACACAAATCAAGAAGTGAGGAAGCAAACTCCCAAGGGAGAGCAAGGTTACAACAAATAAACCAAGCACTCTCTACACTTTTATGATGGCACAAGGCATCAAGGAAAAAGGTTTGTCTTCCATAAACACATAAGGTAGAAATCAAATGCCAATTGAAAGGATCAAATATTTGATAGATAGGATAGTGTTCTAAATAAAAAGGAATGCTCCCCCAAGATTCATGCATTATCTTTGATATTTGCATTTGAATACAAAAATCACGCACAAGGGATCATTACTCTCCATATTTTATTTACAACACTAAACAATTTGAAAATTAGGATCCATGCAAGAGGCAAGGAAGGCAATGGGAGTAAAAACAAAACACTTGGCAATAAATAAGGCAATTCAACGCAAGAGCCAATATGAAGATGAACAAAAATATTCTACCACAAGTGTGAATATCAATTGTCCAAGGACAATGAGTATAAGGAAATATTTTTCCGGTGAGTAGAGATATCCAAGGTCATCCTCACAAGATAAATCATATGGCAAGAGATAAGAAATAAAAACACCATGTTTTAATAAAGTTTGTTGGTAGTTTCAACTATTCAAACCAACCGGCAAGGCCATGGTTAGAATAATATGGAATAAATGGTTTCTCAAATAATATATGGAAATGCATATTAAAGAAAAACCACAACAAGCAAACTCACACAAACAAGAGCCAAAAGATAACTAAAAAAATGGAACTTTTTCGAGCAAACATGTCACATAGGAATAAGATAATTTACAATATCATATCTAAGTGGCAAAACCTCAAATGTTCATGTTTTATGGGATTGTAATATGCACATAGTTTATTATTCCCCCATAATGTGATAATTCATTTCTTCTTAACAAGGGGTAAATAAACACGAACTAGAGAAATTAATGGACATTATAGAATTTGATTTTCTCATGAATATGACATACCACATAGTGACTAGATAATTTTGCTATATCAATACTATGTGGTGTGCATCATGAATACTCATTTTTAGGATTGTGATTTGCACAAAGCAAATCACTCCCCCAAAATGGAATAGTCCATTAATCTCTCAAAAGAGTCAATTGAAATCAACACAAGATCCAATAAAGACTCAACACAAAGTTTACACATATATGATGCACAAATTAACATACACAAACTTGATTGCTCAAGGTAAGTAATAGGCACAACATATACAAGCACATGATAGGAACAAAACTAACACATGCAAGGGAGCAAGCAACTTTCAGTGTATATATAATGTAAATACAAGTTACCGCAAGGAGGAACATAGGATATGAGATATGGCAATATAATCCAATTGACTTGGCTTGATGAAATAATAATCATGAAGATCACTTAATTCTTCAAAGATAGCCAAGTCTCCAATGTCCTCCAACAACACCTATTGATCAAGTTGAAGCTTGTTGGTCCCCAACCAAGTTGGATCCTAAGAGGTTGGTCACAATAGGCTTGGCAACCCAAATGGTTCTTTTCTTGACACCACTTTGAGTTCCCACATATTTGGCAAACACATTGCCAAGTATATCCTTTCTAAGTGAATACGCATCATCAATTAAGATGGGGTTGGATAGGTTACCGATAGTGCATGAAGAAGCAAAGTGACCATTGCCACGACAAAGGTAGCAACATCGACTCTTCTCTTTTTTCTTAATAGGCTCCTCAACTTGAGGAGCATTGACTTGAGTCTTCTTAGGAGGTGGCCGTTGTTCAACTCGTGGTTGAGCATGAGATTGAACAAGAGGCTGCTTCCCTAGTTGCTTCTCACTAAGAGGCTTCTTCTTCATTGGGCAATCCCGAACATGATGCCCTTCTAGCTTGCACTTGAAGCAAATGATCTTGGCCGGATTCTTGACTTGTACTTGGCCCTTCTTCTTATCAATCTTGGACTTGTTCTTGTTGTTGGAGTTGAATCCAAGTCCACTCTTGTCATTGGGGGATTGTTGCACACTCAACATGTTTTCAAGTGCACTCTTCCCTTCATGACGCTTTTCCAAGCCTTTCTTCATAGGAGTGGCTTGGGCCTTGAGCTCTCCTCTTTTCTGTACATGGTTAGTGACAACACAAGTACTAGATGAGGTAGATGCATCATTGTTAGAACAACAAGGGAAAGCAAGTGAAAGTGCATGGTTGCCCCCATGCATGGTTTTGGTAATTAATGACAATCTCTATGGACTAATGTTTGCATTGAGCTATATTTATAGGTGTGTCCATTTGAGTTGCTTGATCTCCATTTGTTGGAATCAAGGTTAAGGGAAGAAGTTTGTGTTGATCAAAGGCCAAGTGAAGATATGCCGAAGAGGTGCTTCTCCCATCTTGGTGTATGGGGGAGCCACATGTGAATCTTCACCAAGCGAAGCGCAATGAAGAAAGGTGGTGCATCTTGAGGAGATGAAGATCGTCTTCTTCGACCTCAAGTGGATTAGTGCGCAAGGCAAAGGTATGATCTTGATAGGGTTTTTTATTTTACCGGTCTCATGTTGTTTAGTGAAAGACCGGGTTATAGGATAGATAACCGTCTATCAAGAGGGGCTCTCGACCGAATATCGTGATCGTATCGCCGTAGAGAGCACAAACCTTTGCATCCATGCATTCATCCTTATTGGTTCTTATTTGTCTCGAATCGTGGTGTGGCCTTGGTGCTTGTCGTGCTTGTCATGACAAAGCCAAGTTCACCGAAAACGGTTTTGATATGCGTCTTCTATTGCGGTTTCGGTATTGGAGATTTTGCCGGTTCATCCGTGCGGGAGATTTATCTCTTCCACTTCTTTGCAAAATCTCCATTGCTTGTTTGTCTTTTTCAAAGGTAGCATTTGTCGTCCTCTTTCCAACAAAATTGGTTTCATTTCATTCGGACGTCAATTGCAAAAGTTCCGGCTTTTTCCGTTTGCGAAAAAGAGTTTTTAACTTTCCCCATTTGGTTTTATAATATTTTCTTGGACTATGATGTTTCTATGCATAATCTTGTTGTGCTTGTTGTGACGATTCCAACAAGTCCAAGATTATCGAAAACGGAGTTCGTGGGTGAAAGTTATTGCATTTCCGATTTGCAAATGGGAGCTTTTACCTTTCCCCATTTATCTTTATATTATATTCTTGGACTATGATGTTTCTCTGCATATTCTTGTTGTGCTCGTTGTGACGATTCCAACGAGTCCAAGTTTATCGAAAACGGAGTTCGTATGCGAAAGTTATTGCGGTTTTATCCCGGGGTTTTTATTTCTCAGAAAATCAAAAAAACAGAGAAAAGAAAAAAAAAATGGCCTGTCAGGCCGGCCGGGCCGGCTCCAGGCCGGGGCCAGGCCGGGAGCCTCGGGTGGCCAGCCGGCCTTCTCCTCCCGCCAGGCTGGGCCGCGGCCGGGCCCAGGCCGGCGCTCTCTGGTGGCCTCCCGGCCTTCCCCCGCGCGGGCCGGCCCAGGCCGGGGCTGGCAGGCCGGGCCACCTGCTGGCTGCTTTTTCTGGTTCGAGTCGTTCGCTGCTCCAGGCCGGCCTGGCCGGCTGCCGGCCGGCCCCAGGCCGGGTCGCCTGGGAACGTTTTTTCCCTTCTTTGTCCAACTTTTTGAGCTACAACGGTCACTTTTTAGAGCCACCTATAAAAGGGTTTTATTCCCCATTTTCAGTGTAGATCTCATCCCTAGCTCTCTCTCCTCCATTGCCAACATTTTGAGAGCTCGATTCCTCTTAATCCCTCCGATGATTCTTGCCCAAATTTAGGGAAACAAGAGAGGAGATCTAGATCCATCTCTCCACCAATCAAAATCTCCTCTAAGTGAGGGGAACTTGTGGGATCTAGATTTTGGAGTTCTTGGTGTTTCTCCTCCGTTCTTCCTCCTAAATCCCTCCGTAGCATTAGTTGCTTCGGTTGGATTTTGGGGAGAAGAATTTGACCACTTGGTGTGTTCTTCCCCTTTTGCATTTGTTGCATCGGGTTGTGCTCCCCACGGTGATTCGTGGGATTGAAGGTTGGAAGCTTGTTACTCTTGGGTGCATTGTGTTCCCAAGAGCTTGTTGCCTCTTGGGTGCATTGTGTACCCTAGACGGTTTGGAGGTGCCGCGAAGTCTTCGCTTGTGGAGCTTCGGCACGAGTTTGGGAGCCCCCAATTGGGTTGTGGGTGTGTGCCCCAAGAAGAAGTTGTAAAGGGCTCCGGAATCCGCCTCGAAGGATTCCGATAGTGGAAGGTGAACCAAACCTTTGGGTGCGGTTCATCGGAGAATAGGGTGAGGCCTTTGTGGCATCTTGAGTAGGCCTTTTGTGGCGAGCTCACACCCCTCCAACGAGACGTACTCCCTTAACAAGGAGGAACTCGGGAATAAATCTTCGTCTCCGCGTGCCTCGGTTATTTCTATACCCGAGCTTTTACTTATGCAAATTTACATTGTGATAGCCATCGTGCTTGAAGTCTATATCTTGCTATTACCTTGTTACTTGCCTTGTTTAGCATAGGTTGTTGGTGCACTTAGGTAAACCTAGAATTTTAGGTTGTTGGCTTGTTAATTTAAACACCTAGTTTTATTCCGCAATTATCAAGCCCCTAAATAGAAAAAGTTTTAATCGCCTATTCACCCCCCCCCCCCCCTCTAGGCGACATCTCGGGCATATTTGTTCTTTCAGCAAGTAATTCATCACAAGAGGTACCAACATTGTGAGTGGATGAACTACTAGGACTAGCACATGGCAATATAGCATTTTTAGATAAAGTTGTGCCATTGTCCACATGAGGCTCACAAGATGTTACCTTGGTAGTGATAGCCTCATGAGCTAACTTTAGACAAGCATAGGATGCTAGAAGATCATCATTAGAGCTAGATAGCTTTTCATGACTTTCTTCCAACTTCCCATACTTGCTAGTTAGCAACTCAAGTTGAGCCCTTAGCTCAACATTCTCCTTCAAAATAGATGCTTCACAAGAAGTGGAGTTAGTAGCACAAGCATCATTAACATTAGGAATGGAAGAAGACAACTTGGCAAGCTCATCACTCAATTTAGCATTTTCCTTTTTAGTGACTTTATATTTAGCATGAGCATGGTCACGTTCCTTAGTGAGGTTAGCAATAATTTCATTATTAAGCTCCTCAAAAGATTCGATTTTCTCCTCAAGAGAAGCCCGAGTCTCTTGCTCTTCCTCAAGAGTCACCTCTAAAGATGCTTTTTCATCTGTATCCTCTTTTTCAATCCTTCCTTTTTCTACAAGGCTTGCTTCCAAAGCCTTAATTGTAAGCCCACGCTCAATTAGGATTTCCATAATTTCAAAGAGGATAGCATGAACATTTTTATTTTTAAAAAGGGCATTAAGAACCATTAGACCTTTCTTATGAAAGGATTCATCATCATCATCCTCATCATCTTCTTCATCATTATTATCATTATCATCACTACTAGAAGATTTAGCCATAAGGCAAAAGATGGTTGATGAAGAAGAACAATTAATTATTGAACTACTCAAGTTCACATCTTGTTCCATAGCTAATTGGGTTTCCTCTACATTATTATTCATACAAGAGTTAGAGGGAACACAAGCATTTTTATCATGGCAACAAGATAAAGTAAGCATATCATCAAGAGATTTATCCAAGCAATTTTTGGATGATATGCAAGGACTATCAACACTAGCATGTATGACATTTATAGTGCTATGTGTATTTAGGTCCAAAGATGAGGCATTGCAATAAGATAGAGATAAAAGATCATCAACAATGAGCTCACTATCATTATGCAACACCTATCACTACTCACCATCATATTAGTTTGTGGCTTACCACATTTTGGTGAAGTAGACGAAGATGAGAACTCATCACGACCGGAGGTGGAGGGAGAACAATCATCCTCAATGGTTATGGACTTGCCATATTTATCTTTAAGCTTTGTCCACAATTCATGAGCGTTCCGAAGAGGCATGATTGACTCAAAAACTACAATACTCAAAAATTTGCAAAAGTCATTACAAGCAAGAGCATCTAGATATAAGTTTTTCTCATCCTCTAAAGTCATACTTTCGTAATCTTTTGGAGGAGAAAAACCTATATCTAAGATACGCTCAATATTGGGGTGCAAGACCCGTAAGTGACTAAGCATATGAGTTTTCCAAACATTAAAATTTGTGCCATCGAATATAAAAGTGGGATCGTGCACTAATTCTCTAAACGACATCTTTACTCTCTAGGCGGTAAAGCCCAAAAAGAGAGCCGAGGCTCTGATACCAATTGAAAAGACAAACGATGTCGCCTAGAGGGGGGGTGAATAGGCGATTTAAACTTTTTAGCAACTCACCTCGCCCGCGCTGCGCTCGACGCCGTCCGCCCCCTCGCTCGGTTGCCGCTCGGCACCATGCCGCAGCTTACCATGCGCCGCTCGGCCGCACTGTTGGCCAGGCTAGGCCGCCCGCGAACGAGCCGGAAAGATCCGTGTTCTTGGTGAGCCGGGGGCTCCGGGGAGGCGATACCGATGCAGATGCGGCCGGAGATGAAGAGCTCCTCGGCGGAGCTCATGGTGGTGACGGCGGAGATGCTCTCTCTCCTCTATCCTCGAAGCTGGAGGAGGTGCACTGGGCGGAGTCGTTGCTGGCGATGTCGACCCATTCGCTCCACTTGAGCTTGGTCCGGTTGCGGAGGATGAACACCGCGTCGCCATCGACGTCGCCGTCACGCGAGAGGGCACCAACCGCGTCACCATTCACGCCATCCGTCGCGTGGGAGGGCGAGGGCACCGACCGCAGGCGAAGGAGCACGGCCGGCGACGAGAGGAGAGGATAAAGGAGGAGAGAGAAGGGGATAAAGGAAGAGATAAAGGAGAGAGGAGATACGTGGAGGCTGCTGGGTGGAGAGAGAGGAGGTATGCGAACCAAAATTGTTTCGTGATCTGGCACGCCCAAACGACTCCACCGCGGAGGGCGTGGGTTGACGTTGCCGGACGAGATATTGGCGCCTACGGATGAAACTTGGGTTATTGGGAGCGCGACTGGGTGCAATTTTCGTCCGAAAAGCCCAATAGACCAGTATATAATGACTCAACACGCTTGTATATCTCATACAGCAAAGGTAATATTTCGTTCCTTTGTTAAATTATATCGCAAAGATCATATTTAACTGGCCACCAACGTAATTATCATACACCAAAGCGCCAGGGTCAGAGGACGAGGCGAAAAGATTGGGGGCATTTATGGTTCAGAGCCACTCCCGAATACCACCCCAAACTGGTATCATAGCCAATCCTGACATGATGAATAGCTATCCCCCCTAGAAAATTGCGAACCCATAACATAAAATTTGTGAAAGGAACTGATGTACATATAAAATCCTTCAGTTTTAGGAACTGCCTTTTCAACCCCATGTCGATCAATCAGTAGTCAATGTTCAGAGCAAGGACATTAGTTTCTCAGCTAGTGAACAACCATGAAAAGTTTCGATGGGTAAAAGCCACATCAAATATATGCCTAAGCACGAATATTTTCTCATAAGTAAATCTTTTTTTTTCTGGAACAAGGCTGAGGATAACCACAAGTAGGATGATCACTGTTCAAAGAGATTCCAGAGTGAGATATGCACTAATCCAGCGTGGACTGCGACCTTGCAGATGCCTTGCCCTGAAAAAAATTCATTTGTTGCGTGCAAAAATTGTGGAGCAAAAAAATCTCAAAAGGATCGTATGGAAGATAACAATTCAAATAACGTAGGTACCTACTACTAGTGAGAACTAGACCAAAACGAGATGCTTTTTATAGAAAACATCAGTGGTAAAGATCGTGATATTGTCATATTACTTATATAGCCTAAGCTGACAAAGTTAAACTAGCATGCAAAAATGACAAGGAAGCACAAAAATAACTTTAACTACAAAATAAGTTTCAGGTATCACAAAAAAACAAACAAAGGAGTGATACACTTATAGTCTAGATTCAGAACTAACATAACACAAGAAGTCCTGTCAGCAGCTTTGCACACAGCCATTTTCAGAGTAAAACCAGAAAACTCGGCCTAATTCAAAGTTTACAACTCCACATTCAGAAAATCAACTAAGCATAAGACAGAGGAAACTAGTCATGTCACAAATAGCAAGCTTCTCCAGCATAAACCTTTAAAGTTCAGCCTAAATCATAGTCTAGAATCCAGATTCAGAAATCAATTAAGCATAACAAAAGGAGGCCAGCTAGTGCATCACAGGTGATAATCATCTTCAGAGTGAAACATTAACATTCAGCGTTAACTTAGTAGCCCGCGATGTCGATGTCGCTGTCAAACGGGTCAGATACCGAATTGACAGCTTCGATGGTGAAGGTCTCGCGGCGTTTCATATCCTCAAACACAACCTCAGCATCCAAGGAGGCCATGTGGCATTGCCTCAGCAGAGTTTGTTGGTTCGTAACCCATTCTGGAATGCTAGACATCTTGGACTGAATCTTCATGGACTGCAGCACATGTGCTTTAGCAAGGAGAAAACATGCAAATTCAAGTATGCTGTGGTTGCGGTGTCCGCATTCCAGTCTCACTCTCTTGAGATGTCTGGTAAGACACCTGATGGGATCACGCTGTTGGTAGTAGTCAGAGACAATGGTGTCATTCTCGTCTGCAGCTGACTCATAACTCAGATCAGAGGACTGCACAAAATGATGAATCAGTGGAAGCTCAGTTCAGCTAAATTTGACAGACACAGAAATTATGCAAGACACGGCATGGTCAAATTTATTTCCTAATTATCAAGTACATCACCTAACTTCGCTCTTTTCCAGATGGGACCCACAAAATCTCTGGACCCGATGGTTTTCTGGCAAGTTTCTTTAAGCGAAACTGGAGTACGTTCAAAGAGATATTATAGAATCTTTAAAAAGTTCTTCGCTACCAGAATTATGCCAGATGATATAAATGAGACAACCATTGTTATCTATCTATATATTAAAGTCGGAACGTTTCGAGCTTCCTCAGCGCTCGGCTACTGTAGCTAGGAACAGTAGCTACTGTGCATCTACAGTATCTACAGTCCCCGAGCGATCCGCGCCGTCCGCCGGCGATCCGACGGCCCGCAGGACGCGTCCGTGACGCTTTTGTGAAAAGGCCCCTCTCAAAACTGAAAGGCAACCCGCAGTCCAGGTAATCGCCAGACGATGGGACCTAACTGCAATTTTCAAAAACCCAAAGGACCCCGGTCGAAAAGCGTCCCCACAATCCTCCTCTTCTCCTCCCTCTTTTCCTCTCGCGAATCGTGGCGGCGGGCGGCGATCACCTCCACGCCTCCTGCGCGTCCCGCGCCGCCCTCCGCCTCCGGCCGCCGGCGCCGCCTCCAGTCCCGGGCCCGCGCCGCCCTCTACCCCCGGCCGCCGGGGCCGAGGCTTCCCCTTCTCTGCCGCGAGCTCGGCCCGTCGCCGCCTGACTGCTCCTCCGGCCGCCCGACGCTGCGTTGCGTTCGCCGTCTGCCGCTGCGGAGTGCAGCTCGGCCACTCGGCCGCTTCCCCGCCGCGTCCGTCGACCACGCACGGCGGCTGCCCGGCCGGCCACTCGGCCGCTTCCCCGCCGCGTCCGTCGACCACGCACGGCGGCTGCCCGGCCGGCCGCTCGGCTGCTTCCCCGCCGCGTCCGTGTACTCACCATCTGCTCCAGAACTACCGCAAGTGCGCAGAGCAGCAGCGCCCGCGGCTGGCCTCATGAAAAGGAATTTACCTCCAGGTGATGTGTTATGGAAGTATCTCAATTTGGTTGCAGTCAACTTAAGACCTTGGCTAAACCATTGCCAGTTTACTGGGCATATAGAAATTATTAGCGCACAAGAAACTATTTGATTTGTTGAAGCAAGTGCATTGCTCTTAACTGATTGCTATTCAGTGTGTATGAGCCTCGGTTAGTCATATACAGACTCATATATGTTTTTTGCATTTTTTTTACCAAATATATCGACTTCATTGGTTTTTGATTAGTTATAATTTAAGCTTTGTTACTAAACTATTGTAAATATAACCACTATATATATATATATATATATATATATTGTTTAATCGGAGGACAAATAAGTGAGTCTTATTGTTTCATAGAAGCAGCGGATACCGAAGTTTGCTCAAGTTGCATTAGAGCATATGTGTTTGTGTGTCCAACATTATATTGCACAAATAAAATTCAGTTTATTTCACGCTACAGATTTTGAATGCACAAACCCATGTTGATGTCTAAATGTCCGTCATTTCGGTGCAGGCACGACTATTCTACTGGTGAACAATAGATGCACCTGATGGGATATGTACACATTCAAGTGAGCCGGTACTCCGTAGTATTTCAACTTCTAAGTCTTCAGGTTTGCACCTTCCTCTGATAGATCGATTGGTTAGTGGTGTTATCTGTGCCTGCTTTTGTTGTCTACAAATTCTTGACCGGTGTTTTTTCTGCAGGATGTAGTGTTCTTCAGGTTTGCACCTTCCTCTGATAGATCGATTGGTTAGTGGTGTTATCTGTGCCTGCTTTTGTTGTCCATAAATTCTTGACCGGTATTTTTTCTGCAGGATGTAGTGTTGTTTTGGTATGGCGTCTATATATGTGCCCATCTACCCCTAAAAAACTGCAGTTTATCTAGGTAATTTCTTTTTCACTAATACAATGAATAATCAGCAGAATGTCATACTAATATACTATCTTGAAGTAAAAAAGGATAATGATTTATATAGTCACTTCTACTGTTTGTGTCCATCAATAGATGACTGAATTTTGTTGCAGGGTCGTTCGACGTACCAAATCGCATACTTCATGAACTAATGAGAAATTCCTGTTATTTCACTGAATATTTTGCAGGAGGGTAAACAAAGGGCAATATAGAAAATTGGGGTTTTAAGATGCAGTTCTGCCTTTGAGATTGCCTAGAGAGCTCAAAACTGGATTTCATAGTGCAACTGCGCTCTCAGGTACCTCCATTTTCTCTCTATTTTTTCCTCTCTTCCAATTCCCTATCTTCCTTGAACATGAGCCACTTCAGTTCGTGCAGATATGTCAAACTGGTGTACATGGAGTGCAATTTCTTTATATCCTTATTTTGATTTGCTCGGCAACTAGCACAGCCTTTTGGTCTACTGTGCCAAATTGAATCCCCAGATCTTCCAGTTTAAATTTGTGCAGATTTTTGTGTGAAAAAAATGCATGCATGTTTGAGCTCGACGCACATTATTTTGATCTGGTCCGTCCCTTTGTTAGACACCCAAATTTCTCTCTTCTTTCCTGCTGTCTTATATTGTTAAGAAGTAGAAAATAAATAGAATAAACATTTATTGTGGTGGTTTCGTATTGAAATATCGACACGTGAGGTACCGATATGGTACTGGCTTCTTTTAATACATCTGATGGTTCAATCTGCCTTTGGGCTTCTTTTGTCCTCCAACTGATATATGAGGCAGTGAACTTTCACCTCTATTGCCTTTGTTTTTTAAGTGGGTAAGTATCAATATTTGCTGGGATTGATATCTAATATGCATATTTAAGATTGGATTTAACCTGTCATTAGTTTGGTAGCTTATCTTGAATACTTGATTTGGTATTCTCCATCTGCAGGAAAATTCGCAGTCTGTAATGATATGTTTCCTCTTTGGCAATATACTTGCATCATTCGTATATTCTCCCTGGCGCTAGGTAACTCCGGTTTTATTTGATCTCCAATTGACAGGTTGAAGCTATAGTAGAGCCAGCCACGCTGTCAATATCTCCGTCACAACACCACGTAGCCTCCATGTATCCGTCACGGGGACTGATTACATGCTACTTCTTTTCATGATGCAAGCTCAAAGGTGTCACTGTTTTTCTGGTTATTTTTTGTTCTAGACGAATGTTGTCGCTGGTCAGGAAGTGAGCATCCAACTTCCCATTTCGAAAAAAGTGAGCATCCAACTTCATTCTCTGTAAATGTCTGAGCTGAAACTTAGCCATAGTGGAGCTTCTCGTGGAATATACTGAACTTATAACCATTCTATAATGAGCAATTGCTTTGATTTTCTGAATTGGAGCTTTTACCACCTCTTTTAGCGATCTGTTGGGATCATTTGGTATGGCATCCAGTCCAATATCTGTTTTTGTTTGTATATTTTTCAGAGTTATTTCAAAACTAGAAAAATGTGTGATTGATAAGTCTTTTGTCATTCTTATATAATTGTGGACATTACGATGTTGAATTCAGTTACTCTTTAATCTTCAAATTCTGAGAAGGCAATTTTATTTACCTTACTGTGTTGTGTTACCTTCAGTTCTATATCCTAAATGTTTGGATCCTACATGAGAGGATTTTGTAATATGCATTGGAGGGGAAGCAGATTCACTATATGGGGCTGCATCCAGGTGGAAAGTACGTTTTGTTGTTCTCTACCTTTTCCCTTATGTTTTCACCTGCATTATGCAAGACATAGGCATGTTACTTGCCACTCTGTTTGCACGTTAGAATTGAGAGGCCTCTTTTATGCTATTGTTGCATGGCCACTGAAACTTAGTCAATAGCCATAGTAAAAATAAACAAGAATCCTTAAAAATAAGCTTGAGAAATAGAGCTCTAATTTTCTTCGAGACTTTTACATTAACAAGTTATAGTACAATGGTTACTTACCTAATTTCATGCTTTTTGAAGCTTTTGCCAGGATATGCTCCAATTTAAGTACAGAAAAATTTGCTGATCCGGATAACTAGGGGATGATGCAAGTGAAGGCACTCACATGCTTTGGATAGTATGTTCTAAACTTAATTTTCCTTGGTTCACGAAACTACTGAAGATATTATATATGAATGCTAATTCATTTATCTTCTGTTGTAGTGTGTCTTTCTTGCATCTTATTTGATTATCCGTTCCTTAAAGAGATAAACCCTTTTGATGGTGTTTATCAGTTAATCCATATTTACACACGAATACACGTGTCGCTATCTCATTAGTTCTCCGCTAAAAGGAAGGTACCAGATTAAATTTTTTTAACACCAGGACCGTAGGGAAATCCCCTACAGTTAATTTCATATTAATGATGGGGGCCGACTAATTACTGCTTATATAAATACTTATTGCACAAAACAACTGAGGTTTGTGTCATTCTCTGTAAACCTTCCCATACAACTACTTCATCTACTATGTGTTTCATCCACCATAATACTTTTATCTGTAACAAATCATCAGAGGCAAAGTTTTTCACATTTACAATCCACCACACATACACGAAATTACTTACCTACAGAAAACCCATATACACACAAGAATACACGATCATCCACCTGATATGAGATACAGTACCATCAACAACGTACACTGCCAGTTAAAACAATCAACAGCAACGTACACTGCCAATAAAAACATTCAACAGAGGCGCAGCGTGACTACAGACCTATAAGCCTTTGCAATGTAATATACAAAATAATTGCAAAGTGTTTGGTGAATAGCATGAGGTCTTTGCTACAGGATATTATATCTCCGACTCAAAGTGCATTTATCTCTGGCCGTATAATCACGGATAACGCGTCTATTGCCTTTGAATGTATATACACGTTACCAAAGGGCTCAATAAATGCAGGGAATTTTTGCGCCTACAAACTGGAGCTTATGATGGCATATGATCAAGTTGTCAGGGCCTTTTTGGAATCAGCTATGAGAAAGCTTGGGGTTTGCAAATACATGGGTTGATTGGATCATGACTTGCGTTATAACCGTCCAACACTCAGTTTGGTTTAATGGGAAATCCTCAAACTCCTAAAAAAATTGGCCTTTGATAGGGGGACCCACCATCACCTTATCTGTTTCTCTTTGTTGCAGAGGGGCTGTCATGTTCATTTCGCTGTCAAATTGTTTTGGAAAATATGTAGGATTTGAAGATATATAGAAGGATTCCTGGAATCTCACATCTTCTCTTCGCGGATTATAGTCTGCGCTTTTTTAAGGCAAATGAGGACCAAGCTAACCGAATCGACAATGTGCTTCGTGACGGAGAAAAGCACCGGTAAACAGCTAAGCTCAGCTAAATGCTCGCTAATGGTGGGACGAAACTGCTCAGAACAAAATGGGGAGATTGTTGCCTCTATGCTGAGAGTGGAATCTACTAGTTTTGAGAAGAGGGGCTCCCAACCCCCGAAGGAGGAATGAAGGATTAAAAATTCCAGCCAACAAAGGAAAATTTATCGAAGAAATGTTCTGATTGGTCGGAGAAATAAATGTCACACACAGCAAAAGAAACCTTGGCAAAATAAGTGGCTCAGACAATACCGACATATGCCATGACCATTTTCAAATTTTCGGCCGGTCTATGTGATGAACTCTCACAGATAATTAGAAATTTCTGCTGGGGTGATGAAGAGGATCGAAGAAGAGTCCATTGGATGGTGTGACAAAATGACAGAACCGCAATGTCAAAACAGGCGTGGCAGCTAATTGAGTATCCAGATAGTCTCTGTGCGAGGTATCATGCATGGTCTTGAGTTACTGAAACATGGTGTTATATGGAGAGTAGTGTCAGGATCAAAAATTAAAATCTGGCGAGACAATTGGGTGCCAAGAGGTAACCTGAAAATCTGAAAAGCGAGTCCTTCTAGATTGAAATGGGTGTCTAGCCTGATCGACCCAGCTACAAAGTGTTGGAAGGAAGCAGTGGTTAGATCAATCTTCCACCCATCTGATGCTGACCACATTCTTCAGATAACAATACCGGCTTTTGATGGGGAAACTTCATAGCATGGTTATGAGAAAAATGGCTCGTTTTCCGTGAAAAGTGCATACAGATTGGCGCTGGAAATTCAAGCAAGAGGACAAGGTGCAGAGCAAAGCAACAAGCCAGCTGGACAGAGAGATATTTGGGACATTATTTGTAAACCAAAGGTTCCGCCAAAAGTGAGGATGCTCGAATGGAAGCCTGCAACTGGTACTCTTGACGTACAGGCCCTTCGGCACCATCGACACATGGATCACCTCCCAACATGCAGTATATGTGGCATGGAACCAGAGACGAATCACCGCAAAATAATAAACTGTATGAAGGCAAGGGCCCTTCGGCATAGACTGATAGATGCATGGCCCCTTCCTGATGAACATGAACTTCAATACACTGGCCAAGATTGGGTATTAATTTTACTGAACCATCTTGATGTTTCTTTGGTGGGGAACTTGGCATCTCAGGAATAATATTATTTTTGGGGATGGAAAATGTGACATTGATCAGTCTGCACACTTCTTAGATTCATACCGTTATGCAATGCAAGATTCTAGATGTGTTGGAAGAACTATCTGATACGAAAGAACGGAAAGCAGCCTCTAACTGAACCAAGCGCAGGCAGAAAGGGTAAACATAATGAAGAAGTAGAGCTGTGGAGGAAACCTGAATGTAACTGGGCGAAACTGAATTTTGATGCGGGGTTTAATGATGAGCTGTGGTCTGGGTCTTGGGGCGCTGTACTTCGAAATGAGCTTGGTGAAGTCCTGCTATCTGCCTGGGGGAACATCCAGTATTACCCTTCTGCTGAGTCAGCTGAAGCACTGGCAGGCCTTAATGCTTTGCAATCTATTATCTCTAGTTATGGAGGGCCACTACAAATTGAGAATGACTGCGCTGCTCTCATCTCTGAAATGACTGCCTCGATCAGCAGCAAGTCAGCTATTTCAGGCAAATTTTTTTTAACTGAGCTATTTCAGGCATTGTGAAAGACATCAAGGAAGTTTGTGGCTCTTTCCCAAGTATTAGGTTCAGAAAGATACATCGCTCTGCTAATAGAGTAGCCCATGAACTAGCGTTTTTAGGCCGTGATGTTTTGAGTAACCAAGTCTTGTTTGATTTCTTTCCTCTTGCGTCTTGGAATTAATCAAGCAAAATTATAACCACAACAATTCTAGTTGAGTAATATAAGGCGGTTTCAAAATAAATAGAGCAAGACACCAGCTCAAGTTTCAGAAATCACCTGGACATGCAATGTCTCCAAGAAGGGGAATAACTCGAGTAAGTTTATCGCCTTCTCCATGTCCTTCTTATTCGCGAACTTGACACTGATAGCCAAAGTCTTCACACTGAGGATGGGAGCACGCAGACCTTTGTTAATCTCCTGCAATGCGTAGTGAAACGAACTAGTATGAACCAGAAATGAATTAAGAAATATACCGGCGGAGCGGTCTCTCCGTAGAACAACTCTGGGATGCTGGCCACGACATAGCCTAAAGCAGTAAGCTTTGGTGCGCCAGCGACGGTAATGGCCGCATTCAAACGAATATTGCCGAGCAGGCGCTCCAGACAAGGGGCGTCCTCCACCGTGATCTCCTCCAGCTGCTTGTAATGCCACACGCCGAGGCACACCAGGCTGCGGCAAGAACAGACGCGGATGCGGCGGAGGCCGTGGACGTGCTTGAGCATCAGGCTACGCAGCGCGGGGCAGCCGGAGAGCACGCTCTGTAGGGCGGTCTCGGAAATGCTTGTTTCTGACAGGGTGAGCTCGGTGAGGCAGGCGGCGGCTGCGGCGGAGGCCCCGGCGTCGGTGAGGCGGCACTTGCCAAGGGCGAGTACCTCGAGGGCGCGGGAGCCGAGGAGCGGGTCGGCGCGCGCCTCGTGGCACCACTCGGGCGAGCAGCGGAGGGAGACCTCGCGGGCGCCCCTGTCGGCGAGCTCCCGGAACCAGGCCTCAGCCGCGGAGACGCGGCCGCGGAAGGTGGTGCGGGAGAGGCGGAAGAGCTCGACGGGGCCCGCGTGGGAGGCGAGGGCGCGGGTGACGGCGTCGGCGCGCGCCGTCCAGGGCTCGATTGAAGGTGCGCTGCCGCGTGCGGGGGCGGGGAGCTCGAGGTCGTCGAGGCGGAGGGGGGTCGCTCGCCACGCGTCGCGGAAGCGGGTGGAGAGGACGACGGTGCGGGCCGCCTCTGCGGTGCCGAGGCGGGAGAGGATGTCCGAGAGGAGGACTTCCGGTAGCTCGCTGATGTAGTCCTCGCCGCCGTTGCGCGGTAGTGCGAGCGCCGCTGCCATCTCGCCGGCGGCACGGTCCTGGGGTTTTTAGAGGGGAGAGTGAGTTTTTTTTTCAGGTGTTCCGGTCGGATGTTCGGGGGTGGTGGTTAAGGGTGGGCATAATAAACCGCATCCGAACAACTAACCCGAAAAGACCGAAACCGTAATGAAAATTAAAAGCCCGAATTAAATATGATCCTTGAAACTTAAAGACCGAATTAAATATGGTCTATTCGGTCCTCACCATCAGAAGACCGAATTACCTATTATTACCGAATATTGTAATTCACGAAGGATTAATGCTCACGCAGGTCAGATTATGCTCTCCTTGTTTTGCTTCTCACATACTAGGTCATCTATTTTCTATGGATGCATGTACAGAACACATGCACGGAGATCATGCTCGTTTTGTACACAGAAAAACAAGGCAAACCTTGTATGGAATGCTCATTGTGCAGAAACTTTCTATCATATATTCATGTGTGCACTCGTGGTTGTGATATGTGTGAGACCATGTGAAATTACGTGTGCATTTATTTGTCAAGTGGCGACTTTTACTGCTCTCGTTTGTATACTTATGTGTTGCTGTCTGTTGGTTATTATGTGAGATTGAAACTACATATTCTGTGATTTTTCAAGTTATGACATGTGTTACTTGTTTTTCATACATAATTATGTGATTTTACATTCCAACAAATAGAAGTGATTAAAATGCTCATCTTGTTGTGCTTATATTTTGTATATAACTGTGTTGTTTGAAATATGAAAATATAATTAAACTGGTATCACATTTCTCTATTTGGTCTATATGGTCATGACCGAAGACCGAACCGAAAAGACCGAAGACTGAAAGACCGAAGGTAATTTGGGTAGTATTTCTAGATAACCGAAATATTTCAAGACCGAATACACAAGACCGAGCAAACCGAACGCCCACCCACTGGTGGTGAATCAGATATTTTTCTCAGGAGTTTCGGTCGGATGTTTGGGATCGTGGTATAGCTGGCCATCTGGGCCGGGTCAAACGGGCCGGCCTGAGGCACGGGGATTTTGGCCCGGCCCAGGCACGGCACGGCACGGGCCCGGTAGTGCCCGGGCCGGCCTTCGATTTGAGGCACGCGGGCCCGGCCCGGCACGGCACGATTAGTTTTTTTTTATATTTTTGTATTTTTTTATCTATTTTTACCTTTTTTTAGTTTTTGGGCCGTATTATAGCCTATCAGGCCGTATTTATGCTAAATGGGCCGTGCCTTAACCGGGCCAACCGTGCCTAACGGGCTGCAATCGTGCCGACGGGCCGTGCCAAAGTTCGCATCGCGGCACGCGGGGCGTCCCAGACACGGCACAAATCTATTCGTGCCTAACGGGCCGTGCCTCGCACGTGCCGGGCCGTGCCGGGCCGGGCCGACACGGTTGGCCAGCTATAGATGGTGGTGGGCTAGTGGAGTGGTGGCAGTGGGCAGAGACGGTCCTGAATCTTTTTTTTTTTTGAACTAAAACAGACTCTCTATTTATTATTAAGCAAAGTACAGCAGACATTACATCCAGGCTCAACACAAACAAGGAAATACATAACAAGTCCCTAGACTTTTACATAAAGGACCTCGAACTGATAGATGGAAAAGCGATCAAGTCCTTCCCGCCGCTCGGGTTCCACCTCGCCGTCGCCGGGGACGAAGCCACTTGGGACGTAAAGGCTGCAACAGCACCAGGCCATAGCCCCCAAACGGAAGCAGTTGTGCCTCCTATTAGGCATCACGCCAGGAGGAAGAAAGCAGCGAATCCACGTCGCTGCGCATAGTCGCCCTTCGACCGGAAGAGTCACTGGAGCGTCGAAGACCGCCCATCGACCGCGAGGAACAAGCCTCCGCGGGCGGCGTAGCTCCGCCACAGACTCCAGTGAGAATATGCTCACCACCGACATGCAAATCTTCATCATCCACCTTCCTCCCCAACGAGTTTCATCACCAAGATGAACACACCACAGGGGAAAAAAGATGCACGAGATCCAGCAGACCAGGGACCAACTAAGCTTTATTGGAAGGGAGGGGTCGAAGATGCCGTTGCTCACCATCGGCTCCATCCGCAGGAGCGCCAGAAGCAGCAGTATCCACAGAACCCAGTGCCGGCAGTCGGCCAAAAACTCCGGCCCGCAACTCCCTAGCAGCACCGCATATCTGAGTAGGCTCACCACCATGGAATTGTCGACCTCGCCTCCGCCTCGGAGGTAGAAGAAGACTCTCCACATAGCAGCCCACCACGCCAGATCTTGGGCCAGCAAGAGCTTATTTAGGGGATAGGTAGGTGGTGGCTTGCCTTTCTCCTTCACCTCCGACCTCCGGAGCATCAGAGTTAGGCCAAGCACCAACACCCGCCGCCAAGAGCCGCTCACCTGCTCTTGTGACTTTCTCCCCCGTGGCATCACGCCATTCACCATGTAGGATAAAAACCTAACAAAGCAACTACATCTAGTATAGACAGAGGAGGGCCGACCCCCTCTCCCCTTCCCGCTCTAGCCGACAGAGCCGCCGAAGGAGAGGAGGAGAGGGGCCGGAGGAGACGGAGGCGGATAGACTCTCAACGGGAGTTCGGTACAGACTACAGAGTCATCGAATAGGGAGCTCAGGACTATTGATTGATTTTTGTTGGATGATCGTTCTACGAAATTTGAATTTAGAGAACGGCTATCCTATAAAAAAGGAGTATTTCATTTATACTCACCTCTATTTCAACGAAAAAATGACATATTCTTAAAAGTATTTATCTCAATTTAGAACTAACTCAACTTGAAACTTTCAAGTCAGTTCCATAATCTACTTGGCTCAACTTCCGAACCGACCATGTTTAAACAAATCAAAAACTGGAACTTGGTGAGACCTCAAAGTACATATGTTGGGCATCATGAGAAGTGAAAGAGATGACTGAATTTTGGTAGCCAAGACAAATGCCCGAATATGGTCCAACCAAGAGACTACAAGAATATAAATGCGGTATGATCACTCAATTTAGAGACATTATAAGGGCACCTACAGCGGGGGCGGAGGCGCTTAGTCCAGACGCTAGGCTTAGATTCGCAACAGTTAGGCCTAATTTCCAGCCGAGTCTGGGATTCAGCTTTGCGTCGATGCCTTCTGTTGCGTCCGATGCAAAATCTCCTTTTTTTCGAGTGACGGTGTGCTGGCGTTGATTTCCGCTTTGTGTTAGCGACCGACTAGGCACTTGGCTGGTAGTTTAGATTTGCTGGTAATATTTTTTTTCATGTAAGCGCCTACCTAGACGTTCAATGTTGTGCATGGCCTAACCAGACGCCGTATGGGAGCTCTCTCACGTCATCAACTATTTTGACGGTTGGATGGCATTTGTGGTCATATTTATAAGGGTCTACTCGACAAGTTGGGTCACAAAGTGTAATAACCACCTACTTGGCGCCAATTAATTTATTTTATAGTGCTTAGAAATTTTTAGTTTAGCGCTCAGTTTTTGGATAAAGCGAACATTGTATTTCGAAGTGAAATCAAGGCCAATTGCTTGGTACAACTTCAAGGATATGAACTTCATACTTTCATAGCACATGATCAACACAAATACACACCTTACCTCACCAATTCGGGCTAGACCATACCGTATTGTTTGACTCCCATTTACGCATTTTAATCTAACAACTGAGGAAACCACATCTAGCTTTCAGATCTAATGATCTAACTTTTGTTCGAAGAAATTACATTTAACAAAATTGTTTTTAAGATAGTAGAAAGTTTTGTTCTTTTTAAGACGATAGATAATTTTGTTTGCACGTTGCCCATGTCATGTGAGTGCTATCTGGTCAAAATCCAACGATTTAAAATTCAAATTATCTGGAAAGTTTTGAAAAAATTCTAGTAAATCATATATGTTTCATTGACTATTCTGAAAAAGTTTCGTTTTATTTGGGTTACTGGTTTATGATTTAGTTGCGTCTTGAGCTCGAAACATAAAAATCTATTTAAACATAAACTATTTATCAACATGGAACGAAAATTTCTTAGGATACTCAAATGAAACATATATGACTTATTACAAAATTTGGATCAACTTTGTTCGTTGAATCTATAGGAGGGCATATTGGGACTTTGCTTTCACCATTCAGTGAATCTCCGTCCCGATCCTGTCGAGGACACGCGCTGGCGCTGCTGTCGCCTCGGTCGCGCGCCGCCGCCCCGCTTCTCCCGCCGTTCATCCAAACCCCCTCTCTCCCCCGGCCCGCCTTGTTCCCGTCGCCGTCTCTTCTCCTTTCTCCTCGCCTCCTTCCGTCCCTCCCCCGAGGTCGGTGTGCCCGCTGGCGAGCCCTCCCCCTCCCCGCCGTCTCAGTTCCGCTCCCCGACCTCATCCAGAACCCTAGCTCGCCCTAGGCCGTGTTTTCGCCGCTGATATATCCATCCGCGAGGTGTTCGCTCCCTTCTCCGCGTCGTCCTCCATGAGCCTCGCAGCTGAGTCGCCGTCGCCGTCCCCGTCCCCGTCGTCCTCGAGTGGCAGCGACGACTTCGCTGCGCTCCTAGACTCGGAGCTCGAGCTCGCCTCTGCCGTCGACTCCGCCTCTCCCCACGATCCCTCCACATCACTCACCAGCAGCGACGACGAAGAGGATGACGACGAAGACGTGGTGGTCGAGGTAGAAGATGCGGAACAGAGCAGGTACGCCATTTGCAAAATCCACACCTCGTAACGAATTGTTGGGCTTGATTACTAAGGCGTTGCGACCAGGAGCTTGTACTCCACGATTCTAGTGTTGAATGTGCATCGTCAGTGTAGTCACGAGCAGAGTTGGTCCAGTTTTATCTGAGTGTCTGGTAGATTCGGTCAGACAGATGCTTGTGAGTTAATGTTTCTGTTCAAGTTGCAATTTTGGTGACTGGGGGATTCGTGTGTATGAGTGCAACATTTGACGCAGTAGCGTATCTTTTTCTAGGGTTTATTGCTGTTAGTGATTTTCGTTTACTTGGCATGTTAGCAGCGAGTTCTTCACTTGATTATGTTTTATAGTATTCCACTTACTTGAGAATGAAAAATTGATCATTACAACAGATTCAGTTAGGTTGCTGTGCGCCTTACATTTCAAATGGAAAATGGAAAGTCACGTATTCTTCTGTGGTATGCAAGTTTGTTGTTATTCTTAGTTGTTCAGCCGAGCTTCGTTGTCATGCTAAGGTGATGCTATGGCAAGCCATTTTATATATTTTTGTGGCTTATCATAATCTATAAACTGCTGAAGCTTAGTATTGGCGGACCAGGCACTCTGTTTGCATATTGGAATCTTTTTGAGTATTTCTTTTCTTGTGGAAATAAGGTTGGCTTAGCCGCCATCATTTTCTGTTCTTCTGTTTATTATATATCCAGAATGTGTTACATCAACGATTCACAATAAATAGTTGAAGTCAAATGTTGCATTGATAGGATTGTAAGTGATCAGGTACAATAATATGGAGATAGCTTGTAGTATACAAAATCATCCATTTGGGAAACCACTGCATCAAATAGTTTAGATGCGGTGATTTTGTTTTTTGGGGTGGAGATGGAGTGAAGTTCATGATGAAGGATCCTAATACTTGGGTAAGAGGATGGAACTGGAGGCAAGGATATGGGGATGATGTTGTGTTAAGAAAAATCATGATTTGTTTTGTATATTTGTACTATAGATCTTACTGCTGACTCCATGAAAAATGCAGTACTAAAAGGCGTAAAGTGGAGGTGCAACACGAAGATCGAGGAACAACAAGAAGGCCTGATGAAGATGAAGATAGCATTGGTATGCTTGTTAATCTCATGTTGCAAAGCATTATACATTGGCAGCTCAAGTTTGTGCAAAAGAATGTAGCAACACAAGGGGACATGATACTGCACTAATCGTGTTTTAGAATTTTATTGATAAGTAAGTTGCATTTTTTAGATATCTGTGGAATTCCCAGGCCCCATTCTCATAAGGGGTATATATTATGCTATTTATCATTGAATCCTTTGTGTGTGTGAAGACTTGTTCCATCTGGTCTCAACCTCCAACTGAATTTTCTGTTTAACTCACCACTTTGTTTAACATACAGACGATCATGCATTCGTTTGTTTATTTCATTATGGTTTTTTCATTTGACAAGTGTTGTGATCATCCATCTCACCACTTCACCATTGCTTATTGGTGTTGTCATGTTGACAATTGAAAGGATATATTATTTCTTCTGTCATTCCATAAGATGCTGCGTAGTATCTCAACCTTAGGTTGAAGTTTCAAATAAAAAGGTTCAACTTTAATGTAGAAGCTAAATCACAAATTTAAGTAAAAGGCTTCTGAATTTGATGCTGGCAAGGCTGGTTGTATTACTGACTTACTGTTGGTTGTTAGATTTTCATAATGCTAAAGTCCAAGTTATTTCCTTCATCTGGATCATAAAAAATGCACATTGCCTTTTGCGTTAGCAGAATGGATATCTTTATTTATGTTCATATTTTGATCTAGTATATTTATGACACACAAACCGTTAGCTATGTCATGTATGATTTTCAAATTGCCAGTTGCCTAAAATTCTGTTATGCCTTTTCTTTTTGCCTTCTAAAAATATCCACCAAACGTTTAAAAGCTATTCTTATTTCAAACCTTTTTTTTATTGAAGTTTTCTTTTCTTCAGCTCAATATATCTATCCTATTTTAAATCATTTAATGTTCATGAGTATAGCAGATGATATGTTGAACTATTGAATATATGTTGTAGAAGGATCATCTAAAGATGCTCAAATCAAGATATGTCCTCCACATCCTGGATTTTTTGGTGGACTTTGCTTTAGGTGTGGGAAAAGTCAAGACGAGGAAGATGTTCCAGGAGTTGCTTTTGGTTATGTCCACAAGGTATGTAGATGTATGCCCTTCTCTCTAACATGAGAGGGGTGATTGTTCCCTTGTTGAGCTTACCTTGCCCACAAGACCCATTTTCTGAGGCCAATATTAGCATTATATCTCCAATTCATTTTCAGATATTTCAAATTATTTTTGCGTTTCCAGTTGTGCTTGCACAGTTCCTTCCCTAGCATTTTCTGAATACTGCAGCTGATTTAAATGCAGGGTTTGAGGCTAGGTACTTCAGAAATGGACAGGCTACGTGGATCTGATTTAAAGAACTTGCTGCGTGAAAGAAAACTGATACTTATTTTAGACTTGGATCATACACTGATTAACTCGACAAAACTTCATGATATTTCTGCTGCTGAAAATAACCTGGGAATTCAAAATGCTGCATCAAAAGGTAAGATGTACCTATTTGTATTGAAGTCTTAAGAACTTTTAGCTATTTCTCTACACGATGTGATAGTTTTTGACCATGATCATAGGAGCACTACATCCGGTCTAAAATATATGTGTGACTATGGTACACGCACGGAATTAACAATTATCATTTTTGACCACTAATATTTTTAATTTCTTTAAATTCCATGGGAAAATGGTAATAGATCTGTTTTCAACTACTTTCACCAGAGTGTAAGTTTGCTACATGCACAAACATCTTATGTTCAAAACTAGCTGTCGTAGTTGCTTCTTGGAGAAAAATGGCCAAAATGTATATATTTTGTTAATTTTTTACCTGGAGTTAGCGCAGTTATGTAAGAAACAGCGTTGGATGGACGAAGTGAGTGATATCACTTATCAGTGTTAAGTTTGGCAATGATACTGGCAGCAGCCATGTCTTAGTACTTTGTATCCTAGTCAGAGTCCTGACTAGAGTCGGCAATGTGTCCCTTAGTAAGCCAGGTGTCCAAGTTGTGCTACGGGAGTCAGTCTGTTGCGTATCCTGATTGCATAAGGGTGGTCATTATACAAGTCCAGTCCCTGTAATCTGTTAGGTATGCAATAAGAAAACTTCAAACCCCAAGTAAGTTTTAGAGCCTCTAAGCTTCGGCTGGGACAACCCAATATATACTTGGAGGGCGATTTTCCACCTCCCCCCTCTGCCCCTTGCAATCCAATCCATGCTCCCGGTATCATCTTGTAACTCCGCTACCTAGTTTCAGCAATCAGATAATGAACGGAATTTAATGCCACTGCCCATGGCAACTCTCATTGTTTTGGTATGTTTCCTATATGGTCTCATTTGGAGATTACTATTTCCCATCTTTGGTACCTCATCATTGGTTATTTTGATAAAAAATTTAGAGTCTGCAACAGGTTGTATTGCTATTACCGAGCAATCAACCTGGCAATAGTTGTTGACCTTAAAAGAAAGCTTTTTATATGATGGAACTCATGGAAGCAGCAGTCTTGTGATACTGGTTCTACTGTATGCAGACTTCTGTAGTACATGATTAGTTTCTTCCACCTAGTGTATGCAAACTTCTATTTTCAATGATTATTGGTTTTGATCCTTGCAAGCTCTGCTTATCCATTAATGTAGAGCTACAGTTAACCACTAACATGCCCTATGCAGACGATCCAAATGGAAGCTTGTTCGCATTAGAAGGAATGCAGATGCTTACAAAGTTGAGACCCTTTGTCCGTAAATTTTTAAAAGAAGCAAGCACTATGTTTGAGATGTATATATACACCATGGGTGACAAGGCTTATGCAATTGAAATAGCAAAGCTTCTAGACCCTCGTAATGTCTATTTTGATTCCAAAGTGATTTCAAACTCTGACTGCACTCAGCGACACCAGAAGGGTCTTGATATGGTTCTTGGAGCTGAAAGTGTTGCTGTGATCCTTGATGACACTGAGTATGTAAGTGCTTTCCTTGATGAGCCTGGCACACATTTATAATAGATACTATTTTCAGTACTTATATTGGTCATGAGTATGCTGCTCAAGGCATGTGCTGTTTTTTTCCAGACCCCAGTGGTTGGTTTGATGTCCTGGTTTAGTAGATTTGTCCATCATCATTTGTTATCATAGTGTGTCTAGCCTGAATGGTATTGCTTGTTTCAGGTCTGGCAGAAGCATAAAGAAAACCTGATTCTGATGGAGAGATATCATTACTTTGCTTCAAGCTGTCGCCAGTTTGGTTTTAGCCTCAAATCTCTATCAGAGTCGATGCAAGATGAAAGGGGGATTGATGGTGCTTTGGCTACTATTTTAGATGTTCTGAAGCGTATACACACAATTTTCTTTGACTCGGTTGGTTGCTTAATTACACGTCCTTACCTCAATTTATTGCACTGCTGTCTTTTCGCTGCGATGTATAAACTTCGACTTTAATAAGCACTGATGTTTTTTACCTAATCAATTGCTCTGGCACTTCTGTAGGCTGTTGAAACTGCTCTTTCTTCACGGGATGTAAGACAGGTACATTTCCACACTTTAGCTGGTAATTATTTGTATTTTATGCACCATGAGCTTTGTTCTTTAGTCCTGGCCCTTGCTGTCACCATTCTATGTTATGTGGACAACCCTATCCAATTCTTACTTGTAAAATTCAGTTGTGGATAAGTTTTGGAATCACTATCACTATAAATGTACAAACAAATTCAGTTATGTTGATAAGTTCTGAAATCACTATGAATTAGAGGCTGCTAACTAGATCCTCCAGAGTGTCACTTACATAACCCCTTATGTAGGTAATCAAGAGGGTACGTCAGGAAGTACTGCAAGGCTGCAAACTAGTCTTCAGTCGGGTGTTTCCAACTGATTCTCGTCCCCAGGATCAGTTTATCTGGAAGATGGCCGAGCAGTTGGGAGCCATTTGCTGTGCAGATGTGGATTCCACGGTCACCCATGTCGTTGCTGTGGATGTTGGAACAGATAAGGCCCGCTGGGCAGTTGCCAACGATAAGTTCTTGGTCTATCCTCGCTGGATCGAAGCCTCGAATTTCCGGTGGCACCGGCAGCAGGAGGAAGATTTCCCTGTTAAGGTGAAGAAGAAGGAAAAGGATAAAGATAATGATGTTGCTGCTGCCACCGCCGATCCAACGGATTCATAAGATATACGCAATGGATCAACTGCTTGTTTGTAAGGGGATTAGCTAAACGTTTGTGAGCTGTGTCTTTGACATGTACTGTAGGTACGCGACCATCTTAGGTTCTTAGTCTCATGGAACAGAAAGTTCGGCAATTTTTGATCTGGCCTTGCGGATCCATGGTGTTATTTCTGGTACATGTGAAATTTTGCAGCTGGTCTGAAGCTCAATGAGCTTCCGGCCACACATTTAAGGGCTGACTATCTCAGTTTTACACGTTAGCTTTTTTGTTAAGCTAACGTGATAATTGCTGATACATGTTAGCTTTTGATAATTGCTGATACATGTCAGGGCCTTCTCTTGAGATTGACATGATACATGTTAGCTTTTGTTAAGCAACGGCACACAGTATAATTGCTGACTTGGAAGAGGAAACATTGAAAAAGAAGTCTGCATTCTCTCAAGATATCGTTTCCATTATACTACTAGTATTTTTTGACTATGACTACGGCGGGCTCTTAGAGCCAGCCGTGCCTATGAGACTTTATAGCCTTTACAAGTTCAAATGAACCAGAGTTTATAGGGAGATACATAAGAAGAGAAAGAAAAATAAAAGAACGCACACCAACAACACACAAGAGAGGGTCACTCTGAGAGAAACTCGGAGACATTTGATTGATGAGAAGTTCATCACGACCCAAGCACTGCGATCACAAAGGAGGATCCACTGGACATGACAGCGGAGACCCAGCCACGACACTGCACCATCGACGTAATCGAACACCAACGCACATCCGAGGCCACACAGCGCCCCGACACCACCTATGTCGGGGGCATGGCCGAAAGGTCGCACGCAGCTAGACGACGCCACGACGCCTGTGTGTCGCCGGTTGAAGTTGAAGGGCATCGGAGATACCCTCACCGCACGTGGGGGTCGCCGCCGTAGTCGCAGGGCGTAGCACCACCGAGTGTGACCCCAACCCCATCTGGGTTCGATTACCCGAAGGGTGGGCCTGCCTAGAGCACGCACGAGGACCACCCACGCCAGTCACGCCATAGGACTTCAACGGGATCCGACGCGAGGGCCAAGCAACCGACAAAGAGAAGCTACCACCACCTCTGCCACGGCTCACCTCGCATCGGAGAGAAGACCACATCCATGGCCGCCATCTGCAGAACCATGGAGCACACCAGCATGACACTGATGGCAAGACAGAGGTGGCTCGACACCCAACCACGACGGCCCCCATGTAAGGAGCACGTCACCGCCATGGCCGCCATCTGCGAGCCACGCCACCAGTCCTCCCAACGGCGCCCCGCTGCAGGAAGATGGCCGAATGCAGAGGTTGCGACCCTTGCAACCATCGGAGGGCACGGACCCGGAGAACGACTGCGCCGGCAAAGCCGAGCATCGTCAAAACCGACGGCACCCCCGAGGCGCGGCGGGAGCAGCTCCTCCCAGAGCCAGCGACGGACAGCGCCACGGCCCACCAAGCCCATCTGGGCCCAAACGGGCCCGAGCAGCAGAACGCCGCCACAGCCGCGCCGACGGAGCAGCACGGCCGCGCCCAGCTCGCTGAGGTCCGCCATGGGCAGGCGCATGAGCCCGAGGGCGGGGGAACGCGGGGGGTGGTGGAGGCGGCTCACCCTCAAGCAGCGGCCTCCTTGAGCTGCTGAGGAACACCGCGAGAGGCAGGTCCCCGCCGTCCCCTTCACCGGCGTCGCGCGGGCTTTTCCCGGCGGCAGCCTCAGGGGACGGCGAGGGAGGGAGGCGGGGGGGAGGTGGCGGCGGCAGGGGGCTAGGGTTCGTCCCTCCCGTCGCCCAGAGAGGAGGCGACGCGAGGGGTCGTGTGGGTCTGAACTTCTGCTTTATACTACTAGTATCATCATATCTTAATAACATTGTTATTGTTGTGGAACAACGGTCGATGGCCACGGTCAATGTAATTAAGATATGATGTACTAGTATAATGGAACAAGGGGTGTTAAGACTAGCGACAGTGGGGGTATCATAGGTAGTATCATGCATGCCATGTTGTCAAAAAACTGACGTGTCACTATAATTAATGAGGAGAGATGTGATAGTGGTATCATAGGTAGATACTGTAACATAACACTTTTCAAGATAAGATGAGTATACAACCTAATAAATACAAAATTATATGATAGCACATGAATGTTACTATCCATTGTGTGAGTAGTATCATATATGTGGTATCATATATGATACTCCCCACTATAACTAGTCTTAGATATGATACTACATATATGATACTCCCCGCTGGGAAGTTGCCAACGATAAGTTCTTGGTCTATCCTCGCTGGATCGAAGCCTCGAATTTCCAGTGGCACCGGCAGCAGGAGGAAGATTTCCCCGTTAAGGTGAAGAAGAAGGAAAAGGATAAAGCTAATGATATTGCTGCTGCCACCGCCGATCCAACGGATTCGTAAGATATACGCAATGGATCAACTGCTTGTTTGTAAGGGGATTAGCTAAACGTTGGTGAGCCGTGTCTTTGACATGTACTGTAGGTACGCGACCATCTTAGGTTCTTAGTCTCATGGAACAGAAAGTTCGGCAATTTTTGATCTGGCCTTGCGGATCCATGGTGTTATTTCTGGTACATGTGAAATTTTCCAGCTGGTCTGAAGCTCAATGAGCTTCCGGCCACACATTTAAGGGCTGACTATCTCAGTTTTACACGTTAGCTTTTTTGTTAAGCTAACGTGATAATTGCTGATACATGTTAGCTTTTGATAATTGCTGATACATGTCAGGGCCTTCTCTTGAGATTGACATGATACATGTTAGCTTTTGTTAAGCAACGACACACAGTATAATTGCTGACTTGGAAGAGGAAACATTGAAAAAGAAGTCTGCATTCTCTCAAGATATCGTTTCCATTATACTACTAGTATTTTTTGACTATGACTACGGCGGGCTCTTAGAGCCAGCCGTGTCTATGAGACTTTACAACCTTTACAAGATAGGTTCAAATGAACCAGAGTTTACAGGGAGATACATAAGAAGAGAAAGAAAAATAAAAGAGCGCACACCAACAACACACAAGAGAGGGTCACTGTGAGAGAAACTCGAAGACAGTTGATTGATGAGAAGTTCATCATGACCCAAGCACTGCGATCACAAAGGAGGATCCACCGGACATGACAGCGGAGACCCAGCCACGACACTGCACCATCGACGTAATCGAACACCAACGCACATCCGAGGCCACACAGCGCCCCGACACCACCTATGTCGGGGGCATGGCCGAAAGGTCACACGCGGCTAGACGACGCCACGACGCCTGTATGTCGCCGGCTGAAGTTGAAGGGCATCGGAGATACCCTCACCGCACGTGGGGGTCGCCGCCGTAGTCGCAGGGCGTAGCACCACCGAGTGCAACCCCAACCCCATCTGAGTTCGATTACCCGAAGGGTGGGCCTGCCTAGAGCACGCACGAGAACCACCCACGCCAGTCACGTGCTGCTGTATTAAAATAAGTTGGGTGGTGCCCCAAGCGAAGGCGGAATTGCAGCTATTAGCAGTTTTCTCTCGTTTAACGAACCGAGGTTTATCGAACCAGTAGGACTTTGAAATCAACAACGAGGTGAATGTTGAAGATCTCTGGCGCTTGACCTTCAACAGATGTGGAGCTACACACACTCAACCAAAATACTTTGCCCCCAACGGCGGAAATGTTGTCAATCTTTTCGGTCTCGCAGAAAACAAAGCGGTTAATTGTATGATGAAATAGATAAAATATGAAAAGTGACCAGAGAAATAATGATAATTAAAAACAAGTAAATGAGGTTGTAAACGATGTAAAAAGATGGATCGGGGGCCATGGGTTCACTAGTGGAGTCTCTCAAGTAAATAAAATATGCATGTGATGGGTGAACGAATTACAGCTAGGCAATTGACAAGATCATGACACAAACCCAATTTAGCTATGACAAAAAGGACATGATAATATTTATGTAGGCATCACGACAAGGAACAAAGACCGTTGAGTCCAACTACGTCTTTGTCTAAAAAGTCCACCGTGGGATCGCTATCCAGCCTGTCACCCAACGGTATTAAGTTGCAAGCAACATACAATTGCATTAAGTAAAGTGCATGAAGTTAGAAATACTAATATCAAAATAAACATTAACACCGCAGTTTTACCCTTATTAGCAACAACACACACTCGCCCTTAGACGTTTCTGTCACTCGTGCCCAGGAACAGAAGCGGACATGAACCCACTATCTAGCATAAATACCCTCTCTTGGAGATACACACAATCATTTGGCCAAAGTAACTACACACATCGAAGAGCATGCAAAAACATAAATTAGTCATATAAGAATCATGCACAATCTGAACATAACTTCATAATCCATCGGATCCCAGCAAACACATCACATAGCATTACAATAATCGATCTTGATCGTTACGCAGCTCACAAGATCGTAAGACATGAAGCACAAGAGAGAGACTAACAACTAGCTACTGCCATGGACCCGTAGTCTAAGGTGAGACTACTCACAAATCATTCCGAAAGAAGACATGACGATGAAGAGCCCTCCGGGATCGATCTCCCCTTCGGCAGAGTGCCGGGATCAGCTTCCGATTGGCCCGAATAGGGTTTTCGGTGACGGCGCGTCGGTGTCGAGTTTCTGAAAAATAATGGCCGCCTCGACGTTCTTAGATTTAATGTGAATTTATAGGCGTCGGAGGGGGCCGAGGAGGTGCCCCACGGGCAGGGGCGAGCCCCACCCACGGGTGGCCCCCAGGCCGCGGCAGCAGGCCACCCCTGGCCTGTGGGTGGCCCCCAGGGCTGCCCTTTGGTGTCCTGGTGCCTTCCGTCAAGTAAAAATTTGGTGTCGCCCGTGGGCTATACCACCCCCGTTCCTGCCGCTGGAAGTCTCATTGGAGATCCGTGCGGGGATTCGTGCGGGGACGAGTGGTCCGACCAGGTGACTGACAAATGAAGCGGGTGATCCGTAATTCGGGTAGTTAGTTACCTAATTTACCGTCGATTAGATGCATGTGATCAGAACGCTCTGCGTTGTTCCTCTGTTTCCGTAGTAAAGACACTGACAGGTTATATAGTGCATGTAGATTCGGAAATGCAATTCGGTGCCCGGGCTCATATGAGCCCGGCTGCCTTTCCAATTTTTTTAAAATTTGAAAACGCTTCGAAAAATTCTGAAAAAATTTATGCGGAAACATATTCATGTATGCAACACTTGTGTAAATTTTCGACAGAAAATATCAAATTTTGCGCCCTGTGCAAAAAAGACAAAAGTCTGACAGACAAAATAGTGAACAGTCCACTATTTCAAAAAGACAGATTTGTCTTTTTTACACAGGGCGCAAAATTTGATATTGTCTTTCGAATTTTTACACGAGTGTTGAATTCTTCAATATGTTCATGTCCAATTTTTTTCAGAATTTTTCGAAGCATTTTACTATTTTAAAAAAATCGAAAACAAAACCGGGCTCATATGAGCCCGGGCACCAAAACGCCACTCTCATGTAGATTCATTTATTGTGCATGGTGCCTTAGAGCAACTCCAGCCGTCCCCCCAGGAAGCCTCCCCAGAGCACTTTTTGTACACCGGCGTACAAAAAATTTCCCAATCGCGCCCCCAGAAGCTCGTTTTTCGCCGGATTTGCTAAAAAAATACGCCGGCGAACCCAACCCGAACCCAGCCTGCTGGATTTCGCCTGGGGGCGCCGGCGAATGCTTTTGCATGCAAAAGCCCCACTGGCAGCCACCCACCTCTCTCTCCTCTGTCCTCCGTCCTCTCTCCTCTCTCTCTCGTCTCAGCCCAGAAAAATCACCGCGCCGGCCGGCCACGCCTCCCCTCATGTGCCGCTCCGCGCCGGCCGGAGCTGGAGCCGGTGGCCCGTCCTCCGCGCGCGCCGTTCTCCGTCTCCGTGAACGCGGACACGCAGGCGGAGCCTCAAGAAGGCCATAGGTCCGTGCTGGATGTCCGTGCTGGATGTCTATTTGGCGTGCTGGAGTTCTGCATCCGACGGCGCCGCCCCGGCGAGGTATCCGCCGCCGCATTCCGCGTCGAGCAGCACGCCTTCGCCTCCGAGGAGCGCGCCGTCGGATGCGGCGCCGCGCCGGCCTCCTCTCCACCTGGGACTCCCGCATCGCCACCGTGGCCGCGTCGGCGCCGCCCCGGCCATGTCGCGCCGGCCTCGTCGCCGCCGGAGGCTCCCGCATCGCCACCGCGGCCTGCCCCTGCGCCCCGCCCGAGGGCTGGTGGATCATGATCCTGGCGTTGGGCAGCGCCCGCCTCTCCCCGCGCGCGCCGGCGGCCAGCAGGAGGGACCCCATGGATGCGGCATGGCCGATGCAGATGGTGTTGACGGGGCTGACGACCCCGCCCGGGGAGTTGATGTAGAGGCTGATGGGCTTGAGCGGGTTCTCGGGCAGACAGAGATCGATGTGGGGTGGAGGAGGAAGCAGGGGAACCGGGACGTGCAGTGAGGGGCCTGGCCGGCGGCGAGCGGCGTGGGAGGTAGAGCGAGCGCGCTAGTCAACAGGCCGGCGAGCGCGCTCCGCGTACGGCGTGCCGGGTGTGCTCCCGGTCGGCGGCGGTGGTGTACTTCTGCGGCCGCGGCATCTCCAGAGCGCGTGCGACGTCGCCACGCGTCCTCTCCAATTCGTGGGGTGGGGGTGCGGCTGGCAAAACTAGTCTCCCCAAGACAAAAAAAATACGCCGGCGCCCCCCAAGAGCCACCGGCAAAGTGTGCTGGGGGGACAACGGCTGGGAATGCTCTTACCCGTCGTTGCAGATGGCATGCAAAACTCTGAGCGACCTAATAGTGGAGGCGAGCTGTCCGTAGACAAACGCTGCACGCGACGGAGATAGCACACTGGCCGGTATGCATATCACTATATTGGATTTGACTAGCCGCCGACGCGTTACCTCATGCAAGATTAAGCTATTTTTTAATACCTGCGAACGCACAGTGCGTTTTGACTAGCTACAACCCACATTACCGATCGTGTAGGGCCTCCCGCATCAATTATTTTTCGTCGGTGGTACCAACAAAATGAGCTGCGTGTGTAAATGCAAGAAAAATGTTGAAATGGACCAAAAGAAAATTTGAAGATGCTAATTAAGCTGCAAAGAATGGAGAGAGTGGCTCTGCAGCAGATAGTGCTATGAAGAATGTCGTTGCAGACGATATCGCCACAGTGCAAATGAAACTTTTCATCTGCCGCACCAAAACAATGAAGTCCCTAGAAAAATAAATAAAGAAAAAAGAAATAACAAAACGGAGTCGTACCTTGTACGCTGTCTGTGGGATGAAAAGAGCTTGTCCCCAACCCTGTACCGGGTCTGTAATTTTTAGCTTTGGTGTTAGCTTCAGAAGATGTGTGGTGCTCTGCTGGCTAGCTGGCTGTTCGGAAAATATATAAGCTGTCAAAGGAAAGCTGAGCGCTTTCGTAGGTCCAAGTGAAAGTTAGATGGATTTAATGCAGACTTTGACCGAAATGTTAGTTCGGTCAGTTGGTGTTCTGTCCCATTCCGTCTATTCTGGCTGTAATATCCTGTCGTCGGTGTCAGGTTGCTCAGGTGGTTTGCGGCTTATGACTCTAATTATATATGGATGTGCTGACGGAGTTGGAATCTAAACGTTCCATTCTACGGCTAATAAATGGGGGTATAGCCAACCGGTGGCACGGACACATTTCTCTAAAGGATAGTAGTGCTGCCCCCTTTCTCTTTTATATTTCTCTTCTGTTTTTTTTAATTGTGGCTTCCGTGACTCTTTTAAATTTTCTCTCATTTGGTCTCTTTTGGACTCTTTTTATGTTGTCACTTTGGACTCTTTTCAATATGCTCACAGGTAGGGGCAACACTCTATTTTTACAAGATGATCATCACACTTTTGGTACTCATAACTCATAAGACTAATACATGATGTATAAAATAAGATATGCATGATCGAGCGTAGTGTGGAAAAAATGTATGTGGCAAGCCACGCTGCACACTAACTCAATGATCAAGAAAATTATATGATAATGAAGAACGATATCAAGTCATGTAATGTAATGATGGATGTTGCATGGCAATGTATCTCGGAACGGCTATGAAAATACCGTGATAGGTAGCTATGATGGCTGTTTTGAGTAAGATAGTTGGCTTATGTGTAGGAGAACAGGATGAAGTTCTCCCACGGAGTTGGATGTGCTCGCGAAGTATGCACCAATCTCAATGTGAGAAAGGGCATTGCGCAGCACCGAAGAGGGTAGCAAAATATGGAAGTGGAAGTGTCAAAAACCAAAACTCAACAATGCATTTCGTATGTTGCAAACAACTAGCAGTTTCAATGTTTCACAAATGGTTAGAGACACCCCGAGAGGGATCGTGGCGGTGACACAAGTGCCCCGTTGGCTTCCCCGACCGTTGCAGTAACTACCCACTAGGAACTTATTTTTAACTTAGTAGAATTCATGACACATTACCATTGTTGACTTAGGTTGTTTAGTTCAGAAAAGTACGGCTCCACGCTTTAATAACACCTCTCCACTAATCAGCTCTAACACCATTAACCAACACATTTTAACCATTAGTTATTTTGGTGTCTCAAAACAATTGAAGGGTATCAAATTATCCACATAGTGATCTACAAGACTATGCAGGTTTTTCTACTTCATACCACTGCCACATGCATAACATTTTTCCGATCTAACACATTAACCACGCAACCAAAACAACTCTCCAACAAATATAAGTGAAGAACAAGAGATTTTAACTTAACAACTAGCAGCTCTAAACAAGATAAAAGCTAAAAGCGTGAGCTTACTAGAAAATAGACAGTAGCTAAGAATACTCAAAAAGATATAAGCGAAGCAAACGAGTATTCAAACGAAAAAACGGAGCGTGTCTCTCTCCCACACAAATAAAGCTAGGATCCAACAAAGATATGACCAACAAACAAACAAACAAAACTGAAAGTAAAAAGACGCTCCAAGCATAGAACATAATATGTAAAGTGATAAAAACGAAGTTCAACGAAGACGACCTTATGATAGTTGATGAAGATGAGGGGATGCCTTGGGCATCCCCAAGCCTTGACTCTTGATAGTTCTTAATATTCAGAGGGGGTGCCATGGGGGCATCCCCAAGATTGAGCTCTGATCCATCCTCTATTTCTTCATATTCCTCTCCTTTGGAACTTAAAAACTCACTTCACACAAAACTTCTTCTAATTTGATTAGAGGGTTAGTGCGCATAAATTAAAATACACATGTGTTCAACTCATGAAAAATTGCAAACCAACTTCATTAAACATTAGCTACTGTTTACTAAGCCTCAATGTGGCACTCTACCCCTAGAGTATCACATATGACGATGATAAAGAGACAAATGCAAAATAAAAGCAGAATCTGTCAAAATCTGAACAGTCTGTAAAGATCGAATTTTTCGAGGCAATTCTGCAGCTCAAATCAAAAAAACTTAAAACTAACGAAAGATATATAAAACCATCAGGATTTATTTAAAAAATTATCATAAAAATATAAAATTCTTGCGATTTTAGGATTTTCGTGCAACAGGCGCACATAATCTGTTTTTGCACAGCAACACAATACCTCGCATTTGCAATGCATTAGAGGCTAAACTTGGCACAAAAACTAAAATAAAAAGATACAATGAAGTTGCTACAGAGGTAATAACTTCATGACTCAAGAAAATAAAAAAACAAACTGAAGATAAAAGATGGGTTACCTGCCAACAAGCGCTTTTCTTTAACGCCTTTTAGCTAGGCGCAATGCCAAATATCAAGTGTTTTCGGGATCAAAGACATTATTATCTTTCAAGCAAATACTAGCAAATTTATCATAGATGCATTGGATATTACCAATATAGGGCTGAGAATCACCCTTCCCCTTTCTCTTTGGTTGACTGCTCTCATCAAATAGGTTTTGGGGAGCAATCCAACCAAAATTGTCTTCCAATGCATCGGCCACCCCTAGGAGCTTAAATGGTATAGAAATTTCAAACTTCTCCTTTACCTCCATGTTTCGAGTGTACTTCCTTAGATTTTCATCCCTAACATTCAAAGAGTAGTGAATATTAGGATATGAACCAAGAGCACCATAACGAGCAAATATTTTCCTAACTTCTTTAACTATATCATCAAATTCATGGAGAAGAGTTTCTAATACAAAATCTTTTTCCTCTCCTCTCTCCATGCTATCAAGCTTAAGAAACATTTGCTATAGTATAGGATTTAAATTAACAAACCTCTTCTCTAGACGAGCTACCAAACAAGATATGCCGGAATCATAACTATCAGTTAGCTCAACTATTGATCTTTTATCATGAGTATAGAGTTTGCTAACGAAAGTAGGGAATTCTTCAATATTATCTTTTCCAACAGCATCCCCACTTTCTACCTTAACATCTTTCATACCAAAACTAGAAGGGAACATAGCTACTAGATAAAAGATAAACAAAACTGAAATAAAGATTACACTAATTTTTTTGGGTTTTAAAATTTTGAAATAGGAAAATAAACTAAACGAGATATAAAACAAGCAAGACAAAAATAAAGTAAAGAGATTGAGAGTATGAGACTCCCCTTGCTGTAGCTCCAAAGTCCCTGGTGATACGTGTTAAACGTATCTATAATTTTTGAGTGATCCATGCTAGTTTTGTGACATTGTCACATCTACTATCATTTTATATCAATTTTATGATTTATTTGGGCTAACCTATTAATAGTTACAAAAGTGCACAATGTTCTTGTTTTACACTTTGATGTGTAGGAATCGCTTAGAAATTGGCAAAAACGCAAAAGGAAACCTTGTTGGAGTCGAATTGGACTTTTCTGAAATCTGTCCCTTCTAACAGATTTCAGAGATCATCAGTTTGAGATCTGAAGACGACGTCAACTGAAGTTCTCGCATCGGACATAGTTGTGGGAACTTTCCATAGCTTTCATTTAAGCCTAAGAACAGCCCAATCCGAGTCCGTAAGGCCGTGATATCCCCGTTTTACTGAAGACCAAAAATCTGATGACGGAAATTCGGGAAAGTATATAAAGAGAGGAAACCTAGATCATCAAGCCCCCACGAATTTTTCTCCTCCAAGGCAGCCGCCGTGAGGTGGAGAACCTCCTCCATACCAGCACCATCTCCAAGATTGAAGGGAGGGCCAAGGGCTGCCGCCCCCAAGGGCAGCCGCCGCCGCCGCCGCCTACAAGGGGCAGCCGCCGCCGCCACTCTCCGAGCCGCCACCGCCTCGCCGGGCTGCTGCCCACAAGGGCAGCCGCCTGATACGTCTCCGACGTATCTATAATTTCTTATGATCCATGCTTGTTTTCATACCATCTGCTACATGTTTTGTTTACATCTTATAGCATTTTTATGCATTTTTGGAACTAACATATTAACAAGATGCCCCGGTGCCAGTTCCTCTTTTCTGCTGTTTTTCTGTTTCAGAAAAATACTTAAGGAAAATATTCTCGGAATTGGACGGGACAAAAACCAAGGATCTTATAATTTCGTCACGCACACGGAGTCCAAAGGGGAGCCGAAGACGCACCAGAGGGCAACCACACCCTAGGGTGGCGCGGCCCACCTGTCTGCCGCGCCACCAGGTGGTGTGGCCCCCTCGGGCCTCCACCGACGCCGCCCTTTCGGCTATATAATCCCCCCGACGAGAAAACCCTAAGTACCCGATCAAAATTCCAGAAAAACATCCGTCGCCGCCGCCGTCGTCAACCCTAGTTCAGGAGGGTTCTGAAGCTCTTCCCGGCACCCTGCCGGAGAGGGGAATCATCGCCGGAGGGCTCTACACCACCATGCCCGCCTCCGGACAGATGTGTGAGTAGTTCATCCTTGGACTACGGGTCCATGCAGTAGCTATATGGTAGTCTTCTCCTCTTGTGCTTTCATGTTTAGATCTTGTGAGCTGCCTATCATGATCAAGATCATCTTATTGTAATGCTACATGTTGTGTTTGCTGGGATCCGATGAATAGAGAAGTACCTTGTGATGTTGATTATTGATATTATCATGTCTATGTTATTTGTGATCTTGCATGCTTTCTGGTACTTGTAATTGTCTTGATCAAGTAGTTGCTTGTATCTCCAAGAGGGAGTATTTATGCTAGATAGTGGGTTCGGTCCCTGTGTGCCTTGGCTTGAGTGACAGAAACATATAAGGACGGGGGAGTGCCGTTGCTACTAGGGAGTAAACTTTATGCACAGTTCTTCATGCAATTGTCTGTTGCTTGCAACTTAATACTGGAGAGATTTTACGGTATGTTATCTCAAAGGTGGACTATTTAGGCATAGGTGTATGCTTGGAACAACTATATATGTATTTTGTCGTAATGCCCAAAGCATCTCATATAGACATCATCATCCTCTGTATTTATGCAATGTTCATGCATTGTCATGCATTCTATATTCTGTCCATTGCCCAGCTGTAATTTGTTACCCAGCATGTGTAGTATTTTATTTATGGAGAAGACACCACTAGTGAACTGTGGACCCCGGTCTATTCTTTTACATCTGCAATTAAATCAACTGCTCTACTGCTTTCATTTACTGCAAACAAGCTTCCTTCCACACATATATTTAATCCTTTGTATTCAGCAAGGCCGGTGAGATTGACAACCTCACTGCTTCGTTGGGGCAAAGTAGTTTGATTGTGTTCTGCAGGTTCCACTGTCTCCCCTGCAACAGCTCTTTTTCTGGCACCGTTGCTGTCAACACGCCAAGCACATTTTCTGGCGCCATTGCAGTTGTGGACAACCTTCTGAAGCATTCCTCACTCCTACTGGTTCGATAACCTTGGTTTCTAACTGAGGAAAAACTTGCTGCTGTGCTCCTCAAACCTTCCTCTTTGGGTGCCCAACAAAGCGTGATTGATTAACACCTCTCGCGCTATCAAGCTCTTTTTCTGGCGCCGTTGCCGGGGAGTTAAGAGTGCTCAGTAAGAAGCTTCTCGAAGTACCAAACTTCTCACTCCTCCGTCAACAGCTCTTTTCTGGCGCCGTTGCCGGAGAGTAGAGAAGCTTCTGCAAGGGGAGTCTCTCAGTTCCAATCTCTTTACTTTGTTTTAGTCTTGCTTATTATTATTGCTTTGTCTTGTTTTGCTTTCTTATATCAAAAACATAAAAAAATTAGTGTAGAATTTATCTTGTTGCTTTCCTATATCAAAAACCCAAAAAAATTAGTTACTTGTTTAATCTATTACTATTAGTATAAGACAGTAGAAATAGGGAACTGGCACTTGGCATCTTGTGAATAGGTTGGTCCGACAAAATGCATAAAAATGATATAAATGACAGTAAAAACAGGTGACAATATCACAAAACTAGCATGGATCACTCAAAAATTATAGATACGTTTGAAACGTATCATCACAGCCATAGGACTTCAACGGGATCCGACGCGAGGGCCAAGCAACCGACAAAGAGAAGCTACCACCACCTCTGCCACGGATCACCTCGCATCGAAGAGAAGACCGCATCCATGGCTGCCATCTGCAGAACCATGGAGCACACCAGCATGACACTGATGGCAAGACAGAGGTGGCTCGACACCCAGCCACGACGGCCCCCACGTAAGGAGCACGTCACCGCCATGGCCGCCATCTGCGAAGCCACGACACCAGTACTCCCAACGGCGCCCCGCTGCAGGAAGATGGCCGAATGCAGAGGTTGCGACCCTTGCAACCATCGGAGGGCACGGACCCGGAGAACGACCGCGCCGGCAAAGCCGAGCACCGTCAAAACCGACGGTACCCCCGGGGCCGGGATCGACGGCCGGACCACCGCGGCGCGGCGGGAGCAGCTCCTCCCAGAGCCGGTGACGGACAAGCGCCGCGGCCCGCCAAGCCCATCTGGGCCCAGACGGGCCCGAGCAGCAGAACGTCGCCACAGCCGCGCCGACGGAGCAGCACGGCCGCGCCCAGCTCGCCGAGGGCCGCCGTGGGCAGGCGCAGGAGCCCGAGGGGGGTGGTGGAGGCGGCTCACTCTCAAGCAGCGGCCTCCTCGAGCTGCTGAGGAACACCGCGAGCGGCAGGTCCCCGCCGTCCCCTTCACCGGCGTCACGCGGGCTTTTCCCGGCGGCAGCCTCAGGGGACGGCGAGGGAGGGAGGCCGGGGGGGGGGGGGGAGGGAGGTGGCGGCGGCAGGGGGCTAGGGTTCGCCCCTCCCGTGGCCGTCCCCTGAGGCTGCCGTGTGGGTCTGAACTTTGGAGAGGAGGCGACGCGAGGGGTCGTGTGGGTCTGAACTTCTGCCTTATACTAATAGTAATAGCAAAATACCCGTGCGTTGCAACGGGAAATAAAGGAAATGAATTGCAGCGACACATGGTTTGGAAAGGAGAATTGTGGTGTCGAAACAAGAGCAATCAACGGGTTTTGCACCATCTGACCAGGCTCAACATAAGTCCAAGGCTCATCAGAATCTTTCCTACAATGACAACGAAATAAGACCAATGGGTTAGAAGAAAGAACTCGAAGAAAATAAACTTCTTTCTTGTAACCAGTGTGTCGTTGTAATCCAAACAAAATGACCAGCTAAGAGCATCAATCAAGCCGGTCGCCATGCCACACGTCGATCAATGGTCGACCACTCCCTCACATAGTAGTTTTACCTGGACATATTATCTGGATAGAAAGGTCAGATGAGATTTTCCTTTGCTAACTTAGTCAGCTTCTTGACCTGGTGAATATTATCGAGCAACTTATAAACGCACACAAGCTTAGAACTAATTGATGCACACAAGTACCTTCGGGGACATCCGATAATTGATGCACACAATGCAGAATATAGTCTAGTTTCAGCGTTGGGCACCGGCCGTTGCACCTCCACAAAAGTGAGAAAAACAAAAATAAAATGTTGAACACACTGCAGCGTCCAGATTGCAGGTGTCCATAGCAACAGCTAGTACTTAAAATAGATTGAAAAAGGAAAAAAATGAACCGACTCACTGAAAGACAGATTATACCAGCAAAGACTGAGGGGAATTTTATTTTTTGCCCCACTTTACTTGGGTAGTTTATGATTTGCCCACTTTTACTTTGACATAACTTTTTTGCCACTCTTTACTTTGTAACTATATTATTTACCCTTTCGAATTATTTTATTTTCTTGAGAGGATTTAGGCAAGAACTCCAGGACATAATTGCCCCTGCTGTATACGGGGCTGAATCAAATCGTTAGCTAGCTAGCTGCCGCCGGCACTCTTTTCTCCTCTGTTTAGAACACCTAGCTAGCTAGCTGCTGCCCCCGTGGCCGCACAAGCCACGCGCCATGCTGGGCTCCACCCGACGTGCTTTGCGAACGCTCGCCTCACCCCGCCCAACCGGAACTACTGCTTGAGTCGTCCGTCAATGTCCATGCCTCCGGCTACGTACCGCTCTCCACTACCGTCCTCCTCGCCGATCCACTCCAAATCTCGCCGGATTTGGAGAAGAACGCCAAATTCCGCAGGAGGCGTAGATCTGAAGCTTGCAAGGGCCGTGGAAATTGCTAGGGGTCAGGAACGCGGCAACTTCATGGCTGACCATCACCGACGGCGACAGCGAACTCTGCGGCTCCGGCGCTGCAACTACGGCGACGAGGACGTATATGGACAGCTCGGTTATCTGTTGCTTCCATGGAACCAGAATGAGCGGGGTGTTTTCGTCTTTGGGTGTGGGTCCTGTTTGACCAAGGGCAAATGATAAAGGTGCAAAGAAAGTTGGGGCAAAAAATATAGTCCAATGTAAACGAGGGAAAATCGTTAAGGATCAAAGAAAATAGTGGCAAAAAATAAATTTCCCCGTTGGGATGCATAAACTGGGCAAATTTGTAGCTCTGAACATTGGGAGTTCTGGAGTGGCTTAAAAGATGATCCGTGCTTACTCTCCTGCCTATGTACAACGACGTTGTCCCTCCTCGGTGGCAGGGCGAGTCCATAGCCTTGGTGGTGCCTCCATGGCCGTCCTCCCTCTCCTCCGCGGCGGCGGTGAAAGGACACGGATGTCGCCTAGAGGGGGGGGGGGTGAATAGGCGATTTAAAATTATTACGGTTAAGGCTTGAATAAATGCGGAATAAAACTAACGTTTAATGGATCAAGCCAAAACCTAAACTAGCTAGGTTCACCTATGTGCACCAACACTTATGCTAAGCAATATAATCAACTAGGTGATAGCAAGATATATGACTTTAAGCTAGATGTCTATCACAAAGTAAATAGCATAAGTAAGAAGCTCGGGATAGAAATACCGAGGCACTTGGAGACGATGATTTTATCCCGAAGTTCACTTCCCAATGGAAGCTAGTCTCCGTTGGAGCGGCGCGGTGTTCACCAATGTGAAACACCGAGTAGCCTTGATATGGCACACCGTATCTCCGTTGTGTCTTACCACCAATGTGGCGAGGCACTTGTCACTATGTTGCCGTCGAGGTTGACAACTAGAACCTTTACAAGGATGAAGCTCACTCCACAAGTTGGAGGGTCTTCACCAAATGCACCGAGCCACCAAGACTCGATGCGCCAAGGCCGGGGCACACACCACAACTCAATTGGTGGCTCCCGGCAATATCTCCTTAGCTCCCAAAGCTCCGAAGAACAACAAGGTCGGGCCTCCCTCCACAACCTAATTGGAGGCTCCCAACAAATCCCGTAAGCCACCAAGACTCCGAGAAATCAAACCGTCTAGGGTACCAACGTGCCCTAGAGGAACAAGCTCTAGGGCACCAAAGTACCCAAGAGAAACAAGCTACTCAACTTCACTTTCCACGAATCACCGTGGAGAACTCAAACCGATGCAACTAATGCAATGGCAAGAACACACTAAGTGGACAAGTTCTTCCAACCCGAATCCAACCAAAGCAACTAATGCTTGGGAGGGATTTGGGAGGAAGAACAAGGAGAAACACAAAGAAACTCCAAAGATCTAGATCCAATGTGTTCCCCTCACTTAGAGGAGAAACCGATCGGTGGAAACGTGGATCTAGACCTCCTCTCTCTTTTCCCTCAAAAACTAGCAAGAACTATTGGAGGGATTGAGAGATAGCAAAGCTCTAAGAATGTCAACAATGGGGGAAAGAGAGCTCAAGAGGTGGGAGAAAGTTAGGGAAGAAGTGGGGAAGAAGACCCCTTAAAAGGGGAAGACAAAATATGGCCGTTGGGCCAAATTTCGTGCAGCCGGAGGGGGGAGGCCGGCCTGGCCGGCCTGGCCCGGCCATCATGGCCGGCCATGCAACAGAGAGGGCCCGGCCATCCCCCGGCCATCCCCCGGCCATGCTGGGCTGGACGATTCCCCCTTTTTTCTTTCTTTCTTTTCTTTTCTTTTTCTGCCTAGAAAACGTCCGGTACCGGAAATGCAATAACTTTTGTATCCGGACTCCGTTTTCGATAATCTTGGACTCGTTGGAATCACCACAACAAGCACTACAAGATTATGCATAAAAACATCATAGTCCAACAATATATTATAATAACAAATGAGGAAATATTAAACCTCTTTCTTGCAAACCGGAAATGCAATATCTTCCACATACGAACTCCGTTTTCGATAATCTTGGACTCGTTGGAATCGTCACAACGAGCACAACAAGATTATGCAGAGAAACATCATTGTTCAAAAGGATATGGTAAAACCAAAATATGAAAGGTAAAACCTTTCTATTGAAAACCGGAAAACCATATCTTTTGCAAATGAAGTCCGAATGAAGTGAAACCAACTTTGTTGGAAAGAGGACGGCAAATGCTACCCTATATCATGTGAGAATATTGAAACCAAGTAAGGGAGATTTTGCTAATAAACGGAAGAGTGAAACCTTCCGCATAGATGGACCGACAAAATCTCCGACACCGAAAACTCAATAGGGAACACATATGAAAACCGTTTTCGGTGACCTTGGCCTTGTCATGACAAGCACGACAAGCACCAATACCACACCACGATAAGAGCCAAATAGGAACCAATAAAGATGATGCCAAGGATGCAAAGGTTTGAGCTCTCTACGACCGATACGCTAAAGCTCACTTGAGAGCCCCTCTTGATAGTACGGTTACCAATCCTAAAACCCGGTCTCATAACTACACCGCGAGACCGATAAACTAGAGACCCTATCAAGATCATACCTTTGCCTTGCGCATTCCACTTGAGCTAGATGATGACGATCTTGATCTACTCTCAAGTGGATCACCTTTCTTGATTTTGCTCCGATTGGTGAAGACACGCATATTGCTCCCCCATACACCAAGATGGGAGAGGCATTCTTCGACATATCTTCACATGGCCTTTATCTTGATGATCACCACATGACGCCATCCACCATGGACAACATAGGATCTTGATCAACAAATGATCTTCTTCTTCACATGCCCTAATCTTGTATGTTGATCAACTTGCACTTAGCCTTGATCAACATATAGTCTTCTTCTTTTAGCCTTGACTCCAACATATGGAGTCCAAGCATTCCTTATGGACCAACACTGCAAATATAACTCAAAGCACACATTAGTCCATAGAGATTGTCATTAATTACCAAAACAACACATGGGGGCAACCATGCCCTTTCAATCTCCCCCATTTTGGTAATTGATGACAATCCCTTTTGAGAGGGTTTATATAATGAATTAAGCAACCTTGCAAGACAAGGATGCATGAGCATGAGAGGCAAATGCTTAAGAACCAAACGAAAGCATAAGACCGATTCCCTTAAACCCTCTAAAACTTCTCCCCCATTGGCATCGATTGCCGAAATGGGAAGAAAAATTTTAGATGGCCAATATAGTGTGAGTTCCTCCACAAGTATGCATTCCTCAAGATATGAGTGAAATTAAATGCACATATCCATTGATGAATAATAGAGGAAATCAAACTATATTGAGGATCAAAGATTGCAAATAAGATGAAGTCATTCTAAACATCTCCACAAAGAAGATAGGCAATAAAAAAGATCCAAGGCGAGAGTTCTAAATAAAAACGGAGAAGCTCCCCAATGTTCATGCACTATTGATGAGTGCACAGATATGGAATCCTTGCTCCCCCAAAATCATCTAGAACACTCACTAAGTGCAAGGATGTAAAAATTAAAGCAAAACAAAGCACTTGTACCAAAGATGTGGTTGAGCCATATGGAGATACCAATTAAAAGAAATTATTAATGAAGGCCCAACCAAGAGTATGTGTGTGTGACAAGACAATTAATTTGATAAGACACATAGTCTTAACCAGATGGAGATAAGTTATATATCAAGCATTGACACACATAACTTACAAACAAGATTTTTTTCAAAAAGAATATGTTCACAAACTCGAGGATACCAATTTTTTTTTAAAAAAATTCAACATAGGATTGGCCCAACCGAGATAAAAGGAAGATCTTTTTAAAGGGGTATGTTCACAAGCTTAGGGGTACCAATTGGAAACTAAGACCAATTGAAGATTCCAAAAGATAGTGAGAGAATTTAGTCGATAAAAATCAACATGCTCACCCATGCTCACCAAGGTAAGCATGAAGACAAAGATCCTCACAAATACATGAGTGTGCAAAGATACCGATAAAAAATGAGACAAGCACTCATGAGACAAAATTGGAGCCACCAAAGAATTATAGATAAAAGCAAGGTAGCTCAAAAGAATTAGGATACCAACTAAAAGGTGACCTCTCTCATATGTATAGGTTTCTAAGTAGACAAATCATTGATGATATACATCCACAAAGAAACTTGCACATATGAGATGGTTGATAAAATGGAAACCATGGTATCCAAAGGAAAGTCATGAATATACAAAAGATATTATTGCTTAAAAGCATAGCACATAGCTCAAATTTATCTCATTGTATATAAATTAACTTCAAAAATATCAAAGACATCACACATATCACTAAGGGAACAAGAGATAGTGAAGATGCTTTGAGATAGGCAACAAGTATCACAAAGAAATAATACCAATTGAAGAAAAGGATTTTTGCACTTCCATCACAAATATCACAAAGATATACCAAGTGAAGGAAGGAGCCAATGCCATAATAATTGTACATTTAAAGTTTTCATGCCAAGGGGCAACCTACACAAGGTTGAATACAAGAAAAATATGCATGGGATAGATACTTGTTACCGAAATAGTATTGGTGATGATGAAGATGAGAATTTTTGTTTATCATCAAAGCTTGACTCCAATAATCGCATGGTGATAACACCTTCCTTATGAATGAGGCAAGCATCCAATGCATCTCCATTGTACCTAAAACAAAATTCAAGTACAATATGGTTCCCAAACTCATTGGGTTCCATAGTAGTTAGATACACTACAATACATAGGAAACACTCCACATAAATATGTGCATATAGATGAACTTGAATTTCATGCACATCTTAGCCAATTTAGGATTCGGTGGAGTATCCCCTATATATTGGATCAAGAAAGACTAGCATGCCATAAAATAAATGTATTAGTAAATATACATGCATGGACTTACAAGAACCAAATGAGATACGGTTTGGACAAAACACCAAGTAAACCAAGAGAAGAGCACACCAAAGTGTGACACAAAAAGGTTGTCCAAATTATATCAAAATCCAAATCAACACATGATTGAGGAAGGAAACAAATCAACATGTGATTGGTTCCAAAACACATCAACACATGAAGTGTGATATCAATAGGAATCAAATCAAACAACACGTGAGAGATAGGACACCAATTGAAAAATAAGATACCAACTAGGAGACAAGATCCCAAGAAGAGGATAATACTTGACCGGAATCAAGTAAAGTAAAATAAGGTAATAAGGTATCAAAATTCTCACAATAAATATCAATTGAAGCAAATATCTATGAAGGAGATATTAAATTCCAATTAATACTAATTGAAGGTACCTAGGCAAGGCCAATGAGCATATAGGATGAAAGAAAAAGTCATGCTCAAAGGGTTTTCTCATACTATAGGATAAACATAAAACAAGAGATGAGAATGCAAGACTCCCAAGAGAGAGCAAGGTTACACTAAATAAACCAAACACCCTCTACACTTTTCATGATGGCACAAAGCATCAAGAGAAAAGATTTGTCTTCCATAAACACATATGATAGAAATCAAATGCCAATTGAAAGGATCAAGTATTGATAGATAGGATAGTGTTCTAAATAAAAAGAATGCTCCCCCAAGATTCATGCATTAATTTTTGATATTTGCATTTGAATACAAAATGCACGCACAAGGGATCACTACTCTTCATATTTTATTTACAACACTAAACACTACCAATTTGAGGATTAGGATCCTAGCAAGAGGCAAGGAAGGCAATGGGAGTCAAAATGAATATTTTGGCAAGAGATGGGACAAATAAAAACCAATGCCAATGTAAGGATAATCAAAAATATTCTACCACAAACACAAATATGGATTGTCCAAAGACAATGGCCATTTGGAGTTATTTTCCCGGTGATAGAGATATCCAAGGATATCCTCACAAGATAAAATATGTGGCAAAAGATAAGCAATAAAACACCATATTTGAATTTCTCATGAGCATGACACACCACATAGTTACTAGATAATCTTGATATATCAATACTAGGTGGTGTTACTCATATACACACATTTTTAGGTTAGTGAAGTGCACAAAGCATATCACTCCCCCAAAATGGGATAGTCCATTAATTTCTCAAAAAGAGCCCATTGAAATCAACACAAGATCCAATAAGGACTCAACACAAAGTTTACACATATATGGAGCGCACATTAACATACACAAACTTGATTAATCAAGGTAAGTAATAAGCACAACATATACAAGCACATGCTAGGAACAAAACTAACACATGCTAGGGAGCAAGCAACTTTCAATGTATATATAATTTAAATATAAGTTACCGCAAGAAGGAGCATTGGATATGAGATATGATAATATAATCCAAATGGCTTGGCTTGTGGAAATAATAATCAAGAAGATCCCTTAATTCTTCAAGGATAGCCAAGTCTCCAATGTCCTCCATCACAACCTATTGATCAAGTTTGAGCTTGTTGGTCCCCAACCAAGTTGGGTCCTAAGAGGTTAGTCACAATAGGCTTGGCAACCCAAATGGTTCTTTTCTTGACACCACTTTGAGTCCCCACATATTTGGCAAACACATTGCCAACCCTATCCTTCCTAAGAGAATAGACATCATCAATAATTATGGGGTGGGATAGAGTACCGTTTGTGCATGAAGAAGCCAAGTGACCCTTCTCACGGCATAAGTAGCAATATCGACTCTTTTCTTTCTTCTTAATAGGCTCCTTAACTTGAGGAGCAATGACTTGAGTCTTCTTAGGAGGTGGCCCTTGTTCAACCCGAGGTTGAGCATGAGATTGAACAATAGGCCGCTTCCCTAATTGCTTCTCACTAAGAGGCTTCTTCTTCATTGGGCAATCCCTAACATGATGCCCTTCAATTTTGCACTTGAAGCAAACAATCTTGGCCGAATGATTGACTTGTTCTTGGCCCTTCTTATTGCTACTCTTGGACTTGTTCTTGATATTGGAGTTGAATCCAAGTCCACACTTCTCATTGGGGGATTTTTGCACACTCAACATGTTGTCAAGTGTGGCCTTCCCTTTATGACGCTTCTCCACATCTTTCTTCAACGAAGTGGCTTGTACCTTGTGCTCTTTAGACTTCCCTACAAGATTAGTAGCTACACAAGCACTAGTGGAAGTTGAGGCTTCATTGTTAGAGGAACTAGGCACGAAATGTAATTCAACATATGATTTACCACTAGGTTGAGATGAAGAATTATAAGGACTAGCACATGGTATTATAGCATTTTTAGTAGAAGTTGTGTCATTGTCCACATGAGGCTCACTAGATATTACCTTGGTAGCGATAGCCTCATGAGCTAACTTTAGCTTATCATGAGATACTAGAAGATCCTCATGAGAGCTCGAAAGCTTCTCATGGCTTTCTTCCAATATCTCATAATTGCTAGTTAGCAATTTAAGTTGAGCCCTTAGATCAACATTCTCCTTTAAATTGGATGGTTCACAAGAAATAGAGTTAGTAGCACAAGCATCAACATTAATAGCAATGGGAGAACAAGTAGGAAGTTCTTTTAATAATTGAGCTTGGAGTTGATCATGAGACTTAGTGAGATGTGCGAGAGAATCTTCCAAGGACTTGACATCCTTTTCAAATTTCACATTAGCCTCAAGGAGTCTAACAATTTCAACAACAAGCTCATCATTTTTAATTTTAAAATCATTAGCCACCTTGAGAGCTCTATCATGGGTTTCATTTACTTTAGATAACTCTAGAGTAAATGTCTCCTCAAGAGATTTCTTGGTGGTTTGGATTTCTTCAAGAGCTTGCTCAAGATCCGCAATCGTGTTTGCATAATCACGCTCGCGGCTAAGGCTTTCATTTTCACGAGCTTCCAAATTTTCAATAGTAAGTCCTCGCTCAACAAGGGTGCTCATGATTTCATGTAGGTTCTCACAAGCATTTTCATTCTTTGAAAGAGCATTAAGAACCATTAGACCTTTTTTATTAAAGTAAGCATCATCTTCTTCATCATCATTATTATGGTCATTATCATCACTACTTGACGAATTAGAAGATATGCAAGGACTATTAACACAAGCATGTGAAACATTAGTTCTAGATGTGTTTAAATCCAAAGATAAATCATTGCAATAAGATAGAGATGTAATATCATCTATAGAAAGCTTACTATCATTATTGCGAAATTTATCCCTACTCACCATTGCATTGTTTTGTGGCTTGCCACATGTAGATGAGGTAGAAGAAGTTGAGAGCTTATTACGCCCGGAGATGGATGGAGAACAATCATTCTCACTATCCATGGACACACCATAATTGTCTTGAAGCTTGGTCCATAGCTCATGGCCATTCCGATAAGGAGAGATCGACAAAGCAACTGCATTACTCAAAGACTTGAAAATCACTTTAGAAGCTTCATCATCTAGATAAGAATTTTCCTCATCCTCTAGAGGAGAAAAACCCATATCTAGAATTTGCTCTATACATGGATCAATGTCCCGAAAATAATCTAGCATGCGATTTCTCCAATCATTATAATTAGTGCCTTCGAATATTAAAGAAGCATTGTGCACTAAACCACTAGACGACATCTTTACTCTCTAGGCCGTGAAGCCCTATAAAGAGAGAACCGGCTCTGATACCAATTGAAAGGACACGGATGTCGCCTAGAGGGGGGGGGGGGTGAATAGGCGATTTAAAATTATTACGGTTAAGGCTTGAATAAATGCGGAATAAAACTAACGTTTAATTTATCAAGCCAAAACCTAAACTAGCTAGGTTCACCTATGTGCACCAACACTTATGCTAAGCAATATAATCAACTAGGTGATAGCAAGATATATGACTTTAAGCTAGATGTCTATCACAAAGTAAATAGCATAAGTAAGAAGCTCGGGATAGAAATACCGAGGCACTTGGAGACGATGATTTTATCCCGAAGTTCACTTCCCAATGGAAGCTAGTCTCCGTTGGAGCGGCGCGGTGTTCACCAATGTGAAACACCGAGTAGCCTTGATATGGCACACCGTATCTCCGTTGTGTCTTACCACCAATGTGGCGAGGCACTTGTCACTATGTTGCCGTCGAGGTTGACAACTAGAACCTTTACAAGGATGAAGCTCACTCCACAAGTTGGAGGGTCTTCACCAAATGCACCGAGCCACCAAGACTCGATGCGCCAAGGCCGGGGCACACACCACAACTCAATTGGTGGCTCCCGGCAATATCTCCTTAGCTCCCAAAGCTCCGAAGAACAACAAGGTCGGGCCTCCCTCCACAACCTAATTGGAGGCTCCCAACAAATCCCGTAAGCCACCAAGACTCCGAGAAATCAAAACCGTCTAGGGTACCAACGTGCCCTAGAGGAACAAGCTCTAGGGCACCAAAGTACCCAAGAGAAACAAGCTTCTCAACTTCACTTTCCACGAATCAGCGTGGAGAACTCAAACCGATGCAACTAATGCAATGGCAAGAACACACTAAGTGGACAAGTTCTTCCAACCCGAATCCAACCAAAGCAACTAATGCTTGGGAGGGATTTGGGAGGATGAACAAGGAGAAACACAAAGAAACTCCAAAGATCTAGATCCAATGTGTTCCCCTCACTTAGAGGAGAAACCGATCGGTGGAAACGTGGATCTAGACCTCCTCTCTCTTTTCCCTCAAAACTAGCAAGAACTATTGGAGGGATTGAGAGATAGCAAAGCTCTAAGAATGTCAACAATGGGGGAAAGAGAGCTCAAGAGGTGGGAGAAAGTTAGGGAAGAAGTGGGGAAGAAGACCCCTTAAAAGGGGAAGACAAAATATGGCCGTTGGGCCAAATTTCGTGCAGCCGGAGGGGGGAGGCCGGCCTGGCCGGCCTGGCCCGGCCATCATGGCCGGCCATGCAACAGAGAGGGCCCGGCCATCCCCCGGCCATGCTGGGCTGGACGATTCCCCCTTTTTTCTTTCTTTCTTTTCTTTTCTTTTTCTGCCTAGAAAACGTCCGGTACCGGAAATGCAATAACTTTTGTATCCGGACTCCGTTTTCGATAATCTTGGACTCGTTGGAATCACCACAACAAGCACTACAAGATTATGCATAAAAACATCATAGTCCAACAATATATTATAATAACAAATGAGGAAATATTAAACCTCTTTCTTGCAAACCGGAAATGCAATATCTTCCACATACGAACTCCGTTTTCGATAATCTTGGACTCGTTGGAATCGTCACAACGAGCACAACAAGATTATGCAGAGAAACATCATTGTTCAAAAGGATATGGTAAAACCAAAATATGAAGGTAAAACCTTTCTATTGAAAACCGGAAAACCATATCTTTTGCAAATGAAGTCCGAATGAAGTGAAACCAACTTTGTTGGAAAGAGGACGGCAAATGCTACCCTATATCATGTGAGAATATTGAAACCAAGTAAGGGAGATTTTGCTAATAAACGGAAGAGTGAAACCTTCCGCATAGATGGACCGACAAAATCTCCGACACCGAAAACTCAATAGGGAACACATATGAAAACCGTTTTCGGTGACCTTGGCCTTGTCATGACAAGCACGACAAGCACCAATACCACACCACGATAAGAGCCAAATAGGAACCAATAAAGATGATGCCAAGGATGCAAAGGTTTGAGCTCTCTACGACCGATACGCTAAAGCTCACTTGAGAGCCCCTCTTGATAGTACGGTTACCAATCCTAAAACCCGGTCTCATAACTACACCGCGAGACCGATAAACTAGAGACCCTATCAAGATCATACCTTTGCCTTGCGCATTCCACTTGAGCTAGATGATGACGATCTTGATCTACTCTCAAGTGGATCACCTTTCTTGATTTTGCTCCGATTGGTGAAGACACGCATATTGCTCCCCCATACACCAAGATGGGAGAGGCATTCTTCGACATATCTTCACATGGCCTTTATCTTGATGATCACCACATGACGCCATCCACCATGGACAACATAGGATCTTGATCAACAAATGATCTTCTTCTTCACATGCCCTAATCTTGTATGTTGATCAACTTGCACTTAGCCTTGATCAACATATAGTCTTCTTCTTTTAGCCTTGACTCCAACATATGGAGTCCAAGCATTCCTTATGGAAACTTCACATGGCCTTTATCTTGATGATCACCACATGACGCCATCCACCATGGACAACATAGGATCTTGATCAACAAATGATCTTCTTCTTCACATGCCCTAATCTTGTATGTTGATCAACTTGCACTTAGCCTTGATCAACATATAGTCTTCTTCTTTTAGCCTTGACTCCAACATATGGAGTCCAAGCATTCCTTATGGACCAACACTGCAAATATAACTCAAAGCACACATTAATCCATAGAGATTGTCATTAATTACCAAAACAACACATGGGGGCAACCATGCCCTTTCAGGCGGCATCCGGATCAGCGGAGAAGGTCCGCATCTCGCGGTGCGTGATGACACAGTAGTAGTCTAGTACATCCTGCCGTCGGAGCCGACCTGCACCACGTACATGCCGGGCTGCAGCGGCGCTACCTTTTGCTGCTTCCCCTACACGGCCGGCCGGCCGCCATCTCGACGGCCACAACCACGGAGCGACACGGGTGACGGCCCCCCTCCTATGTTCAGCCAGTAGCGGCTCTCCGCTTTCGCCCAAGCGCGGCGGCCGGCTGTCTCTCCGCTTTCCTCCAGGCAAGGCTCTGACACCCTGGACACCTCTCCTCTCCTAGTCGAATTGTTTTCTCCAGATGGGGCGTAGAAGGCCAAAGGTTCCGGGAGAAATTCCTCTACCCGATCTTCGATTCCTGCTGTCCGGCGCCGCTCCTGGCCGCTAGCATGCCGCCATGCACCACCATCCCTGCCGGCTACGGTGTGGATCTGGGGGAGGAGGACGTGGCACGGCCTCAGGGCTTCCCGACGGGGTCCACTCCGTGTTCCAAGAGAGAGAGGAGGGAGGGGATCCCGCCGCCGGCTACTGCGTGTATTCTATCGCGAGGAGAGAGGGTCCGGTTTTTGTATCGAACGTACGTGTTTTGGTCCGGTTTATTTACCAATCGAAGCAAATAAAAAAAAATCGATCGAAGGAGCGCGGACATACGACGACGTACCACCTGAGACGTACCATAACATCACCACGCATTGCAATATTATAGTTTAGAAGAAGATCATCATATCTATATATACCTAATAATAAAAGCAGTAAGGTTTCTTCCGGTCCGTCTAAAATTTACTGTTCTATCCTTCGACCAAATCGTATATTAGCCACCAGTGCCACCGGTAAGTGGAAAAAAACGGTTCGCACTTTCCTGTCCCGTCCAGCCCCTCCCTCTCCAAATCCCCTTCTGCCGTGACCTCCTCCCGCACTAGGGATGGCACCCGCAGGGTATGGGTGTGGGTGGAGCCATCCCATACCCTTATCCGTGCCTTCCGAACTTGCCCATCACCCATACCCATACCCGTAACTGGGTATAATTTTTTCTCCATACCCTTCACCCGACAGGTCGGGTGAAGGGATACCCGCGAGTAAAAATAACCACATTTTCAACACATATCAATTAAGCAAAAAAACTGAGATAATGTGACCATACATAGTCATAAACAGCAACACATAGTCTATACTATTAAATTCATAAACTCAATCTGCGTATGGAGGGATGCGACGTAGGGTATCTGCGTATGGCATGCAACGATTACCTATTAGGGATTTAATCTAGCATCATTTACTCTTTTAGATCACGAGATTATGGGACAGAGTTGAAGTTTGTATGTATACTGTCCGATCGATCGATCGATCGTGACAATCCGTAAGTTGACCTGCCTAGTGCATATGCGTGATTAGAAAATTAGGTTAGGTTTAATTAAAGTAAGCCCCACTTGAAATAATTTATATGGGTATAAGGGCACGCGGGTATGGGTTATGCAATCCCATGCCCGTACCCGCCCTGTCTGATGGGCACAAGATTTTCCTATTTATATACCCATGGGTATTTTATAATCCCAAACCCTTAGTCTAATGGGTTAATTGGATCTATGCCATTGTGCAATTCACAGATTGGAAATATGCCATTACAAAAACAAAAGTTGGAAATATGCCACTCAAATTTTTTCATACCTCTATATATGCCATTATCTCCACTAAACAGAATAACGGTTAAAAAATACATGTATTTGAGTATATAGTATAGTATGTTTAGACTGTATTTTCAGCATTTGCTTGCTTCCACGGGAATGCAACTATTCAGCGTATGTTTAGACATTTAGTTAGCAGCAACTAGATTAATTACCACGAACGGACCACCCAGACCTTGCCTAGTCCCATGCCGCCGCCGCATGTCTCAGGCCATGCCCAGCCACATGCCGCACCCGCATGCCCATGACCAGCCACACGCGCGCCCCGCCGCCGCCGGACAAGACGCGCGCCGCCTCACGAGCCGCCGCCGCCGTCGGTCGAGCCGCGTGGGACACTGCCGGCCGAGACGCACGCCGCCGCCGCCCTGTTCCCAGGTCCCGCCGCTCAATTCCAAGATTCTCGGCGTCCTCACACCGCCGCCGGGTTTCCAGGTCGTCGGCGCGGGCGCCTGGTCCCCGGGACCTCCCCGTTTGGCCGCCGCTGCTGCTATGGTTCGTCGAGCAAGCAACGCGAGATGCGTTTCTGGATGCAGTCCAGGTGCAGCTAGCGTTTCTGGATGCGGTCCAGGTGCAGCAAGCAACGCGAGATGCGTTTTTTTGCTGGTCACGGATGAGTTCTTTTTCCCTGTCTCATACGTGAGTATAAGGGTATGTACGGTGAGTATAGTTGTGGTATATGGTTTGGTATTGAACATAATGGCATACATAGAGGTATAGGAAAGTTTGAGTGGCATATCTTCAACTTCGGTTTTTGTAATGGCATATCTCCAATCTGTGAATTGCACAATGGCATAGATCTGATTAACCTTACCCTAAGGACTGGTTTGGTAGCAGGGGAAAAGGTTGGGATCCCGGCCTTTTCCCCGGGTGAAAAAACCCCGGCCGAATTTGGCCCGGGTAGCCCCACAGGCCCATTTGGCGCTCCGTGAGGAGAGGAAAATGCGGCCCTTCCCCGACGTTTCCCCGGGTTAGGCCTCCCCTAGTCAAGACGTCGGGAGGGAAAACCCGAGCGAGCTCTCTCGCGACCAGGAGCGACCAGGAGATAGGCGGCGGTGCGACGGTGACGACGGCGGCGGATCCACGCAGCTGCAGCAGGTTTATTCTCCTCTGCTGTTCTCCTAGTCTCGGGTCTCGGATCTGTTGTGCTCCTAGATTCGAATCTTTGCCTAGATCTGCCGTGCTCCTAGATCTTTGCCTCGTCTTGGATCTTCCGCCTCGATCTGCTGCGCTCTCTTCCTTTCTCCTAGCATCTCCGAGTATCCGCCCTGCAGGAGGCCGCCATCTCCGCCCTGCAGGAGATCGATGAGAGGAGAGCCCCCAACTGCACGACCCATCCTGACCATGATGCACCATCGATCTCAGTTACTAACAAGCATCCACTCGCTGCTAGCTCAGTACTCCAACCGCGTGACGGCGACGGCGACGGGCGTAAAAACGAGCGCAACTGAGGCCCGTCCACTTGGGAATTCCTTTGTTGTTTGCATATCACACCGCTTCTGTTCTCTTGTCTGTTGTTGCGAGTTCTTGTATGTCTCCATGAGTCGCAGCGCTGGCTGGCAGAGACCCTTGTTCACGGATTTAATTAGTACTCGTATTATTTTTGCTTGGTATTCTGTATGATCGATGCATGATCTGTTCTTTACGTACGTAGGCCCCTTCAATTTTGAGCGTGGAAGAACTCCAGGAGGGTTGCCCAAGCTGTAGCTCAATCCGTATAGCTGGTCAAAGGTAATTCACCTCCAAGATTTACAGTCTCTGTACTCCTAGGCAAGAATATATATGGTGCGGTATAAATAAATTCAGGACTACCCCTAGCTAGTATGTGGATTGTATCTGGAGAAGTATTATTTTAACCCCTTTTATCCATGGATTAATGCTCCATTGGTCTTGTGCATAGTCATGATTCTAGTGGAGTAAATTTCGTTTGGTGCGCGGTTCTTTTAGTTTCAAAACTTAGCTTTTCACAAACAAATGGAATCTTTTCTTTTTGACGTGTTTGCTTACACATGACAAGGTGTGAAAAGCCTGTTTTGAGGAGGTGCTTACACATGACAAGGTGTGATAGCCTGATAGCATGACAAGGTGTTTAGTAGATGTTTTGAGTGTTTATGGCTGTGTTCCTTTCATGCTGCAAGTCATCACAGAGAATGCATACTCAAATGTGCAGGAAATTCGGTTTGGCTTTCTCTCCGGTGAATTCATTCGTTGGCGAGCCATTGACCATTTTACTCAGCCTAATATCCCTGAGGCTTCTGAGAAGTGAGGACTGGCAACCCGGATATTTCTTGCAGGTTGTCACACTTAGCAACTTGTAGCAGCTTGAGCCTACGCATTGTGTCTTCTTCAATCAGCACCGATTCGAGAGGACGTAGGTAATTAAACTCCAGCACCGCGAGACCGGGGAAAGATGAGTTTTGGAAATGGAGTTGTTTTCCCATGAATGACCAAGTCTTTAGTCGTAGAACTCCAAGGGTTGGTAGCACCCCAAGGGCGGCTGTAGGGCATCATCATTTTTCCCGAATCCAGAACGCTCTAGTGTCAACTTGGAGAGATTCTATGCAGTCATTCTAACTAGCTTGCCAACAAGCTTTAGGCTCTCAAGGCAGCTTGGTGGCCACAAACTCCGCCAAAACTCTTCTTTAAAAATGTTCAATGTAATTTCTGCATAAAACATAAGGTGCGTAATGTAGAACTGCACTTCTATATGTTCTTGCAATCATTTAGTGTTTGTCATGAATATGTAGCTGTCCTCCTGAATAATGTGTAGCATGCCCTATATTTGTTATATTCTTGTTTTTCAATTGAAGTTTTACTCAGTTTATTTATTATTATCTTCTTGCTTTAGTTGTTTCCTTGGCATGATGCTTGTACACTGCTAGCTGCACTTCAGATGATTTCCTTAGCTGCAGGTTATGATGTTCTTGTACACTTCTATATGCACTACAGATGTTTTCTTAGCATGATGCGCTGGCCATTGATTAGGTGATAGATGCTCCGTTCCAAAGCTGGTTTTGCTAGTGATCAGCATTGTTAGCTTCTTGATAAAACATGCAATGTGTTCATGCTTTCGTTTCAGTTGTAACAGATCAGATCGTATCTATATCATAGAGTGATGTTTACATCTGAAGTAGTTAAATTTAGCAGCTCGTATCTATATAAGACCCTAGACAGTGAAGTTTCATGGAAAGAACTAATGCTTATATTTGAAAATTCATTTCCTTTTGCTATGCAGGTTCTTTACAGGAAAGTCGACGAAATGTTCGTAACGGATCAATTGTGATGTTTCTTCATGGAGCGATACACTTTCTCTTGCTGGATATTTGTTCATAACTATCATTTCCATTTTTTCAAACACAACTAGTATACTATATTTATCCTTGTCGTGTTATTTGTACGACTTGGCATGTAAGACTAGTTGCATGCAAGTGCTAATGTGTATGTTGTTATTATTGTAATAATCGATGTATGCCAAATTTCTTCTTATTTTCTTGAAAATTATGTTTTCTTTTCTATTCTTGATTTCCTGATTTCTTTCAGAATAAATATGATGTAGTTCATGTTCTGGAATTGATGACGTTTTGCATGAGAAAGTGAGAGCTTTGTGTGGTATTTTTATTTTATGATGATCTATTTATCGTTCGAGCACTGCTTTCGTACGATGTGTGCATAACAGACACCAATTATGTCACCTGTTCGGATATGATGGCATCGTACAGAGAAACTGTCGTACACAAGCATTTCCGTTCCCTGCCCTTTCCCGTGTTCTCCAAATAGCAGCAGGGGAGTTTTCCCACCGTGGAAGGGGATCCCGTATGTCAAGGGAAATCACCACTAGGGGATTAGTTCCCTGATTTTCTCATCCCCTGCTGCCAAATTAGCCCTAATAGGGTTTTTAACCACGGGGTACGCGGATCCAGGTACCCATTGCCATCCCTATCCCGCACCGCCGCTTCTCCGCCTTGCGTGCTCGACCAGGGTGCTTCGCCTCTCGCCCGCGCAACCCGTGACCGAGGAGGGCGACGCCTGGGCCTCAAGTAGGAGCTCCTACTGGACCGCCTCCGCGTTTCTCGCCCGCGCGACCCATGACCGAGGAGGGCAACGCCGCGCCGGGCGGGTGGGCCTCAACCCTCAAGTCGGAGCTTCTGCTGGACCGCCGCCGGGGGGCGTCGTGGATGCCGCGTAGAGGAATCTTGCAGGCCCTCGCGTTCTGGCGCCATCCACAAGACGAGGTCGAGCGGCAGGGGAGGTGCCGTCCACAAGACGAGCTCCAACGGCAGGGGAACTGCCACGAGCGCCGCCCCCGGAATCATCAGCGTCGGCAGCTCGCCCTCCGCGTGCTGGTCCCCTGACCGCATGCCTTCTAAGAGACGAGCTCCCACGGCGGGGAAGTTCCCGGAGAATCCACATCGAAATCATCGAGCTCCCTGCTCGCCGTTGGGAACGGCTCCCCACGCTGCCGCATTCTCCACTGGCCACCGGGAACGGCTCCCCGCGACGCCGCCGCCGCCCCTGAGTGCCGCTGTTCCCACGCCGCCGCGACCTCCCTGCGCTGGGTTGCTGTTCGCCGTCGTGGGATGCTATGTGGAGTGCTGGTGTACCTCCGTCTCCGCCATCATTTACACGTGGTAACGGCGACCTCTTCTTCTCTGTCTCGCATATCCAGCTATGCGGTCTGCTTGGACGTTGAGTGGTATGTGCAGCTGAGAGCTGACAGCCGTAGTAGCAGAGATCCGCTCGCAGCTGCTGCAACATATTGCTGCAGGTTGAGGAGTAACAACACGGAAAAAATCAGGCATAATTCCCTGTCGGAGACTCTAAGCACCCCGCGTTGGTAGTCAAAATCATGGAATACCAGTTCTTGGGAACAATTTGCAGTTTATATGGTCAGCACTAATAGCTCACTATGAAGTTATGTCATGCGTGCTACTAATTGACGGAGTGGCCTGGTCCCCCTGTGTAGAAATTTATCACCTCAGAAGACTTAAGATGATTGCAATGCATCATTTTGTAGAATGAACTGACAGCTCTTCTTAATCTGCATTAACTTTCTCAGGAAACGTTTGTTGAGGGTATCAAAGAAAAGCAGTATTGTCATGCACATGCTCTGTCCCTTATTACAGCTGGAGAAGGTAAATTTTCTGATCATGTAACCGAATGCTCCATTTTATCTACTTCTAGAATCATTCTTGTTTTGCCATGGCTGAACATTGGGCTGTCTAGGAGACTAGGAGTAGCTGTGAGGGTGACAACTGACAAGTTCATTTATCAAGACCTTATCTTAATGGGATGTTATACAAGGTTCAGAAATTAATGTCGTGAAAAAACTATACAGGTCCTTAAAGTTCTGAAACTGGTTAGAACCCCTTCATAATTATGTTTAAAAGGGGAAATTAGCTATATATGAGTGCAAAAGAGTGTGACTAGAGAGACACCATTCAGATGCCAATACTGACCTATACATGACATCAAATAATTCGATGAATATCATCCAGTTTTGATCCAACACATGCATGGGGTTGATGCGCTGATAGACTAGCTGAACATGTACAAATTTATGAGCCTCCAATGCTTGCACCATTTTTTGGCATTTTGTGCCAAATATTATCATGATGTGGAGATAAAAAATTTACTTTATGGTCTGCTTGCAAGCATGATAGTTCTCACTAACTGGCTTAATTCACCTTTTTTGCGGAGACTTGAGTTTTAGAACCTGTTATCTTGGCTTCCTTGCAGGTCTATTTCAAAGCACATACCCCTTTAGTGGGAGATGGCAGAGTGCCTGGATCATAACAACCTTCTAGGTTTTTTTTGCATTTGCTTCTAGCAACACTTAAGTGTAGTAATTCTGGTTTTGACGGTGCTATAAGATATATGTTTTAATCGATAAAATCCCTTTAGACTACTGAATATCGCATGATTACTTCATCACCCTCATGTAGAAAAAATCGATTTTTGAATGCAGAAGTCAGTCGCACATTCTGTTTCTTTGATTGTCGGGGATGTAACCCTGGGTACCCAGAGTTGGAGGTTTATTGGTGGAAGGTGGAGCAAGTAAATATAAAGAAAATAGAGAAGGAGTGGAAAAAACCAGCCTGGGCCGAGTTTGAGCGTGCCCAGGCCGTCATAGCATTGAACGAACCGAGTCACCTTTCACTCAGTATGGGCCGAGTTCACCAGCCTGGAATGGTTCCACTCGGCTGGGCCGAGTTACCCCGGACCCTGCATGTCCCAGACCGAATCCCCGAGACCCGGGTGGGCCGAGTGACCCGCACCCGGCTGGGCCGGATCACTCTTATCTCGGATGGGCCGGAACTCCACTGACCCGGGTGGGCTGTGAAGCTACCGACTCGGCTGGGCCAAGCTCTCCTTACCTCGGGTGGGCCGACTTTCCTTCATCCGGTGGGCTGGCTTCTGCCTCGCCCGACGTTCCCTAGGCCGGCTTCCGTCGCTCCATCTCACCGAGTCACGCAGGCCAGCATCGATCGATCCTTCGGGCTGAGATCGTTCCCGGCGCCCGGATCGTTGTGCAGACGACTCGCCAGGCCGGCATGTGCCATCTCGCCAGGTTAGTCCCGGCAGGGCCAGTTCATCACCCCGGCATGTCCCAGACCGGCGTCACACGCTGGCCCTGGACCGACATACTTCTCCAGAATCGGCATAGGCGCACGGTGCCCAGGCTCCCTCGACTACCACCTCGGCAACATCATCCATGCCAGCCCCCCTCGACATTCGGTCTTGGGAGCTCAGACCGACATTGTTCCTTAACGGCGGCCAGATACTATCCTGAGGGGATAAGATCGTTGACGAGGGGATGCTATGGACGCGGACCAAAAGACAAGGACTACTATAGATATGCTTTGCACTATTGGGAAATAGTCTGATTAGACCCCAGTAGTCACATCGGTGAATAGTGTTGTTTGTCTCCTTGTCCCCTACTTGTCCCCTGGGCTCTCTATTTAAAGAGCACCAGGGGGAGGAGACGAGGGGAGGCGACGCGGGCAGCCCCCTTAGCTCTTTTCTCTCTGCCCTCTCTACTAGCTCTCTTCTCTGCAGAAGCTTAGCGCTGCCTAGTTCGTGGGTACAAACACAACTCAAGGAGCGCTTTTGTAACTCGGATCGATACACAAATATAGTCAGACAAGCAGGAGTAGGGGTTTTACCTCCTCACGAGGGCCCCGAACCTGGGTAAATCGTGTGTGTTCGTGTGTTTTCCTTCACACAATCCCTCCCCGAATCCTCTAGCGTCCAATCGGCCCCACAACTTAAGCCTACCCCTAGGCATCTGCCGTGACACCACCACGACAGTTGGCGCCCACCGTGGGGCTGGTAGTGGCGCTTGCTGGGCTAATTTCGGACGGGACCTTCTTCATCGACTTCGGCGAGCACCTCGCATGGCGTCGCGGGGTGTCCGCTCACCGGACCGCTTCATCAAGTTCTTCGTCACCGGCGCCAACGTCGTCAACAAATTTCAGGGGTGGCACGGTCGGCTGGCCGTGCTCCTGGCTTGCGCGGCGGCTCTACGTCAATACTGCCGACGCGCTTGCAGGCCTCTCAGGCATCGTCAATTCGGACGGAATCTTCTTCAGCAACTCGGGGACTCGGCATTACCATTACTCCCCGAGTTCGAGCTTGCCGCTGTAGGCAGTGGCAGGCGCAGCCTACAGCAGCAAACGTCATCAACAGATCCCGGTTAGTCAATCCTAAAAACTACTCGGGAACTGCCCCTCATGCCGTGTTAAGTCGTTTTCCCCGGGAGCAGGGTGTTTTGACCCGGGGACTGCTTAGCCAATGTTTTACAGCTTCTCCTAGATAAGTGAAGTTACTCGGGGACTCGGTTGAGTCTAGTTTTGCATCCTTCTGCATAGTGCAGTTGCTAGATTTACGGAAAATGCGTGTTGTGGTTCATTGCCTCTAGTCAGTAGACTCGCTGCTCCGGTCAAGAATTCCTTGTACATATGTGTGTTGGACTAACATTGAAGGGTGGAATCGGTTTGGCGGAAAACGTTTGTTACCGGGTCATGCTCCAAATCCGGGTCAAGCGGGAGATCCGGGTCAGGCTGGAAATCCGGGTTATCCTGAAATCCGAGTCATGCTGATATACTGGTGATTCAAACCGAGATATCAGTAGATCAGGCCGACATATAGATATCCATGTCGGCATCAATGTCTTCCTCGACTGCTCCAACAGCATTGCCCCGTGAGTATCATTTGTATGTCTGTATCACTCTTTGTTACATAGTCTCAAGCGGTACTCGGGGACTGCCCCTTCGCACTTTGCTTAGTTGTTTTTCCCGGGAGAAAAGTGTTTTGACCCGGCAGCTGGTTAGCTATTAGCTTAGCTTTTTTCCTAGACAAGAAAAGTTACTCGGGGACTCGGTTGAGCTCGAGTCTGCCTCCTCGTATTTAATTTCGCTGCTAGATTCAGTTTCCGGCAAGTGCCAGGTTTATTTCATTCTGTAAATAGAACTGCTGTTCGCATTAAATATTCGGTATATATGTGTTTGGGCTAATATCGAACAGAGGTGCCGGATTTACCGGATTATTATTCGTCACCAGAATCATGGCATGATCGGCATTCCCACATCACCGTTTTTGTCGGTTCAGCTTATCCCGGACTATCGTTGATATTGGCTTGCCGAATCATAAATGACATATCATCCCGACATATCTTACGTCGACAAATCAGAGTATCACAGCACAATATCTCCAAATCGCCGTTTATTTCGGCTCGCCAAATATCTAGGCATCCTGTAATATCTCGAATCACCGTTTATTTCGGTTCGCCAAAGCATCGCGGCATTTATCTCATATCGATAGGCATCTCACAAATCTATGTCGGCTTTACAGACTATCATAATTCCTCAGTTATCCGAGTTTATCAGAATATCATAGCATCAATATCTCGGTGCACCGAGTCGAGAAATATCTAATCTCCCTGAGTGTTAAGTGTTGAGAAGTATCTCAATTTGTCATCCAACGATTGCCTATCAAGGCAGAATGACAAATTCGGCCAAGGACGGCTATATGTCGGTACAGCTCTTGCTGCCGACATATCTAAGCGGTAAAAAGCTCAAAGTGGCAGAAACCGACATAAAAAATAAATGCCCAAGCAGGCTATATGTCGGTCCAGCTCTTGCTGCCGACATATGATTTCGGTAAACGCCCAAGAAGGCTAGAAACCGGTATATAATGATGCCCAAGCAGGCTATACGTCGGTTCAGCGCATGCTGCCGACATATCTATGAGGTAAAAGCCCAGAGTGGCAGAAACCGACATAAGAAATATGCCCGCGCAGGCTAAGCGGCCATGTTGGAAGCATCCGACAATGTCGGCAGAGATACCTATGTCTGGCCATGCCCATGCCTTCAACACATTTCCAGTGCAAACAGTCTATCTCGTTGTTGATTCGGGTGAGCTCGATCAACCGGATGACGTATTTTGACTAGTGGGCATGGCTAAACGACGGACTTAAGCTGGTGCCCATGCCGGCATGATGTTGTCTTCATGGAGGTTTTTATATTGTTATTTGTTTTGTTTTCTAAGTCTGCGCGCGACTCTGCGAGTCCCCCGCAGCCTCGGGGACTAGTGTCGGGGATGTAACCCCGGGTACCCAGAGTTGGAGGTTTATTGGTGGAAGGTGGAGCAAGTAAATATAAAGAAAATAGAGAAGGAGTGGAAAAAACCAGCCTGGGCCGAGTTTGAGCGTGCCCAGGCCGTCATAGCATTGAACGAACCGAGTCACCTTTCACTCAGTATGGGCCGAGTTCACCAGCCTGGAATGGTTCCACTCGGCTGGGCCGAGTTACCCCGGACCCGGCATGTCCCAGACCGAATCCCCGAGACCCGGGTGGGCCGAGTGACCCGCACCCGGCTGGGCCGGATCACTCTTATCTCGGATGGGCCGGAACTCCACTGACCCGGGTGGGCTGTGAAGCTACCGACTCGGCTGGGCCAAGCTCTCCTTACCTCGGGTGGGCCGACTTTCCTTCATCCGGTGGGCTGGCTTCTGCCTCGCCCGACGTTCCCTAGGCCGGCTTCCGTCGCTCCATCTCACCGAGTCACGCAGGCCAGCATCGATCGATCCTTCGGGCTGAGATCGTTCCCGGCGCCCGGATCGTTGTGCAGACGACTCGCCAGGCCGGCATGTGCCATCTCGCCAGGTTAGTCCCGGCAGGGCCAGTTCATCACCCCGGCATGTCCCAGACCGGCGTCACACGCTGGCCCTGGACCGACATACTTCTCCAGAATCGGCATAGGCGCACGGTGCCCAGGCTCCCTCGACTACCACCTCGGCAACATCATCCATGCCAGCCCCCCTCGACATTCGGTCTTGGGAGCTCAGACCGACATTGTTCCTTAACGGCGGCCAGATACTATCCTGAGGGGATAAGATCGTTGACGAGGGGATGCTATGGACGCGGACCAGAAGACAAGGACTACTATAGATATGCTTTGCACTATTGGGAAATAGTCTGATTAGACCCCAGTAGTCACATCGGTGAATAGTGTTGTTTGTCTCCTTGTCCCCTACTTGTCCCCTGGGCTCTCTATTTAAAGAGCACCAGGGGGAGGAGACGAGGGGAGGCGACGCGGGCAGCCCCCTTGGCTCTTTTCTCTCTGCCCTCTCTGCTAGCTCTCTTCTCTGCAGAAGCTTAGCGCTGCCTAGTTCGTGGGTAGAAACACAGCTCAAGGAGCGCTTTTGTAACTCGGATCGATACACAAATATAGTCAGACAAGCAGGAGTAGGGGTTTTACCTCCTCACGAGGGCCCCGAACCTGGGTAAATCGTGTGTGTTCGTGTGTGGGTAAATCGTGTGTGTTCGTGTGTGTTCGTGTGTGTTCGTGTGTTTTCCTTCACACAATCCCTCCCCGAATCCTCTAGCGTCCAATCGGCCCCACAACTTAAGCCTACCCCTAGGCATCTGCCGTGACACCACCACGACATTGATTGATCCTCAAATTGGTAATGGCACGCTCTTAGCTAATCGTTGTATTTGTACTTGATCCAACTCGCTGATACCACCTAAAGTTAATACAGATAGAGATTATCATCCTGGTCAAAGCTTTTCTTCTGCAGGAATTGCTCTGTTTAATTAATATGGTTGCCTCATGCTATGACAGTCCCAGAGTAGTGCTTAATATCCAACGTTGGTTTGGTGAATAAATTTTCTTTTGATGTTCTTTATTTGTAGGAACTAAACATTGTGTTTTTAGTTAGAGCAACTAATCTTTTGTTACAGTCCATTTCATATGCACACTGTTACAAGAAAGCACAAAATGATATGTTTATTTCTTTAAGTTATTTGGTCTGACACTGTGTATTTATTTTTCTTTCATTGTAGGGAAGAATCTAATGAACCTTGGAGTTTTGTTGAGCTAGGTTAGATGGACCAAACAGTGCTTGATTTCTCTTGTTAGAGCATGTCTAACAGACCCCCTATTTTTCTGCCCCTTATAACGCGAGTAGAGGGCCCTGTATTCACTTTCCACCGGCTGAAAACTCGTCCGAGCTAGCAGACCCTGTATCCCCACCCCGTAAAACAGAATATTCTGTTTTACGGGGTGGGGATACGGGGTCTGCTAGCTCGGACGAGTTTTCGGCCCGTAAAAACAGGGTTTTGCGCAACTATTTTGACAACTATTTTCCGATCAAACATGGCAAATGCAAAACATGCGATGCTGATCCTAGCCCTCGGGCTTGCCTTTGTTTCTACCATTCATGTCTTCCTCTTCATCATCCATGTTGAGCATTGCCTCCTTCTTGCACTTTGGTTCTTGGTCCCTCAACTGCCACTTGGGAAGGTGTTGAAGCAATGAAAAACAATGCTGAAACTGAAACATCCTCAATGCGCTGCCAATAACGCTTGCCGGTTTGGTCTGTGCCGGTGCACGCATCCATTCCCACCTTACCCCACGCACGGACCAATGTCACGTCTTCAATCTCGGTGTAGTTGGACGTGCGTTGCTTCGGCGGCGCGGACGAACCGGCAGCAGCCGGGTCGACCTCAACAACGTCGTCGTCGACCTCTTCGTCACCCTCCTCGTCGTCGCCATAATCGCCATACTCCTCGCCATGAAGCTCCTCATCGAACGCACCAATGCCGGCGTCCAGGTCCACCGTTCCAGCGTTGAGCATATCCATGTAGGTTGTAGTGGGCTCATCGTCGAGCACCTGGCGGGCGTCGGCGACGGGTGGCGTCGGCGCGGGCGGAACGACAGCAGCAGCAGGTAGTGTGGCGGCCTTGGACGGTGGGGCGGCGAGGCCGACGCGGGTGGTTGGCTTCTTCGCCTTCGGCGGGGCACCCCTCGGCCCCAACGCCTTCGTCTTCACCCGGCCTCCTTTCGCGGCTGCCGCAGGGGTCGCAGCCGGCGCAGCACCGGCCGCCGCGTCTTTGAAGAAGACCTTCGGGATCTGCTTCCTCTTCGATGGGATGGTGGCGGAGATAATGGCCGCGACGTCGCCGTTGCTCGGCTGATCCTCCACGACGCCGACGGGGACATTCACCACCCCTGACGACGGTGGTGCATCGCCGGTGGTCGGAGGGGCTTGCGGAAGGTCCATTCCGGCGAGATCGGGCCGCGTGGTGGCCGGGGAGGGCGGGGCGGAGGAGATCGGGCGGCGGCGGCGGCGGCGGCGGTTGGGCTCGCTGAATCGCTTCGCGCGTAGTGGAGGGGAGGAAGAGGGGTTGGGCCTGTATTCCGCGCCTCACCCCGCACAACACCCCGCACAAGTAGGGGGCGACTCGTCGTCCCGTAACGAAACTTGTAAAAATCCGTCCGGGGTGCCCGATTTAGGGGGTCTGTTAGACGGCCGGGTAGAGCCCAACCCCGTATATCGGCAGTTATTTTACGGGGTTGGGCCTTTTGAGGGGTCTGTTAGACTTGCTCTTATATCGCCACAATTCATCTTTTACAACCATGTGTCATTGTATTTTTTTTTTCTCCCGTTGCAACGCACGGACATGTGTGCTAGTCTTAATAACATTGTTATTGTTGTGGAACAACGGTCAATGGCCACGGTCAATGTAATTAAGATATGATGTACTAGTATAATGGAACAAGGGGTGTTAATGCGACCTCGGGTTGGCTACCAATCTGCCAGTTGGAGGTCCACTACCCCACTGTGCATAACGTGACCTCGGGTTGGCTACCCACGCTGACCGGAGCTTCCTCCGCCACGCGAAAGGTCACACCGGGGCTTTTGCTACCACCGCCAGGTAGGATACCCTCACCGGCCGGCGGCCAGGATTTGCCCACCAGTATCGCCACCTGGCCGCACCATCAACGACGGCGCGGATGGACTGTCATCCAGCCGATGGATCCGCGCCCCTTCGTGTGCTTCCCCTCGAGGATCCACCGGTCAAGGAGCCCCTTCGTGTGCTTCCCCTCGAGGATCCACCGGCCAAGGAGTGTTCTGACCACCGCTCAGATATCACCCGGAGGAATCCACCTTCCAAACCGGGATACCAAGAATAGCACAATGCGGTAGAAAATAAAGAGTACGCAAAACAGGTACACGGTGAAACACATGCACTTCCCTCTCACTAAAATGGGGCAAACAGGATTCTTGCTGAGCACTACGCAATACAAGAGAAACTAATATTTCTGTTTAACGAGCTGATTCCAGAAGATAGACCGCAGATGACTGCTATCATTATATACACAAACCACATGGAATGTGCAAGATAAGAGGAGGGTTCACTGCAGCACGAGAAATCGTCGCCCAGGCCCATCCATTTTCTTTCGCAAGTCACCCATCTGATGTTTCCTTGATCCGGTGAAGAAGCACAAGCCCCTTCAAATCATAGCGTCGAAGCAGCCTCGACTTGGTTGCATTAGACAGAGGTGGTATCGCACCATAAGCTCTCTAGAGTTCTATTCCTAGTAACCAGCTGCTGGTTCTACTCTGTAAGGGCATATACGACTGCAGTTCTGCTCGGAGCGTACACCGAGAAAGAACGCGGCCTATTGTCATGCGGATGTTCCTGCAAGGGAATCAGCAAATGGGAAGTTATTTCCAATTTTGAGCAATTGAGTAAAGACAAGTACAACAGCGCTTGAGCCCAGACTTACAGTTGTGAAGTACTCGACACCATGATCAAGCCTGCTGAATCCACCGAAGAGTCCATCGTCAGAGTCTAAGGCCACCTGACAAAAAAATAGCATGAACTGTCAGCAACCAACAAAACCCAGTTGCTTGTTTAGATGGGGTTGCGCTAAAACTGCTAGGATGGTTGGGGTAGATTCAGAAAATAGTTTCAGTATTAGAGTGAGCCCAACTGAGGAAGAAGACTGTCAAGAACATTTCGATACAACATCTAGAGCAACAAACAAATTTTTTAGAAATATCCTCTGATTTATATTGATGGTTAATCAAGCAAGTACATGACTACATGAGCAATAGATCCAACCCATGTGGAAATAAAAGTTGTAGAACCCCCAACCCTTGGCGATGAAAGGTGGATAATAAAGCAAAGCATACCTTGTACTTCCCAGGCTTGGAACAACCAACACGGTAGTCGAAAAAGCTATCGCTCCAGTGGAAGTTGAAAACAAATACCAAATCTCCTCTCTCGAAGATGATCACCTTATCTTCCTCGTGTTTCCGTGAAACATACTGGTGCTCAGATGTCATGAACTGCAGTTACATTGTCAGTGCTGGGACAGGTATCAAACTATCAATATGCACTAGCTTAAGCAAAAAGTTCTAATTGGTGAAAGGAAATTTCAGCTCCTCCTCTCCAAAGTTTGCATGTAATTACTGGAATTATTTCTACACTTTACTATTTTAACATAAAGAGTTTGACCGCCTGCAGAGATTGAAGTTAAACCCTGCAGAACCAAACAGAATACTATAGGAGTATAGGACAGTTCACTCAAGTTACATGTCAAATTAACCTCAAATTAACTCATTTTGGTGCTTTCGTTTATCAGGAGTGGCAGAGGAGAGGATACTTATGTTATCGTAGGTTTGCATGGTCCCACATGTCAGGACTAACACAAGAAAGGCTAGAAAATGAGTGAACGGACGGCCACCAACTCAAATCTTCATAAGTAGGAAAGATAAACCAGTGACATTACCCCATATTTTTCTTCAAGATGCTGCATTGCCTGATCAAACTCTTGCATACCACGATATCTAAGAAAATCCGCATCCCCCTGAAAAAATTTATGATATTCGTAATCCATGTTAACCATCTACATAACTACAAAAGAATGTTGATCTTCCCTAGCCAACATTATGATTTTACCAATAAATAAATGGCCAATACAGATATTGCTAGAGGATATAATAGCACAGCTAAAACTTACGAGGTCAAATCTACGGCGGCACTTATCATAGCTATTGTTATTTCCAGGGAGGACTGAGCCGTTTGGAAGACTCTGCGGACCTCTTGGAAAATCTATCCATTCTGCCAAGTAAAATATAAGTTAACCTCCTTCTCTGAAGCAACAGATTACATAATATATACAAATGTAAACACAAAATCATGGTTCAAAATCACAGCAAATCACAACCACGCAGAATGCAACAATATTGTAAAGACTGACCAGGATGCCCAAACTCATTTCCCATGAAATTAAGATAGCCTTCGCCCCCTAAGCCCATGGTGATAAGCCTAATCATTTTATGTAATGCTATGCCACGATCAATGCGAGGTGTTGAAGGTCTGTCCAGAGCCATAAAATCATACATATCCTGCAAAGAGAGGTTCAGATGTTCATGTCGTTCTGTATCGGATCAATAATTTACAACACAGTACCGTATCAACCGTCCTGAAATAGAACTGCTCAGGTATCAAAATAACTGTAATTAATAAACAAGTAAAAGATAAGTCACTTATTTCACTTTGGAGTCTCAAAAAATCATAAAATAGAAGGAATGTTTTGCTTGATTATTTCCTGACAGGTGCCAGTAGTTACAAACATGACACCATAATAAAAATATCAAGGAGCGTGTAGATGTAGAGTCATGACATAATTTCCCAGGGCTGTAGTTTGTTTAGCATATCTAGCCAGTTTATTAAAACCAAGGCTCAGCCAGTAAGCAAACCATGAAGGAAACACTCCTTTGGACCTCAGTGCTAAGGAATTGAGCCTACTTTTGTCCAGTTTCCTGGGACACCAAAACTGTTTCAGCCTTGAGGCACTATGGTAATCATTTCAGAAAGTACCAGGTGATTATACATCAGTAAAATTTAGGAATTGAAAAATAAATGGTTGGTTGGATTTCAGCCGGTAAGAAATATTTCCTCGAGATGGAGGATCACACAGCTGCATGTGTTTTTGGCTGGTCTAGGAAAGATGAACACATTAACGATATCATAACCACTTAAATAAATAAGAACCAAAATTTGAAACATTAAACTTTCAAAGTTCACAAGTCACCACACGATATGTTTTCAGCAACGTTTTGCACAAGTAACAGTTAGCTGGTGATGAGTGAGGCACCCGCAATCTAAAGAGACAAAAGTCAATTATGTAGTTTTTGGTCAAAAAGTAACAGCTAGTACCTTATCCATCAACCAGAAGGCAATAGTCTTGTCACCAACTAACGCTTGATCATGACTTTCTGCATAAGTGACGCACTTCTCTGACCACCTTCTATTTGTTAGGGTGTGCACAATATCGCCCATCTTCCAAGATTGGTCGCTTTCCCTGTGTTAAAGGAATGTTAAAAAATTGACTGCAGCACATTTGGAAAGTACCACCAGTCAACAACTCCAAATAGCATGCCTAAATAACCCGCACAAGAGATATGACCCAAAGAGCAGAAAACAGCTTTTCTAAGGGCAGGGAGCAGCAGAGCACAACATTACTAAAAGAGGGCAGAAATCTCTCATATCCACCGAATTGGTTGAATAATTTGAATAAAGTTAATTACTGCCATTGTATAAAATTTATTGTACAAAATTTAAACAGAAAAATAGCAATTAATAGCAGGACAGGTCATGGCAGACTGGCAGCTGTGGAGCAGTTACTATATATGTGCAGTTACAAGTCCACAGCAAAGCTAAAGCAACCAGTACAGAAATTTGAGTTTCAGTTGATATTGCATATCTGGATCATCATAAAGTTTTTTATTGAACCTGTCGTCTGCCTTTGTAACAATTAAATATGCTACGTGACCTTCTATATTACTTTTATAAACCTAACAACAGATTTTTCATCTGGCCAAATTAATCACCTAATACCACAGCACTAACAAGTAACAAGTGAGCACTATCAATGACCATGATCTATAGCTTTACTGCCCTAGATAGAAAGGGAAGTCCTGTACTTTTCCCACATATGGATATAAATAATTATTGTTTCTGAAAATATAAGTAAGTGTAAAGTGTGTACAACGCTACATTTCTGTGATCTGCTATTCAAACCATGCATTTTGATGATCCAGCCAACGTTCCATGCATTAATATGTAGACCATTCTCCTGTTCAACCTGATACCAGGAAAGTTGTCTAGCCATTTACATACATACTTTACTTTGTTTGGCAACTGTGATCTAGATCATGGTGCATATGTAATTACCAATATTCCTGCACTTACTTGAGAAGTTCGATCCATTTATCTGCTACAGCCATATGCAGGCGATAGTCAAAACCAACACCACCATCTTGAACAGGGATGCAAAATGTAGGCATTCCGCTGACCTGAACAATTTCATAGTTGCACACATTAAAATGTTGAGCAGTTTATGCTGGCGGAAGTGGACGCTCGTATTTGCTTGTGGGTTGAAAGCTCCACGCTACTGGTTAGTGAATGTGTACACTAACAAAATACAGTGACATTTCATAGCTTGCAGGAATTTAAGTTAAACCATGCTGCTCTTACAAATAGATGTGGATAACACAATGAAGCATTTTTTTCGTGTCCTTGGGTATAGCCTCTCGTTTCCATAGAATTTATGTAATCTAAGTTAGTCTTCTAAAGTTGTGCATCTTTTCCACAAGTAATAATAAACATAAGTCACATACTCGCACTTACTGAAAGACCTAAACAAGCATACTGTCAAATAAATTACAAACATCAAAGGGTATTGCTTGTAAGCTTGAATACCCTTGCACTTTTCAAATTTGCAGAACTAAGTGATGTATTATCATACATGGCCCAAATTCGCAATTTTATGAAAAATGTTCACGCCTAACAAAAAGTTAACAACCTTATCCCCGAGAAGAAAGAACTTGTAAATTGACTGGTTAAAAAAGGAAGTACTGCAAGCACTTACATCTTCACCAATGGCTACAGCCTCAGGATAAAGTCCATGAATTAGATCATTGACCAGCATTAAGTAAACTACTGCATCAACATCCGTGGCAAATCCAAAATACTCGCCATAGTTCCCCGTAAATGTCACCTAGAATCAGAGACGGCAAATTAATAGAAAAAGATCCCATATGATCTCATCAGGTCAAATCGTACAAGCAATACTCAGGGACAAGCTAAGACTCCATAGCACAAGTCATGATCATGATACAAGCTATGATGCATTGCAACTGTTCCAGTACCGTACTGGGATCACTTGATATTGATAACTTACTTGTAATCCATGGTGAGTATACATCATGGAGGTCACCCCATCAAATCGAAATCCATCGAACTTATATTCTTCAAGCCACCATCTTGCATTTGACAGTAAAAATCTTAAAACCTGCATAAGAACAGATTGTCGGCATCCGAAAGAACAGATTAACAGGAACAGTTAACGAAATAAGGTGACAGAAGTAACTGCTACATACTTCCCAGCTACCATAGTTGAACAGACGAGAATCCCACATCCAATGATGGCCACGTGGACCACCATGGAAGTAGTGTGTATCAGTGCCATCGAAACCATTCAAACCGTCTAGGGTATTCTTTGATGAATGACTGCAGGATACATAAAGTCATTGATAAAGCCATGCAAATCAACCAAACCAAGTCGAAGGAAAAGCAGGTTAAAACTATCAGATCTACATAGTGCAAACACATAAAAGCAAGTGGCTAAAGCAAATGGATGTCTTGATGCATATTTAGTGACAAGGTATGATTCAAATATGAAGCTGGCAAGTGGGGCGTGGCCCAATTGCCAGTGAGGCACTGCTGTCATTTTCCAACATGCAAATTCTATGTACCAGCACGATTACATGACCAGTTAATTAACTTTATTGATAGCATCTGGACTTGTCCGTCCACATCTATGCCATCATATTGTGTCACAATTACAACGCAAAGTTCTATGAGACTCAGTTTACCAGACGTGCCAAATATATTTAACATCCAGTTGACTTAATACATCTGAGCAAAAAGTCATGTGGAACAATTATATAGAATAAAAAATAATCGTCGATAGGACCCTGCCATTTAAATACCAGATAAACATAAGAGAGGCTCAAGTTAATAATGTAATAATTACCTGTGAACAATATCCATAAGAACAAGTAAACCGAGCTCGTGTGCTCTATCAATCAAGGATTTTAGGTCCTCCGGAGTCCCAAAACGGCTACTCGGTGCGAAAAAATTGGTAACGTGGTACCTGGAACAAGCCAACAATTAAAAATGATCATAAAAGTCAGAAACACTAAGCATTGTAGTACCATTTGTCTAATAAAACAAATCTGTCAAAATATTTTATATGAAAGAAGCATTAGGATGTAAAAGCTCCATGGGTGAAAAGGCACATACAAAAAAAAGGGAAAAAATGAATTTTGTGAATACCCAAAGCTTGCATAGTATGAGTGCTCCTGGATTGCCATTATCTGCACAGCATTGTATCCGAGCCTTTTAATTCTTGGCAGCACCTCATCCCTAAAATTAGTATATGTGTTTATCTTCGGTTCCTGTGCAAGGTCATACTAAGATATTTAGCAGCATCCTGAAGTCTTGTGACGATAGTATATAGTAGTGATGTCTCAAATTACCAAGTAGGTTATAAATAATTAACCATATGCTTTTTTACAGAAAACAATAGGAGAGATCTCTACTATGAGTAACTATAATTTTTAGAGCATCTCCAATAGTCCATGTCAGGCATTTCTTAGGGGTTGCCACATCAGCTTTTTGATGATGTGGAGGACAAAATAGGAGAGAGAAGGAAAATGTTACTAAATAAGAAAGGACCCGTTGCTAATACCGAGGAGATAGAAACAAAACTTATGGAATAAACCATCAGATCAGAAATATGTGAAATAACTTATGACATACCGGGCTGCTCATTCCAATGTGTGATTCGTATATCCTCAGTGACTTTGGTTGTTTGGGTTGAGGATGTTGGAATACATACTTCTCCTGCATTTACATGTAAAACAACCTTAGTAAATGGTCACAAAAGGTCCAAATGGAATATCCTAATCAACAGAGAGCATATCGCAGAGCTATAAGAGGCTTAAGTCACACCGCATACACACATCACTCTTGTTGCTTGCTACTTAGAAGGTGAAATTAATGCACTCCCAAATTCAATATTTTTTTGACTCATATGTCAGTGAGCTACGGAGTGGGTATTACAAAATTGGAACACCGAAATTTTCATTTAATAATGTAAGGTAGATTGATAGATGCATACCTCTTCAGGTGGATCATAGTATATGCCATTGTATGGTATTTCACCTGGAGGCTGCACAGAAAACTTGATCCAAGCAGAAATCGAATCCTTCACACCAGATGGAGTATCCATCCGTATCTATTAAGCACAGAGGAAAGAGAATCCTTAGTATGCTAACTTGAAAATGTTTGCATCCTCGACTAAATAACTGGCCAGCCTACCTTTACACGCGAGCCATGAGGAATAGCTGGCGATCCATCGGCATTGTTAGGGAGGAAAATCTCCCAAACACCATACTCATTCTGAAAAGATCATACCATATACGTCATCAATAGGAGCAAACCTTCACTAACAGCATGGAAATATGCTCATATGCTATAAAGCAGACCTGCTAATGTCATGTAACTAAATAGTGTAGATGAAAAAGTATATAAATTCAAGAGGTTCCACCAAAAATTGGGAGTGTTCAATTGCACACATTCACTCATCCATAATGTAGACTCATTTTGAATATCAAGAATACGGTAGTCAAATGAAGTGTAAATTAGTACTGTGTTCTAAATTCAGCATCTTTTTTGGCTGAAGCTTAAGAAACTGTGGAATTACAGCATTTTTACTTGTTATAGTTGAGGCTCAACTTGAATGGATGTGCAAACAGCTAAACTAAACCCAAAGGGATAAATCAATAGTTATGAACCAAAGCTGGAAGACTGTAAAGCTGTAGACATACTCTGGCCATAGTATCTGCATTTGGATTCCAACTGTTGAAGTCACCGACTAATGCTGCAGACTGTAACAGGATGTAAGATTCAGTCTTCAAAAATCTTACTGTAACTGATCAGTAACTTCAATAAGCTATTTCTTTTTTTTTTCGCGAAAGCGCAAAAGACTTGCGTTTCGATGCATTGATAGAAAAGAAGGTTTATGTACAAGTCCAACATGGGACAACTCCACACCATACAACTCAACCAGTAAACTAGTTGGGGAATTGTGACCATTACCAATAAATTGGAAGGTATCTGTTAAGACTAAAAACATACCTGTGCTCCAGGAGCCCATTCTCGGTAAGTAATACCTTCAGCACTGGAAAGAACGGGAAAATAAGAATTAAAAACTTTAAGTGCAATTAGACTAGTGGATGCATTTCGTAATAATGAGGCAATGAAGCTTTAAATTTACCTGCGGGTGAATCCAAGTTTTTCATAACCACGAGAAAATGCATCCAAACCACCTTCATGTTGGTCAATAGCAGCACGTATTCTCTTGTATTCGCTGTATCTGTTGAAACCACAAGGCATACCAAAAATCATTCAAAGTTAGCAAAGTGTTTTTGCCAACAAAATCACTAAATATAAGAAACTAAGTTGCCCAACTGGTAAAAAAATTCAGGAAATTGGCAGATGAATTAGCAAAGTAAAACCTGTGACCTACCTACCACATTTTCATCACTTTGCCACTCTGTATTTGTAATGACCAGAGGAAAATTATGTGTAAATTCTAGTCAACAAATCTACATCTGCCTCCCAGCATGTTTTCAGACCATGAGGTAAACAATATTGAAATAATGGTCTGTGGTTGTTAATTCCCCAAGTTTGCATGATGGAAGGACCTTATAATTTAAAATGAACAAAAGTAGAGGGTGGCATTACCGGTAGTCAAGATGGCTCCGAAAATCTTCCAGCATTGGGTCAATCTTGTATATTTTCTGCCCATCTCCTGGCTTTGGTATAACTCGTGGTTTCTCCTCCACGGATAACTCTTTAACTCCTTTAGTTACACCATCAGTGATTTTCTCCACAATACCCTGAGTCCGCTCTGAAGATTCAAGTTTGTCTTCAGCCCCACCTGTTGTGTCTGCTTCAGCTGTTTGCTCCTTACTATCTTCAGGTATCTACATCACGATAAACATAATACTTGTAGCACCGACTAACAAAGTGCTTTCCAAAAACAAAACAACACATTGCATTCTTTCGTGAAATCCTTGCAAGATAGCACATCCAGCTCAGTTTTCAGTGGTCCCAGAGCCAGCAGCACAGGACCACGGCTAGCCAACAAAATGCACAATGCTGATATAAGAAGCATCGAAACGTGACGCCTCAGCGAGTGGGTTTATTCGACATTTGGTAAGTGAATCAAGGTGAGATGGAGATTTTCTGGCACAAGTGCGTGTACCTGTGATTCTTCAGTTTGCGTTGGACCCGCTGCGGCAGGTTCGGCGGAGGTCAGCAAGTCGTCGCTCCCACTGCCGGGCACCAGCACCTTCCCCGCAGCGCCCGCGCAGCTCAGAGCGCCACCTGCAAATGCACCAACGGTGAGAAACAATACCCAAACCTGTAGTTGCAGTTTCAGCAGCACCAGAAAAAAAAAGGAAAAAATAGAGGGGGAAATATCAGCGCAGAAAGGAGACAATGATCAGAAAGCGCAATTCAGAAAGTAGAAAATGATCATAGCAATGGCAACACTGACGCATTTCCCCCCCGCAGGAATTCTTCTCACAATTCAGAAAGCGCGATCGCTTCGTCCGACTGGTTCAGTCCTGATCGAATCGAAATCGATCGAGGACCGAACAGGCGAGAAGCGCAGGGGGGAGGGAATGGGGACTAAAAATAGATGAGGAGATGTTGAGGAGAAAGGCGGAGCGAGCGAGGCGTACGAGAGGAGTCCTTCTTCCTGAAGAGCAGCGACGACGGCGAGTCCACCCCGCCCCTCCGCTCCGCGCCAGATCGCGCCGACGAGGCCCGCACGGCGCCGAGCGTCGCGCCGGACACCGCGAACGTCGCCATCCCCACGTACGCACGCGCTTCCCCCGCCGCCCAGATCTCAGTGAAGACTGAAGCCGCCACCACAGGCCAAAATGCTGCGCCGACCCGAGTGAGGAGTGATCGAAGATATTAATTGAGAAGCGAGAGGAAGGGGGAGCAACGTGTGCGGCGGAGGTGGAAGCTGGCGCGGTCACAGTGCAGTGCATGGGGATGGGGGATACTAGTACTAGGAGATAGACGCCGAGCGAGGCGTGGGGCCCACGGGGAGTGTGTGCGGCGTCGTCTTCCTGCCTCGTGACTGCGCGTGCAGAGGTGGCAGCCAGCGGCGGAGAGACGACGTAGCGTGGGGGAGGGAGGACGGGGTCGCGAACCAACGGCTGGGAGCGCGTTGCCGGGCCAGCCGTTTACGGCGTCTAGTACAGAGATGTTTATTTGCTCATTTATTTACAAAAATCATTCGAAGCTTGGAAACAGAAAAATGTTGAAGTGAAGGGCAGCTCCTATATGTGGACAATTGGGGGTGTCAACTGAATCCTAATAGTATGAAAATGCATATATGGGACTTAGAAATTTGCTTTATTAAAAAAAATAGAAGGTGAAAACGTATGGCTTTAAATTACTAAAGCCCCATACGACTTAGAGCTTACAATATGTTGAAAGATCAGTTTACAAGCAAAAAAAAAAAAAACTAAGTAAGACAGGCAGCTTGATCGTCGAGATCCTCATCCATCAAAGGAGAGAAACACCAAGGAGGCGGGAAGGGAAGGCACATGAAGGAGGAACTAGTCGTCGAGGAAGAAAGCGACATCGTCTGCTCCAACCTGGAAAGCCCATGTCGAAACATCTCCGTCTCTACCACCGAAGAGGACCCCTATCCTCTCACCCTGGCTCGAAGGACGTAGTACCGTCAGACATCAGAGTTACTCACCCTAAGCTCGAACAAACAAGATGACACAACAGCCGCAGAGCAAGATCTCCTAACTAGATCTAGATCATCGGATGAGCCTCACCGCCACCGCTGCGACAAGACCACTTGGTCTTGACGTAAGCATCGAGAGTGACATAGCAGAAGATAAACAACAACACAAAAGAAGGGAGACAACACCATCAACACGGTAGGTTAGGTCCTAACGACCGAGAAAGAGGGAGATGTCATCGAGATACATACCAGCCGCTCAAAGCCAACCACCACTAGCGACTTGGCTCGCTCTCCACCCACTAGAACCTCGGCGCCACCTACCCTAGCTCCAGCGCCATCGTCCTCCACCATGGTCAGTCGCGAGGGCGTTATCCGCCGCCGTGGTGCCCATGCTCCTGGAGCTCATCCTGCTGGCCTAGCTCGAAACGAGGTGCAAACACATCCATGGATGCTCCTAATGAAGAAAACAATATCTATTTTCTAGACTTTGATTCTTGTTTGTTAGATCCTATTATAGAGTTTATATTGTTATATATACCTTCTTCATTATCTCTCCAATTGTTTTCTAGTTCCACAAATATAAGGATTTGGTCATGTTTCAGATCCAAAAATTTCACATCCTGGATCTTTTCAATTTCCGTGAATGGTTATTTTCTTTTTTCTAAATGGTATGCCTGTGGAGATGGTTCTTCGATTGGATGATATTTCTGGTCGTGCTAATTGTTTCAAAAAAGACTTGTCCTTGATTGTTGGATGTGAAAAGCTGAATGCAAGATTAAAAGCCGGATCCAAAATTCTGTGTTCCGTACATTTTGTTTGTACACGATGTTCAGATCCGAAATTTATGGGTCAAAAAGATGCTTATGTCCACTGGTTCATATTATTGGATTCAGAATTATGTTACAAGTTATGCATGTTTTAGATTGGTTGAAAATTATTTCCAAATTTTGGTGAAGAAATTTGCTTCCTAATTTTAATAAATGGTTATGAATGCATGTAAATTTCATTCCTTAATGCATGGGATTTTGAGCATGGACATGGGTGCGTGGAAGTTAGCTATCCGAACCATGACTTGGTTTCGAGATCTTATGGGTTTCAAGTCTAGCCTATTCCAACTTGTTTGGGACTGAAGGCTTTGTTGTTGATGATGCATGGTCCAAATTTCTTGTTAAAGCATGGATCCAAAAATGAAATTTCTTGTTACTGCATATGGATTCATGTTTCTTGTTAATGTATGGGTTGGAAATTTTATTTATGTACGAAAAATATCAACATTTGTATCAAGATTTGAAGAATTTGTTTCCGGCTACATGGTAATTTCGGAAAAGGTTGCATATTGAGAAATATCGCAAGTAGGAGGCGTGTTTCTCAAAATCTATAGGATTGCTTGATAAGAAATGAATAGAATCGAGGGTGTGTCTTACTACTTACGAATGTTGAAATAATAAACTGCCTTTTTAGGTCTTGCAGGTCGAATTGGTTATGCGAATGCATTTTCGGAACCTTAGGGTGGATGCTTTCCCGAAGTTCAATGCTTCACGAATGTTGAAGTAATAAAATGCCTTTTTAGGTCTTGCGGGTCGAATTGATTATGCAAATGCATTTTCAGAACCTTAGGGTGGATGCTTTCCTGAAGTTCAATGCTTCTACAAGGAGCATACGGGCATATATTCATGTAGTGCAAGATTTTTTTTACCAGGGAGTCCTTGCAAGATTGGATACACCTTACAAAATAACGTGTCACTCCATGTAAACTTGACATGTAGGTCATCGTTCTCAGTTTTAAGGTTTCAAAAGTTCATTGTAGTATCGGTCTTGCTCTGCGGGTAGGAAGTGGAATTTGCTCTAAGTAAATTAAATGATGCTTTAAGTATGGAAGAGACATTTGCTATGCTTTTGGTCAGGTAAACTAACATCTCTCTGCGTGTGTCTCTGTTTCACATAAACATAGGCTACACAGTGAGTTGAGTTCGGGTGTGATATACTAGACTTAGCTTATATTGAAATTCGAGCGAGCTCAGATTGCGTTGAGTTAAATATCGAGTAGTAAAATTTGGTTCATACTCAACTTATAATGATCTCGAGTCTATCTCAAGCTAGTTTCGAGATTTGTAAAACAAAAAAATTCTATATTGCTTGCATATGAAAGGAAGAAAAATCCCATACACAACATATGGAAGGAATACCCGCAAAAAAAGGAATAAATTATTTTTTAGATTTTATTAGTTAAATCCCATCTACAAATGAATAAATCCCATCTAGGGCATGTAATAAGGTAATAAATTAGCCTACTTCCTTTCAATAACATAGTAATTATATATAATTATATTATTTGAGCTATCGAGCTTAATTGAGCAAGCTATTGTTGGCTGACGATCAGCTTGTTTTCCAGTCGAGTTGTATAAGATACTCATACCTAGCTCATTTTTTTTCTCGATTTGAGATTAAAAAAAACAAGTCAACTTGGAGCCGTTTATGAGTCTGAGAGGTTTTCTTGCAGCCCTACGCACACATGAATTTCGAGTTGGCATCGATCATATCAATCATATGAGAATTCAGAAAAGAAAAACAAATAAATACCATAGGACAACCTCTAGGTGACACCTAAATGCAAGAAATTAATGTCAAACAGGTCATTCTTAATCTTTTTTCTTTAACAGGGATGTATCATAAATCACAATGATTTGAGAATTCAAGCGCCAAATCGGATAGCTCCGGAGCCCGGTTGCACGAGGGAGCTCCTAGGGTGCCCAACTTTGATGTCCTAATATCTTTAAAGTGTACAGTATGCCAACTAATTTCGTAAAATGATACTTTGATGATTATCAAATGGAAACCACTCCACATCTGCCATCTTTAGGGGATACAGATACAAAGTAGAATTACTCTGGGTTAACTAAATGATGCTTTGAGCATGAAAGAGACATTGGGTATGCTTTGATCCCAGATACCGGAGAGTTTTTTTAATTTGACGTAACAGATACCGGAGAGAGATTTTTCTATGTGATGTGAAGCTTTGGTAACCGGTGTTGACTAGGCCGAGGACGGAGGGATCGTCCGAATTCTGAAACTTACGTAGGCTCGTCTCGTGGTCGTGGTCCCTGCGCGGTGGGGATTGTCCATTCGCTTTTGCTGTTCCGCCCAGATCAGCAAGAAACAAACGAGAAGAAGGTCCGCTTCCGTCCTGTGTAAGGGGACCTACCAGGAGGCTCTCTCCTGACCGTTAATTCAGCAACTCCCGTGTGATGTGATGATATGGTCTGTCTATCGACTATCGCCAGCAAATGAAGAGGGTTATGTTACTCCAGTCAAAAAGAAAGCTGATGTGTAAAATTGCCATCCATGATTCATGCCGATAGCCAAGTTGCAGGTATAATGATGCTGGCATACATGAAGTTCCTTGCCATAGCTGGCACATAACATGCTCATGGGAAGAAATGAGCCCAAGTGGGATCGTTTCACACTGTCACACATTATCGCTTCTTACAACTTATTTTACGCAAAGGTTATACAATAAAAAAAACACCATTTCCTGTTTGAAACCCTGACTCCCATTTTGGCAAATGTACATATTAGTCGTCCGATTGTTGATGTAATGACAGTAACAAGAAATAAACTTGCATCCGTGTGGTTCTGCCAATGTGTCTAGATTAATTCTGCGACGAAGTTTCCTTATGTGCTCCTGATCACTTCCTTGGAAGGGAAAACAACGGCAGCTATAGGTTTGTCTTCGTAACCGCCACCTTCGTCGATGATGAATCGGAGACCGTCGATGTGGAGCTTCGCATGGTGGCCACTTACAACGATGGTCTGCTTGCCGGCCAGATCCTGGAAAAAGGACATCCATATATCAACAGATCCGTTCATCATGTGATACATTTCTAATCCCGGTAACTGTGGAAGCATAGTAACATGTAAACGATCTGAAGAAAACATGGCATACGTGGACACATGTACTGATCATTAACACCACCCCATGTAGCCGTGACCCGTGAATCAGTCCGGGCAGTCTATCATATCACATCCACTGCCCGAATGCACATGCCGCCATGTGCTTGCTGTTTCAGCTAAAATGACTATACCATCCAAAATTTCAGAGTATCGGAGAAACTGGTTTGATTTCTGAAACCAAACTTCACCCAGAAGCACCTTGTTGCAATCTTAAAACATATTCGAAGCATGCCAGAACAGCTGCCAGCGTTTTTCCTACATGTCCCATTATTCTTTCTATAGATCACCAAGGCGATTTTTTTAACAAGGTAAAATGGAGAAATCGGTATTTGTCAGTACCTGCGTCACAAATAGTAAAGATTATGCGCTCACACATCTGGTGAGAAAATTCTACCGTTTCATTTCAAACTTTCACTGGCTTGCAGTCATATCTATATAAAATTAGTCAAAACCAAGCCTAAGATTGCTTTTCTTGCAAAAAACAAGCATAAGATTGCTGACGAAAAATGCGTACAGTTCCCCAGTTCAGAGTGATAAATCAAACAATGTTTTGGGGCTAACTATGCAGGCTTCACTCACACTAGTAATTGTATGAAAATCACAACTAAACTCCAATGATAATTTCAGACTTTAGTGCTAATGGAACATAACATGGTGCAATATCAAGCCAATGACGGGATCATTATTACTGCAAATGATTTAAACATGACTGCATGTAAATCTCACAGTATTTATAGATGCTTTCTGAAGAATGTGATGTTTCTTTTCTCTAAAAGCATTATGCAGTCTATGTTGGTCTCTTCTATATAATACCCAAGGATGGTAATCTGATACACTGAATGCTATATCTAGTTACAAAACTTTGAGCAACTACATTTGAGGGTACTGACATAAGCTGCAAAGCTAAATTAGTCAGCACACTAACAGAGAAAACAAACCGAAAAGTTAAGTGCAATATGATCACATATTAACTCACCTGCGGTATGTTCCAAACATCCTGCCTCCCGCTAAGCATTTGGACCTTTGGCACCCTTGTATCTCTGGTTCTCAAAACTCGAAGCTGCTCATTCAAATCCATGGACTTCTCCAGGCCGGCATGAACCGCAATCAGGTTACAAACAATCTGGCCTCCATCCATATCGATAGGCACGTTTTCCTGCCATACAACAATAACATGAAAAACTATACGAGAAATATCTCTTACATATATACTATAGTTTGCACTAGATAAAGGATATATACCTCTTCATGAATCCAAACTAAGTCATGCAGAAACCTCTTGTGTTCCTCAGGCACAGCTTTCGAGAGATCTACAGTGCAATTAGAACCTCTGGCAAATTAGAAGCTGCTTGGTTAATTCTGCAGGGAGCTTTCCTAGCTATGGGTGTATGCTTACACACTCTGGCTAAGCAAACGAGTCATTGATGGGCCAAATGGTATTCATTCTGAGAGTTACCTCCAATGATGGAGAATAAATCGCTAAATTCTATGGTGTATACCCTTTAACAAAAAGAGGATCTATGGTGTTGATCATTTTATTGCTAAAGATTGAAAACCAAAAGGCCACTGAAGCATTGGAAAACATATTTGGCATTCAATCCGTTCTTGTATAGGAATTTCACCTGCTATTAATAATACGCATAGTGGTACTTAGAACCAAAGTATTGTTCAAGGGTGATGAAAACCAAAGTATTAATACTGAAACTTCTGCAGACTACTGTCAAGAGCGACGGTGTTCATGTAATCACAAGCATGGTGTGAAATGTGTCTTTAGCTTAACATTTGTAAGTTTACAGTATTTCTTGTTGTAGATTTTTTTGCTTAAATGGGCCAACTACCTTGATTCAGACAAGAATATGCCAACCAACATAATGTGGTACAGACTGATTTTCTTTTCACACATGATCCTGAAGCACGAAACCAAATTGATGGGGGGAATTCCAGAGCTGACCTGGAGATCCATGGGCGACGCCGTAAGACTCGAAGGTGGGCTGGGCATCGTAGATAGAGCCCTTGTACGGGAGCCCCTTCTTGGGGTTCCACCTCTCCTTGATCACGCCGCCCCATCTCCCTCCCTTGCACGTGCATTTCCTCGTGCCCTGGCCCGCGGAACCAACCCTCGTGGGCCTCGTTGTCGATGTACTCGGCCCAGGTGGCGGCGAAAGGGGATCCGTCCGGCGGCGGCGGCAGCGCTCCGACGAATGCGGCGAAGGCGAGGTCGTGGTTGCCGCAGAGGAAGACGTGGCGCTGGGCCGGGTGGCGGGCCGGGAGCGCGAGGAGGAAGTCGAGGACGCGGCGGGTGTGCGGGCCGCGGTCGTTGTAGTCCCCGAGGAAGATGACGACCGCGGTGGCGAAGGCGTCGGCGGGGAGCGCGGACTGGAGGTTCGCCCACAGGCTCTCCAGCTTGGAGATGTAGCCGTGGACGTCCCCCACGCAGATCACCGTGCGGGGAGCAACCATCTCGCCGGCGTCGTTTCCCCGGCTGCTCATGCCCAAGGAAGACGGGAGAAGAAGCGGAGAGGGCAGAAGAGAGCCACAGAAGCGGAGCTCGATCGAAATCGACCCATTTGGCAGCAATCGTCTGCAATTTTGTTGTCTTGCGCAGCCTATTCGTGTGATCTTGCCGATATTTGCTTGGAACTTAATCACAGGAATGGAAGATGTAATTACCATCTGTAATACAGGATGGCCAAGTATGTTCACGTGTTACATGTATATATATCCCATACACGGGTTTACTACGGTGTAAACGGATCGGATCGAATTAGATTTTACTCGTATCATGTCCTTAACTATGAAGTATGTACTGTACCTTTTCTCGGGTTTAGAATGGAGCGAATAATGATCAATTACAGATTAGAATGCAGATACATTGGACGTGAATTTTAATAAAAAATGGGATGGACTCAAATCAGAAACAAAAATAGCCGGATAATACTCTCATAGCCAGTTATATTATATTTCTAGTAAAAGTTAAGAGGGATTTAACATTTCAGCCTTATAAGAAGTCAATCAGTTAAGAAAATAAAGACATAGTTTTACCTAAAATCCAAAAATTTACGAGATGATATATATAAATATAAAATTAATAGTTGGTTCATTAGTTTGTCGGTGGTAAAACTCAATAACTACAAACTCTCACAAATTGGCCTTGACATTTGGTTTGAAACATTCGGATAATCCTAATTAATTGTGAGGTAATCCATATTTGCATGCTATTTGCTATATCATTTTCTACACCGTATCCAGACTGCCACTTCGGAATTGGATATCCTTATCCATCAAATTTTGAAAATCGGAAATCGATGTTTTAAAACAAATTCGGAGCCTGATTTGTTACAAAAATTATCCTATCTGTTTACATTTCTAGGGTTTACTATCATCTGACAACCACATCACTAATCTATTGACAATTGGACAAAAAATAATTTAAGTTGAAGTCGCATGATTATATTAGTTCATTATGAACATATGGAGCTTGTCGGCAAGTTCACTTCATCACCTGACTTTGATTGTCCTCAAGTTCACTTCATCACCTGACTTTGCAAATACCATTTTACGGTAATTGAATATGACTTGAGTGTTCAGAGACGGTCACCGATGTCAGAGCCCATGTATATATCGACATGGCACACATGAGACCCACATATGTTAATTTGTTTTTTTTGAAAAAAAACTAATCCATCCCAAACCCGGCGACAATGCAACCAAATCAACATACTGGTGTGCAAACAAGGAGCATCTCCCACGTTCATCTACTTCGTCCTCAAGCCCTTTGTCGTGATTTATTCACGGTAGTACCCATCTGTTGCGCTAAAAATGCGTCACATGAACACGTCCTCGTGTACCCGCGGTGCCGGGGGAGATACTCCGCAACTCGCCCCGCGGGAGGCCGACTTGTAGCGCGATACGCAAGACAACAAGCCGGCGCTTTTGGACCAGACGCCCCAGCCCCTCGGGAGGGACCCCGTCAGAGTAAGCCGGCGATAATTGGTTGAACTAAGCTAGATTTGACCGCTCTTAGCTCGATTGTCGATACTCGATGAACTCACGCGAAGTCGCCGAATAACGGAAGCATTAACAAGGGTTTTGAGGGTAAAAAGTAGGGTTTGTATTGATTGTCGATTGTTTGCTTAATTTCAATCGGCCGTCACCTCTTACATATATAATGAGGCGACTGGACTTCCCGTACAAGCATCGTACTTCTACAAGGATTACAACTCATGTTATAAGTCGGTTTCTATCTCTAAATTAGGTAAAAGCCTTGGTCGGCCTCGTACTGGACCAGGACTCCAAGCATCCTTCTCCGGCTTCTTTTGGAAAGTCGCCTTTTGCCCTTCCGTGTTGACCTCGAACTCGTTCTATCGTACGGCATCCGACTTCTGTTTCTGGGCTTCGCAAGCGTCAAACAACCTCAAGTCCGGCTTCCCTGACGCGGCTTCTGGAATCTTCAGGAAACTCGAGTCTGGCCTACGCCGGATTCTGGCTAAGCCGGGTTGGCTCTTGTCGGGCCATCACTCCAGGTCCTCTCCAAGGCGCCATCTCCTCCTGAGTGAATTTGAACCTGTGACCTGCCAAAAACGGGTGCTAACACATGCCCCCCTGTTTTCTAGTAGAGCTTGCGTACTAGAAAATATTGAATGTAGAAGATTTGTCTAAGGGCGATGCTTAAACTCATCGGCCATATGTGCGGCTCATGCAGTTTGCCACACGCTTGGATGGAATTTCTTCAAGTATTTCCCATTGATAGCTCGAGGCAATAGGCTACCTTCCAATGTTTCCACCAGATATTAGTTGACGGGTACAATCCTTACGACTCGCAGTGGCCCTTCCCAACTTGGTGACCATTTACCAAATTTCCGATTCTAGAGCCAACTAGCAGTATAACCTTCCAGACTAAGTCGCCGATTTGAAAATTCTTAAGTCGGACTTTCCTGTTATAAGCTTTTGCCACTCGCAACTTCTCCTTCTCAATGTCCTTCAAAGCCTTTACACGTTTGTCGGATACCTCATCTATATTATCCATCATCAAATTGTGATAGTCTTTAGCTGACAAGTCGTTTTGCTTAGCGAACCTCAAAGCAGCCAGATTCACTTCTACTGGTAAAACGGCTTCTTGTCCATATACTAACTCGAAAGGAGTTATCTTAGTTGCACCATACCTTGAGATTCTGTGAACCTACAATGCATCGGACAGTACCTCATGCCACCTCCTCGGGTAGTCTTGTACTTTCTTCTTAATCAACTTGATCAGAATTTTGTTGCTTGACTCGGCTTGTCCATTAGCTTGAGCATAATACGGAGATGGGCTGAGCATCTTGATCCCGAGTGATTCGGCAAACTGTTTCACCTCCTTGGCCATAAAGGAAGTACCTTAATCTGTAGTAAGAGTCTGTGGGATACCGAATCGGTGAACAATATGCTCTGTGATAAATTGAATTACCTCCTAGTGGGTCATATTTCTGAGAGGTACTGCTTCAGACCACTTGATAAAATAATCAGTAGCAACCAACACGAACCGATGCCCTTTGGATGAAGCCGGGTTGATTATACCAATGAAATCCAGTGCCCATACTCGAAAAGGCCACGACTTTATTATAGGATTAAGAAGTGAAGCCGGCACCAACTAAACATCTCCGAACTTCTGGCACACTTCGCACCCTTTATAGTATCTGAAGCAGTCATTAATCATCTTCGGCCAATAGAATCCGGCTCATCTGAGCATCCACTTCATTTTGTGAGCCGACTGATGTGTCTCGCATAAGCCGTCATGTACTTCTCCCATGGTGACTCGAGATTGATCTTCATCCAAGCATTTCAGAAGAAGACCTTCAGCTGCTCGGTGAAACAACTCGTCGTTGACCAAGGCATATTTAAAGGCAAGTCGCCGAACAGTCCTATCCGTTTTCTGACTTGGATTCCGCAAGTAGTCAACAATAGGTGTTCTTCAATCAGCTGGCCGGTTCCCACCAGGTTCCTCCGGAACCGACTTAGACAAGCCGGCTTCTCCTCCGGTTTCAACATTATTGACAACAGCTAGCACCAGCTTCTTCGCTGTGAAAAATACTCCTCTACTGACATGATAGCCTGATGCCTGTTGTGCCAACTCGTTGGCAAGCCAGTTATCCTGTCTGGACACATGAGATATAGAAAAGTAATCCAGAGTCGATATGATGTCCAGGCATCTGTCAAGGTATATGTTGAGTGACCCATTGTTGCACTGAAAGATCTTGGCCACTTGCTGGACGATAAGCAGTGAATCACCATATGCCTTAACATGAGTTACCCCTGCATCCATTAAAATTTCCAATCCGAATAGAAGAGCTTCGTATTCGGCTTCATTG
>QRDG01000412.1:738374-898733 GCA_012064385.1 Puccinellia tenuiflora
AAGCAAAATAAAAGATAGGCACAACCTTTCCACAAAGCTGTACCTGGACTCGGCATCTAGCAGTCGCCGACTTAGGTATGTGATGACGTACTCCTGTCCTTCGGCTTCTTGAGTTAAGGCTGCTCCAATCACCTTTTCCTCGGCAGCAATGTAAAGCCGGAACGATAGACCACGAGCCGGCTTCCTTAGAACTGGAGGTGTAGACAAGCAGGCTTTTATTCTATCAAATGCCTCTTGCTGCCTTGCCCCCCAGGTGAACTCGTCATCATTCTTGAGCCGAAGGATCTGTGTGAACGCATCAACCTTCCCAGACAAGTTAGAAATAAACCTTCTCAAATAATTTACCTTGCCTAGGAATTTCCGCATGTCCTTTTTGCAAGTCGGCGCCTGCACTTTCTGGATAGCTTCAATCCTTGTCGGATCAATCTCTATGCCAGCTTCATGTATGCTAAAACCAAGGAACTTCCCAGCCGACACGCCAAAGGCACACTTCAAAGGATTCATCTTGAGCCCGTACTTCCTCATTCTTTCAAACGCAAGTCGTAAGTCGGCCAAATGATTTAACTCGCCATCCGACTTGACAACTACGTCATCAATGTATACTTCCAGTACAACTCCAAGAAGATCATGAAATATTAAGTTCATCGCTCTCTGATATGTGGAACCAGCATTCTTTAACCCAAAGGTCATTACTGTCCACTCAAACAAACCAACGAACCTGGGGCAGCGAAATGTTGTCTTAGCCGAGTCCTCTTCGGCCATGAATATATGATTGTACCCCGTGTTTTCGTCTAAAAAGCTGATGACTTTGTGCCCTGAGGCATCATTGATAAGCATGTCGGCCATTGGCATAGGATATTCATCTTTGGGCGTAGCTCGATTTAAATCTCTGAAGTCTATACATGCCCTGATCTTAGCGGATCCTTTCTTCTCGACTGGCACAATGTTGGAGATCCAGTCAGCATATTTGCAAGGCCGAATAAAATTGGCTTTTAGAAGACGGCCAATCTCTTCTTTGATCCGGTCATATATTGCTGGGTTGAATTTGCGAGCCGGCTGCTTATGTGCTCTGAAGCCGGCTTTTATCGGTAACCGATGCTCGACGAGCTCTCGGCTTAACTCGGGCATCTCGTGGTACTTCCAAGCAAAGCAGTCCACGTATTCCTTTACTAGCGTGATTAACTCGGATTTATAATCGCTTCTAAGTTCCTGCTCACAAAAGTCGGCCTGGGAATAGTGCCATCCCCAATATCTACCTCTTCGAGCGGGTCGGCCGACGTAAAACCTTGTCCCAACTTGTCCATATCGTCTGGTTCTTCAATTGCTTCACACATATCGTTCCTCCCGGCCCGATACTCATCCAGACGTCTTTGCAGCCATTCGTCGTTGGAATCCATTTTACTTGAGCCGCAGCCGATTACCACCAATCGGCTTTAGAGATACTGGCACGAATCTGTCCCTAGTTGCACTCAGGAAATCGAACCCGGATAAATCACGCCCCGAAAGACATGTAGCCTTTGAGTGTTGCCAATCAACAATGGACTCGGCTAAAGCAATACATGCTGAGTTATCAGCATGAACGACTTCAATCTCATCGTCGATCCATTGTACGAGCTGCTGGTGCATGGTAGATGGCAGACACTGATTCGCATGGAGCCAATCCCGTCCAAGTAGCACATTGTAGTTGCCTTGCACTTCAGCAACAAAGAATGCATTAGCCAAAGTTTTGCTTCCTACTGTGAGCTCCAAACTGATAACTCATTTGGCCTCTATTCCTTCTCCGCCTTCGAACCCGTTCAGTATCATGTTCGTCTCCATTAGATCATTATCTTCTAGCTGTAACTTTTTGAAGACGGAATACGACATCAGGTTTACCACAGCACCTCCAACAACCATCATCCTGGTAACTGGCTTCCCGTTGATATGTCCTCTGACGTACAAAGGTTTAATGTGCTTAAACGGTCCCTCAGGTTTCTCGAAGACGGCATTTTTTGGTCCAAAGTTGAGCTGTGCTACTTCACCTTCTTGTTCTACAGCACGGAATTCAGCTGGCAAATAATATACTATGTTAATGTCCATACCTACCAGAGTCGGTGTACTTTCATAGTCCAGCAGATCTTCGTCTGTTGGATTTTCCGACTCGTTTATCGCCGACTCCAATGTTTCTGACTCATCTCCTGCCAGCTCCTCGCTCATCGAATTCTCTGCCGAGTCCCCATTTGCCGACTCGTTATCCGACTTGCCCCTTGCCGGCTTGTCCGCTGCTTCCACCTCATCTGCCCATGATGAATAAGTAATGGTCGGTACGGAGACCGGCTCCATTTCATCGCTTATAGCAGGACTTGGTGCAATCATCAAAGGAGTCATCACAGGAGTCGGCTTGGGTACCCAAACTTGAGCCGACACCATTGGTTTTTCAGCATTGAATTTAGCATCTCTGACTCACTCAGCTTATCCTTCCGCCTTTTCCCGGTTTCTTTCCCTCTGCAGCTTCCGCCTTTGCGTCTTCGTTATACCTGGCGGGCACCACTTTGGCTGGGTATATTTTGGATCCCGGGGTTTGGTCGCTACAGCTTGGCTGGATCCGGCTTCATGGTCACTGGATGTCACTTTGGGCATGATAGCAAGTATCAGCTCATCATTTGCCAACCCGATGGCCTGGTCCTTCAGTTTCAACACATGCGTTCCAATGACCAATGAGTTGTTTGGGACCAACCCACTTCCTATGTCAGCTGCTTTAGCTCCTTACGCCTTGAATCGCCAGTATGAGGAGTCACCAGGATACACAAGTCGGCTCTGCACAGTTTGCCGGTTTGCTTGACGCTTGGACTCCCCAGCCGAATTCTGATATTGGAAACTTCCTTCGATAGATGGTGACCTAGGCCGTTTCCCATGCCGTTGGTCCCACTTTGATCCAGCCTGGCGTACGTACTTATTCAGTAGCATGTCGAAAGTCGGCTTGATTCTCTTCGGCTTGTACTCAACCTGATTCATTTTCCACTTGCCGATTCCGGGTTCCTGGGCTTCATGAACCTGGGTGGTGATTCTCTTGCTTGTGGTTGTTCCGCCCGAGCGCGGAGCTCTTGATGGTGATCTTGATAACCTCATGTCCATCGGGTTGCCGACTCAATGTGACCTGCCTTCTCACCTCCTTGCTGCCGGCTTCTTTCCTGGGCTCACCAATAACCACATTAGATTTGTTAGCGCCTTCGACCGCCTTTGTCCGAAGAAGAACTTTCTTTCCCTCCAAATCTAGCACGTTCATTGGGAACGGCTGTGTGTCAATGGCCATGCCAACAAAGCTCAATTGTCCATCGTTGAGGGCCGATTGAATCTGTCGATGAAAGACATTGCAGTCATTAGTAGCATGAGAGAAAGAATTTTGATACTTGAATAAGCACGTCGCCTTAATTCATCAGGTGACGGTATAATGTGACTAATTCGTATCACTTTATCCTTTAACAAGGCATCAAATATTTTATCGCATTTGCCTACGTCAAAGCTACACTTCACCTCATCGTCCCGATTCTTATGAATCGGCTTTAAGTCATCACACATATAGGGTTTGTCTTTACAAGGCCAAAAAACTCGGCTGCGTAAACATCGGCTTCATCACCGGTGTCGGGATTGTGTTCAATAGCATTAAGCCGACTCCTGCTTATCCGATGCGAATCCTTGGACTCGTTAACTCGGCTTTCATGAGCCAGAGCTCTCTCCTGGACTTGTCCGACAGAGGAAAACTTGTGTCCTTCTAGCTTCTCTTTTAGATACGATCTCAACCTGTTAAAACTAAGTCGGTCATATCCCTTTCAGTTATCGCCAAGCTATAGCACCGGTTTCTTGTATTTCTAAATCTCTTGATATAATCGGATAACGATTCGTCATGCTTCTGTTTAGCCGATGTGAGATCGGACAACTTTAATTCAATTTCTCCGGCAAAGAAGTGCTCATGAAACTTTTGCTCCAAGTGAAACCAAGTGTGTATAGAATTAGGAGCTAAAGCCAAAAACCAAGATAAAGCAACACCGGTTAACGACAATGAGAACAGGTGAACTTTGATGTGATCATGATTAGCTTCGCCTAATTGAGCCAAATATTGACTAATATGCTCCCACGTCGACTTGTTGTCCACCCCATTAAATTTAGAAAACTCAGGGACTCTATAGCCAGGTGGATAGGGTTGTAGATCAAAATATTCGGGGTAGGGTTTAACATAGGTTCTATGTTTTGGTATAACCCTGAATTTATCATATGCTAATTGATCCAATTTCTTCCTGAACTCGACCACCAAATCGTCCATGTTGGCCGATTGAGTCGAAACAGGAGATGAATTGGCCACAGGGCCGACTTGCATCCAAGGAGCTGAATCTGAATTCGGCATTGACCCTCGTCCCAGAAGTCACACCGCTGGTCCCGTCTATCCTGTCGGGTAGGATGAACTCTGGATCGAAGTCAGACAAGGTAGTGCATTAGCAAGCCGGTTTTCCTTGTACGGGCTCATCGGTTGTGCATCCGATATCTGGCCTTGGATGGTGTTTTTCTTAGTCTTTTCATGTTCTAGCATAAGATCATAAACATTGTTCGTACCTTGCGAAACATGAAACTGAATTTTGGCTAATTGCTCAGGAGAAAAAGTACTGTTACTTACAGCGGGTTTATCGGTATTGATGCTCAGTGGTACATATTCCGGCTCGTTGATCGGCGCGGTTACGCCTTTCCGATCTAACTTGAAGCTGGCCAAGTACAACTCCTCATCTTCTTGTTCCCGCTTGAGTCGCAGCGCTTCGAACTCCTCGTTTCTCTTCTTCTTCCACTCATCCAGGCCTTGGCGTTGTGCTTCCGACAAATCCTTGATAGTAGGTGTGATGATGTTGTCAGTAGTCATGGTAGACAAATCTGTAACCTTAGAACCGGTCATCGTTGCCCGATTTAGGTTTGAAATTTCCCCAGCGGAGTCGCCAAAAAGTGTGTTGCGCTAAAAACGCGTCACACAAACACGTCCTCATGTACCCGCGGTGCCGGGGGAGATACTCCGCAACTCGCCCCGTGGGAGGCCGACTTCGAGCGCGATACGCAAGACAACAAGCCGACGCTTTTTGGACCAGACGCCCCAGCCCCTCGGGAGGGACCCCGTCAGAGGAAGCCAGCGACAATTGGTTGAACTAAGCCGGATTTGACCGCTCTTAGCTCGATTGTCGATACTCGATGAACTCACGCGAAGTCGCTGAATAACGGAAGCAGGAACAAGGGTTTGAGAGTAAAAAGTAGGGTTTGTATTGATTGTCGATTGTTTTCTTAATTTCAATCGGCCATCACCTCTTACATATATAATGAGGCAGCTGGACTTCCCGTACAAGTATTGTACTTCTACAAGGATTGCAACTCATGATATAAGTCGGTTTCTATCTCTACACTAGGTAAAAACCTTGGCCGGCTTTGTAATGGACCCGGACTCCAAGCATCCTTTTCCGGCTTCTTCTGGAAAGTCGCCTTTTCCGGCTTCTTCTGGAAAGTCGCCTTTTGCCCTTCCGTGTTGCCCTTGAACTTGTTCTATCATACTGCATCCGACATCCGTTTCTGGGCCTCGCGAGCGTCAAACACCCTCAAGTCCGGTTTCCCTTAAGCGGCCTCTGGAACCTTCAGGAAACTTGAGTCTGGCCTGCGCCGGGTTCTGGCTAATCCGGTTTCTGGCTAAGCCGGGTTGGCTCCTGTCAATCATCACTCTAGGTTCTCTCCAAGTCACCATCTCCTCCTGAATGAGCTTGAACCCGTGACCTGCCAAAAACGGGTGCTAACAATATCCAAACCCAGGGTTATATGTACTTATAAGGCGGTCTATTATTTTCTATCTCTTTCGGTGAGCCGTTTTGGTAGCTGCTTCACAAAAAAAGCCTGTTTTGACACCAAAAAAAATGAAAAATGGGTTTTTTATTCAATGAAAACCCTAAACCCCGTAGTCAACACTATTCTACAACCAAGATACACCAGTGTGTCAAATATGGCCTCATTCCGACAATTTTTGCTATGTCAAAATCCATACCCTAACTCATTTCAATGATGACCAGAGCGCCACACTACAGCCGTCAGATATGGTTGTCAGAGAATGTTCCCAGGAACTGGGGGTGTCTCCAAGGTATCGTGTAAGGGGCTGAACACGGAGTCAAACAATCCTCAACGTGCTCCGGCGACGGTGCTCGTCGGACTCGCTGCGGACGACACTGCAGAGATGGACACAAGATCTTACCCAGGTTCAGGGCCCTCTTTGGGAGGTCAAACCCCTACGTCCTGCTATGGTGTATTGCACTGCTTGGAGAGGTTCACAGTACAAGGAGAGCTTGGAGAGCTCGAGGTGGCTAACAATGGCTACTTGCTAGTCTTCAGATCTAGGGTTAGGGTCTACTAGAGCTGAACCAACCGAAGATCGAACCCTTTGCTTGAGCGTGCTCCCCCTCCTTTTATAGGCGTCCTGGGCCTCTTCCGCCCAAACATTTGGGCGGGAAGGGTTACCACATGGCGACGAGGGAAGGAGCAGGGTGCACGATAAAGGTGGAGTCCATGGACGCGGTCCATGGCAGGGACGACGCTACCAAAGCTGGAAAAGCCACCGGCCAGCCGGACGGTGGGCTGGCGCTTGATGAGGTGGGATGTGACCCACGGTGACATCGTCCTTGGAGCGTAGCTGCAGACGGTTCCCTTATCGCCAAAGAGGCAATACTCGTTGTCCGCTTTGCTTGAAGCCGCTTTGTTGACTGCTTTATGCATGGAAGTGGCAACTGCGGCGTCGTCGTCATCGCGCGTAGGCACGCGCGTCACTCTGCACATGGGGGCAGAGCCCATGTGCGCCCTACCGCGGAGGCAGAGAAGGCTTCGCGAGGAAGGAACCCCGCGAGGCAAAAAGCCTCGCCGAGCCCTTCAGCTTGGTCCTTAGCAGAAATGCGGGTGGCGCCGGAGACGCCTTGTCGAGGAGCGATCCCTCGCCAAGGGAGAGAACCCTCGACGAGGAGAAAAGATTCCTCGCGAGGGAAAAACCCTGTGGGCCCTGGCCCTTAGCGAAAAATGCCTGAAGAATCCTGTGGGCCCTGGCGGGCCGGCCCGTGGTACCCTGGTTTCCACTGTGCCGACAGTAGCCCCCGGGCCCGCGATGGGCACGCCGAAGGCCACGGACGCAGGCGAAGTGTCGAGGGCCCAAAGACGCCTGCCAGGGCCGTGACACGTGGGGCGCAGCGGTTGCACCGCGGCCACGATCTCCTCGACTTCAACGGGCAAACCGGTGGGGCCCGCCACGACTCGTGAGCCGGTCAATAAAGCCTGGCGCGCAGACTGCGCCCATTACTTCTCCCATTACTCCGCCGCCCTCTTCTTCCAAACATCTCCGTCTCCCAGAGCACGTCGCTCCCGAAGTCTTCGTCTTCAAGCTTCTCCTCCAGCGGCCATGGCTCCCAAGAGGGCAACCGACGGCCAGAAGGGCAAAGCCGTGATGCAGACTGGCACGTCTGCGGCGGCGGCGCAGGGCGCCGTGCTAACGGCGGCGCTGCCGCCGTCACGCATCAATGCGGCGGCGATTGCGAAGGTGCGGCACTTGGCGGCCGCCAACACCCACGAGCTCGGCGCCACAAGCATGGCACCCAACAGCAGCAAGGTCGGCGCGGGGTACTACCCCATATTCCTTCATGCTTTCTACGCCGGCCTTGTCCCTCCTTTCTCCAGCTTTCTCATGGGAGTCCTTGAAGCATACCAAGATCCAACTCCTTCATCTCCACCCAAACTCCATACTCATTCTCGCCATCTTCACCTACCTCTATGAGGCGTACGTTGGCGTCCACCCCTCGGTGGCTCTCTTCCGCAGCTTCTACTCCCTCCGGAACACCGCGCCGAACGAGCGGCTCGGATGCGTCTCCCTCCGCATCGCCGCTATCAGAAGATAAGACTACATCCCTATCGCGTGGCTTGGTGAGAACGACATCACCAAGGTGACGAAGAAGGTGGATGGCTTCCGCAAGCGATGGTTCTTTGTTAGCACCAAATCGTCGAACCGCCACCTGGAGGCACCCGAGGCGCCCCCAAGGAAGTGGGCGCGTTGGTCGAGCGGCGACTTCGAGGGCCCCAAGCTTGAGGCGGTATACGAGCGCATCCTGGTGCTCCGCGAGGCCGGGCTCACCGGCCAGATGGTGGCGATGGATTTTGTTGCACGCCGCTTTGCTCCCCTTCAGTGGCACTCAGAGCCAATGTGGACCTATTCAGGCCCGGATGACAGGATGCGCCTCAGCACAGACGACCTCACCCCGGGCGAGCTGAAGCAGATCATGAGAGTCCTTTTTTCCACAGAGTCCATTCCGCCCCCAAACAATGACGACGCCCTGCCGCTGTTCTCCTACTTGGAGGAGAACGTGCGCGAAGCCCGTGAGCTCCTGCCTCTCTTCAATGAATGGGGCATCAGGCCTGCAAGGCTCGTCGGGTCTCGCAGCAACCCGTGGGCTGCGGAACAGGAGCAGGGGGGCGGCGCATTGGAGCCGGGCGAGGACGAAGATTCTGGCAAAGATGAGGCCTCGAGAAGCGCCAACTCCTCTGGAGAGGACGAGGCCTCAAGGGACGCCGATCCCTCGGGAGGCGATGCGGGCTCAAGGAACGTGCCGCCCGGCGAGGACCTCCAGGAGATCTCCTCCGGTAGCGAAGAGGGCGCCTTCCGCGTGGTCTGCTCCCAACGCCCCACGGAGGGGGAGAGAGGCAGCGGCACAGGAGGATGTCGCGAACCCCGCTCCAAGCTCCTCCACGACAGGGACGCCGGGGCCGCAAGGGGCGCTCCTCGCGAGGAGGCAGCATCGCCTGAGGAGGAGGCCCGGACGACCAGCCCCCCGCCGCAGAAGGCGAAGAAGAGGGTATGGAGGAGCGTCGACGAGTAAGTTTTGTCCTTTTTCTTTCAGCATTTCGCTTCTGAGAATCCCCTCCTGAAGGATTTGCCTGTTTGTGTTTCTTCAGCGTACCCGCGGCGCCGAAGAGGCGGCGTCTCCGCAAGCTTGGGGAGACCGCCAGCGCCGCCGAGGAGGCGCTTGCGGTAGACGAGTTGCAGCAGGCGGCTGGCGAGCCGCAGCAGGCGGCCGACGAGCCACAGCGGGCGGCCGGCGAGCCGCAGCAGGTGGCTGACGAGCCGCAGCTAGAGGCCGTTCCTCCCGCGGGTGAGCACCGCGCGGTGGTGGTGGCGGTTGAAGAGGCGATGTCGCCTCCAGCTAGGGCAGCTTCTCCCCCCGCGGTTGAGCACCGCGCGAAGGAGGTGATTGAGGTGGCGACGCCGCCGCCAACTCGGGCTGCTACTCCTCCTGCGGCCGAGCACCGCGAGGAAGAGGAAGCGGTGGATGGAGAGATCGTCATGGAGCCGCCTCCAGAGGCGGAGGAGGCTCCCACAAGGAGGGCGGACGCGCCCGAGGCCGCGGCGGACGCGGCCATCATGGAAGGGGTGGGGAGCGCCACTAAAGAGCAGGAGGTGGAGGTGCCCCTGGAGCCCACGAACGCCTGGACCGGGGGTGAGAGGACGCCCAGCCCCCAGAGGGCTCTCGACGTGGGCAGCGGAGAAGGCGCCCGCACCAGCCCCCAGGCCATGCCGGAAGCGGCCGTGAGCCCGAGGCAAGATGCCCCGAGCGCCTCGACGAGCGTCGAGGCCTCTGCGCCCCGCGACGACGCGGGGATCTTGGCGCAGCGGGAGCCACGCCCTCGCGCGGCCCGCCGCAGGGTTGTCTTCGGCCAAGCGCGGCAGGCGCTTGACGTGCTGGAGGCGCAATACGCCGAGGAAAAAAACGCCCGGGAGGAGGAGCGAACAAGGCTTGCTGACGCCTGGGCCCTCCTCCGCGAGAGGGTGGAGATGTGCCGGCGGCAGGACGCGACGGCCCAGGCGGCGCGCGAGGAGGCGATCCGCTTCGCCAAAGAGACCCGCGATAGCGTCAAGCGGGAGGCGGAGGAGACCATGGACCAGCTCGACGCCGCGCGGGAGGCGCTTGAGGTGGAGACCACCGCCAAGCATCAGGAGCTAGCGGCCGCCGAGCAAAAATTCGCCGCCGAGTCCGAGGCCGCCAGGGCCAGCTTGCAGGAACTCTGCGAGCTGCTAGATGCTCGCGAGGGGCAGCTGGCGCCTCGCGAGGCAGAGCTGAAGCGGCGCGAGGAAGAGCTCTCCCTCCGGGAGAAGGAGCTGGACCAGCGCGAGGAGCAGGTCCATCTGCTGGAGGGGGCCCAGGCCACCCGCGAGGGGCAGCTGCAGGAGCACGAGAGCTCGGTGGCCAGGAGCGAGGCCACCCACAAGGAGCGTCACGACAAGGCCAACGCTGACTTCGCGCTGAAGCAGAAGAGGATCCAGGAGGAGGCTGACGCCAAGGTGGAGCACATCCGCCAAGGTCTTGCCGACGATTATAGCGCCAAGGTCACGAAGTAGGAGGAGCGTTTCACGGTAAAACACAACGAGCTCCTGCACCAGGTCGAAGGGCTCCAGACGCAGGAGAAGGAGATGACCTCCCGCCTCCAGCGCGCCAAGGAGGCGCAGACTCGCGCGGAGAGGGAGATTGCCGCCCTGAAGGCGGACCTGAGCGACCTCCAGCAGCAGGTGGGGCCAGCCGCGAACCTCGCGGAGCAGGCGCGAGACACCGCGCAGCACGGCCGAGCCATGACGCGCCAGCGCCAGCTCATGCTTCACGAGCTGGTCCGCCGCGCGAACGCCGTCGGGGACGACATGAGGATTGAGGTCCCCCATTTTCCCGCCGGAGGGATCGACGACGAGGCCGCACACACGCACTTCTTCGGGCAATTCCTCGGGGAGCTTGAAAAGGTCGCGAAGCGCTTCGACGAGCGCGTCGTGGAGGAGAGCCGCGATCTCCTCGTCTTCGCCACCAGCCGCGTCTTCAGCAACCTCCTGATCAGCTTCCTGTAGTTTATTCACCTCCGCTCCCAGCCGGACGACCTCCAGGCGGCGCTCCTCTGACACCTTCTCCGCCGTCTGGAGATCGGCCTTGACCTGTGCCAGGGCAGCTTCCTTCTTCTTCAGCTGCCTCTCCAGGCCGGCGCGGGAGGTGGTGTCGCCTGAAGAGGCCGGGTCATCATCAAATCAAGCCGCACAAGAAAAATACAAGGCGCCAAGACGGAAAATGCGACCGAGAAGGGAAACCGAACCTTTGGCCGCCTCAAGCTCTCGCTTGAGCATCGTCGCCTCCTTAACCGCCTCGGCGAAGCCATACTCTATCGAGGAGCGGAGCAACGCGATGTTGGCCAGGTTCTCCTGAGCCTTTTGCTCCACCAGTACGGTGAGGGGGAACTTCCCCGATGCGTCGGGCCGAGCCGGCACTGGCCCAGAATACGGAGGAGAGCACACCAGAGTTGATTGACGGGGGCTAGGGAGCAAAGCCATCGCCCCCGCTATGGCCTTGTCCTTGGCCGTCTCGACCACGGACGAGGAAGGAGTGGGGATGGCGAGGTTTCCGTCCCCGGCACCGGGCCGAGGAACTGTCTTGAAGGCATCCACCATCGCGTCGGCACCACTGCCAGAAACCGGAGGGTCGAAGTCGACCACAAGGGGAGCTGCGTCGGCCGGCACCCGGCTGTCCGGCTCCACGTCCGCCTTCGCCATCACCGCCTCTGGAGGCGGACCAGCCACTTGCATCACAGGGGCCTCGGGAGCAGGCCCCGAGGCCGGCTCCACCACCATGCTGGTTGCCGCCACCACGGTCGGGAGTGGTACCCTGCAAGTAGAAGAAAGAGTCACCCCCAAGAAGTGCAGACTACAAGATTACCCGTCGCGTGAGCCCAATTCCACGGGTTTCATCCTCTTCAAGTGCTTTGGCGGAGGAGCCGGCGCATCGTCGGGCAGGCGCTTCACGCCACCGGAGGGTGCTTCTCCGCCCTTCACAGGAACGATAGGGTCGTCAGCCGGCCGCTTCGCAGAAGCCGGCGTCATTTCAACCTCGGCGCCAGCCTCCGCGGTCTTCCCGGCGTCCGCGCCCGCTCCCGCCTTTGCCTCAGCCGCCTTGGCAGCAACCAGCTGCTCCACAGTCATCTTGGCGTCCATCGCCTCCCGGATCAAATCCGCCTGTGCCAGTTCCGCATAAATAGCCTTTTCCATATCCTCAATACTCAAGTCGTAATCAGGATCAACTGCAAGAGTAGGATTAACCACCTGGGCGCTGGTCCCACCAGCAAGAGCTTCCGGCCTCTCCGCTTCCTCCTCCTCCTTCTGGTTCGCTGCGATTTTAGCTATGGCTTCCTCCATGATAGCATCAACCTTCTTCTCCGCTGTCGATTTCCCAGCGGGCGTCAAGCCGGCTGTGGTTGGCCGGCTGAACACTGAAGAAAGCTTTTTTGCGGGGAGTGCACCCCACTTCATGAACGACCCGCCTCGCTGGCGGACGCTCTCGCCCGCGTCCGAGTCGATGGCCGCCTTCGACTGCCTCTCCTTTACGATCTGGGGGGAGGGCAACGACGGAGCCTTCCGGATGCTCGCCTCCAGCTCCTTTGTTTTGCGGCTGGACACGCCCGGCTTGGAGGCTGGCACGGAAGAAGAACCCTCAGAGTCCGGTTCAGAGCTACTGGAGAGATCGACAAATACCCGCACACTCCCGCCGCTGTTTTGTTCGGCGAAATCGGGCGCGGGAGACTTACCACGGGAAGCTGGAGCCGGCGCCGCCTTGCCGCGCTCCAAGTCCGGACCCCCGCGGGTGGCCCGATCAGAATCAGAGTCGGCCGCAGTGGGGCTCGCCACGACGCGAGCGCTATCGTCATCGTCCTCGACGCCGGCGCCATCAGCGCCATCAGACGACTCCGTGGAGTCGTCGTGCCTAACTGGCCGCTTCCCTGCGTCGGATGCAATAGGGGAACCGTCACCCGCCTCGGCGTCCGAGGCGGTCTCTTCACTGTCCGCCTCTCCGTCAGAGGCACTCTCTTCTCCAGGGGCCGCCTGCTCCTCCGGGGAGGGATCGGGCCAGTCCGCCCCGAAGACCACGTCAAGGTCTTCTGCCCTCTGAAGATCGCAAATCTGCAAAGACACGCCAGCCGGATAAGTACTCAGCCGGCTCGAAGGAACGCAAGACAAGAAAAGGCAAAAGGAACTAACCACCGGAGCGCGCCGCACGCGAAAAAACGGCTCCACGCCGAACTGCCATTTCCGCTCGATCCCGTCGGTGATCACCTGGTCGGCCCAGCGCCGCAACTCGCTCAACTCCAAGACCTCCGTGCAAGCCTGGGTGGGATCCCGGAGACCCGAATAGAAGCACATCTTGTGCGCCCGAGCCTGCAGTGGGTACACCCACCTAGCCAGCCAGGCCAGTGTCAGGTCCCTGGAAGTCAGTCCGCCTGCGATCAGGTCCTTCACCCGAGCTGTCACGACCGCCTCCAGACCTTCGTCAACAGGCGCCTTCCGGTTCCAGGACTTGTCAGCAGGCAGTTGGTTCTTGAACCGAGGAAGCCCAATCCGATCCTCCGCCGTGAGGTTCCGAACATAGAAGTAGCTGCTCTGCCACTTCTTGACGGATTCGAGCAGATGCACCTTGGGAAAGAGGACATTCTTCGTGGACACGGAGACGCATCCGCACTCTCGCAACCTCCTGTCGCAAGTCTGGGCGCGGAGGAAGAAGAACAGCTCGAACAGCTCCATGCAGGGCCAGAGGCCCAGGTACGCCTCGCAGAGGGTAACGAAGCAAGAGAGCAGCGTAATGCTGTTCGCCCCCAAGTGGTGGAGCTGCAGACCATAAAAATCGAGGAACTGCCGGAGGAAGGGGCTAACCGGCAGCGCCAATCCCCTCGCCAGGTGCGAGGAGAACACCACGGACTCGTTCACCGCCGCGACCGGCGAAATCTCCTCGTCGTCAGGAACACGGATCCCGACCTCCTCTTTGCTGCCGATGAGCATCCCGTCGTGGAGCTACTTGAGCTCCGCACTGTCGACGCTGGACCCCATCCAGGCTCCAGTGCTTGCCATTGAGTTCCGATTCCCCATCGGAGAGGAAGCGCCGCCGGCGAAGAACAAGAAAGCGTTGGGAGAATGCAAAAGAAGGAGGTAATCACGGAGAAGACTGAAGCTAGAGCGCAGGCAGGAGAATGGGGAACGATAGCCTGAACCGTTCCCCACTTCCCCTTTTACGAGCAAGGAGCCGTGGGCGGAGACGTGCCTCTGCACGACGCGTGGCGTGCAGTTACGCTGAACCGCCCGTAAAAGATATCACTAACAAGCGGTTGCCGCAGAAGATCCCAGCGACGAAGCCGAGGCGTTCTGTCTCGATTCCTGGGGAGAGCCTCCAGGCGGACGGGACGTGGGGACGTGGCTGACGTAAGCCACGACCCGAGCCCTCAAGTCGGCCACACTAGGCCACCAAGGCCTTCAGTTCCGGCCCCACGTAGCCGAACGAGTCATCGTCAACTTCAACAGTATGCAGCCAAGAACAGGGGTGCCCGCGGAGCTTTCCCCGCACACAAGTTTCAACTTCACCCGGCTCCAGCTTCACCCGGCTCCAATTTCAGCCGGCCCTATTTCCAGCCTCGACATTACGACCATGACAGCCAAGACCAAGGGGAAGATCGCAAAGTCTTCCCAGCAAGCTAGCAAGACTCCACGATCTCGGGGGCTAGTGTCGGGGAGATGAACCCCGGATACCCCAAAGAGGCTCACTCCTTCAAACTCAACGGGTCGGCTGAACATTGCCGGCTGCACAACGCCGACTGGAACCCGCCGGCTGAATCAAGCCGCCTGCGTCTACTCGGACGCAGACGTCCGGCTGGGCTGAAGCCGGACGTACCAACCGACAGCTCTGTACTGGTGGGTCAGTCCCGCATAACCGCTCCTGGTGAACAGTACTTCCTGTCGGGCATCTCCTGTGCAGAAATCATGGCAACGAGCTCCAGCCGGCCAGAAAGTAGATGATGTCATAGGGACAGACCTGTAAAATCCCTGTAACCCAAAACCCTAGCCCATTTCCTATATAAGGCGGGCTAGAGCCTGCTGCGTGAGGCAAGCAACCAAAGGAAGGAAGAGAGATCACTGGCAGATAGCATCATCGTCAACCTCCAGCCGGCTAGGACTTCCAGCCGGCTGCCACCTGAATACAGCTCTGGGAGCACTTGTAGCCCGCACTTTGTGATCAAGCAATAAGAAACAAGAAGAGCAGGACGTAGGGGTGTTACCTCCACAAGAGGGCCTTGAACCTGGGTATATCGCGTGTGTTTGCGTGCTTGTACCCAATCCCGCGCGAGCGCCATCGTCGCCTTGCCCCATACTTCTTTCCATCTCTGATGAATATGCCGTGCAACCCACCACGACAATATCCCTCACCATACCATACAAATCCTTAATCCTAGACATCCATAACAACCATATAAGGTCAAAGAGAAACAAAATCTACACATCTAATCTCAAATATTAGGGTTTCCAAATAGATGCAAAAACAACCAAAATGTCAAGATTTAAATTGGACAAAACTGAGGAGAACGGAGGAGATTACCTTGGAAGATCAAAGGGAGACGAAATCCACGGAGAAAACCCTCCGATTTGGAGGGGAATACAGAGGGCGACGGGGAGGCTAACCTTCTTCTTCGAGCTGAGAGAGTGGAAATGGGTAGGGATAGCCTCCACAGGGCCGCTGCGGCGGCTGAAAACCCTAAGTGGCATGGCCCCTTGGGCCGGGGCGCCATGAGTGCATGTATGGCGCCTTACCTTGGGGCGCCATGGCACTTAGCTGGGGCTGACGTGGCTGGTCTATGGCGCCTTTGACCAAGGCGTCATGCTTACTGGTATGGCGCCCTGGGAGGGGGCGCCATGAAAAAGGGTCAAATCTGAAATTATTTTAAATTTAGGTTCATTTCATGAAATCTTCTCGAAAAAGGGTCAAATACGGTAAATTTCACGAAAAAAAGAGGACAATCATTTGGACTAACAAGTCGGTACCAAAAGCATATACCACAACAAGGCCCCAACGAAAGAATTCAGACCGGTCTAAGCCCAAGAGGCCAAGACCAAGCCTGTTTCTCCAGTTCCTTCGTCACCCGCGCGTCAACCTCCGGATCCTCGATTCCCCATTCGCCCTCGCCGCACCTCGCCGATCCCCACAGCCCAGCGCTCCCACCGCCATGCCGGCAGCCGCCGCGCCCGCGCCGCCGCCGCCGAGCCTGGACGCGCGCACGGGTGCCCGCGTCCTGCGCCGAGCGGCGGTACACCTCCTCCACCCAGCCTCGCTCCCGCCGCTCCTGCTCGCGGCGCTCCTCCTCCTCCTCTTCCGGTCGGCCCTCTTCGCTGGCACGCTTCGCCTCTCCTCCTTTGCCGACCGCGATCCCGCCCTCCGCTCCCTCCTCCTCCGTCTTTCCCCTCCCGCCCAGCCCTCCCCGCCGCCTCCCCAGCACCACCTCCCCCGCCGTCGCTCCCCCTTCACCTCCTCATCCTCTCTCTCCGACGACGACTTTCTTGTTGGACCCCTCGACCCGGCCACCTCACCTCCCTCCAGCCGCCGCAACTCCTCCTACCACAACATCTTCTTCACCTCCTTCTCCACCCCCAAACCCTACCCCATACCCCTATCTCAGCAGCTCCCAGCATCCGTTTCCACCTTCTTCCTTGCCGTCCATAACGAGACCTCCTCGAGGAAGCCTGCTTCGTCCCGGGGTGGTGAGCTCAGGCTGCTCGACCTGACAAGGCGTGACGCTGCGGCCATCATCAACCTCCTCGCGCTGCTCTCGGCCGCACATGTGCTCGCGATCCTCGGGTACATCACCGTACATTCAATTGCTCTTGGCACGGTGTTCGCGTCTGTAGCAGGGCGCCACCTGTCTGAACGGCGGCGAGGGTTCTTCCTCTCTGGTGTCGCTATGGGCGCCAGACGGCTCACTGGTTTCGCATTCCTTCGTTGGGCGACTCGGGATGCGGTTGTGCAGATGCTGTGTCTCTGGTTCTTTGCTGATGTGCACGACCAGACGCAGCTGTTCAGGCTCTTTGTTGTCGCCAAACTCATGCCTTTCTCAGCATCTGCCAACCCGTGGCTTGCTGCAGCCGTTTCTGGCCCAGAGCTCGATGGATTCTTCATTGCGTGGGCTCTTCTTGATGCAGTTGTCTCGGTGTTGTTCACGGTGGTGCCATGGGTAGTCGCAATGGATCGTGATCCGCGTCCGCCTGGCCGCAATGCTGTCAAGGAAGGTTGCTACCTTGTTTCACTGATGGCAACCGATGCCACATTGATTAAGTGTTGGGAGACAGTGTTGTGTGGCAGCATGGGGCGGCTCATTATGGTGACATTTGGTGGGAAAGTTCTCGGCGGCTTCCTCCACTCATTTGCGGAGGTGTACTTCATGGTAGTGTGGCTGATGTTCTACTTCACAGCAAGGTGTAAGGAGTCTCGATTGGGTGGCCGTCAATTTGGACTGGAGGATGTGGCAGCTGCTCTCAATTGATTCATGCAATGGTGAGTTAACATGGTCACGTCACCGTCTGACATGGAGGCAAACTTGCGTGTCAATGCATGAAGAAAGGTATGTTTCATGCCTCATAGTGCTCATTCATGCCACACGACTGGTCTTGGGTTCTTGGCGGAGTAGGTTTTTGCAGTTCTCTCGATCTTCTGATTTGTGCTTGGATGATATATGATTCACACCAGGGGAGAGAACTTGAAAATGCATGTATGTACAGTTTCTGTCGTCTGTGTGCAATCATGTATAGTCACACAATTTGGCATACTTGAAGGGTTGTCAGTCCCCTTTCTGTGGGAGGTCAGATGGTGGGAGGTCAGATGGATAGGTGTTGTAGCTTCAAGATGACGAGTGAACTTTATACAGTCCGATGATGGGCTAGCATAGCAGAATTTCCTGAGCGGGGCTGAAACTTGTGGTGTTGTAGGTTCACGCAGTGGTAATTCTCTGTTGATATTCGTCGTTTTAAACCTTTTTCCATGGGCAGACTATATTTTGGGACTTTAACTCCATATCAATACCCCTTAAGCTTGTTCCATGAAAGATTTATTGGCTCATTACTCAAGTTTCTATATCCTAGTTCTCTTAGATGGCAATGTGTATCTCTAATCGATGCGATGGGCCTTTATAATTCTTGATCCGAACACATATCCCATAAGCAACATTACATTGGGGTCTATTTATTGGAAAATAACCGTTGATACCAGTATTCTTCGTGTTGCTGACCTGTTATTTTAGTTAGTAACCCTACCCACTGAATGCCACCTGCTTTATATCTCTCTATGCAGTCCAGACTTCAGCTAGAAATGTAAAGCATCCTACATCTGGAATACTGAAATATGTTGAGCTCTAACAGTTGATTGATATTGAGTAGTCAATACTGAAATATGTTAGAGTTCTAACAGCTAGAAATGTATTCTACAGTGGCTAGTAGGAGTTACGGTACCTAAATATTCAACACTGGCCAACCTTATAACTTATTTTATTATCATGTGTTGGTCCTATTTTGATATGGGTTATTCTCCAGTTTGTATAGCGACTGTAATTCTCACTTAGTCTAGATACGAAGATAAAGTTGACTTAGATAGAGAAACTAATTGTAAACCAAACCATTATGTATGGGGCTACAGCTATGACATTATGGCCTGTTCTTTAATGATACATGAAGCTCACGAGTTGCTACTCCTGAGCCTTGTGTGGCTGTGTGCAGCAATATAATTATATTTTGAAACTGTATGCACCCTCCGTATAAAAAATACAAGGCTTGCAATCTTGTTCTGGATTATAAGGGGTGTGTGATTTTAAATAATCACTCTTTCTTTTGCCCTCTGTAATTTACCTGTCTTACTATACTACTCCCTCCGTTCCAAATTATAAGATGTTTTAGATATTGTAATTTTGACTACATACATAGCAAAATGAGTGAACCAACACACTAAAAAAACGTCTATATACATCCGACTCAGAAAAAAGCTAAAACATCTTAGAAACGGAGGCAATATTACTTAATGGCTGTGCTAGTCAAAGCACGACTTACAGAGGAATCATTAACTATGACCAAATCCCATTTTCCTTCTGCTCGGTTCTTATTGCAAACCTGTTTAAGGTGGCATTTCACTTGGATTGTAACTTTAATAGATTAAACACACTGAAGACTTTAGCTAACATGGTTTTTTACGGATATTAAAATCAAACATAAACGTGAGTCTGTCAACTGCTGAGAACTACTCCCTCCGTTCCATAATGTAAGCCTTTTTACCATTTCTCTTTCCATCCGTATCTAGACATGTTTTAGTGTAAGGCACTAAAACATGTCTAGATACGGATGGAAAGAGAAATGCTAAAAAGGCTTACATTATGGAACGGAGGTAGTATATTGCATACTCAAATGTCAATACTTGTTCTTTGCAATCTCAGTAAGTCAATATATACTCAAAACTCAATATTTGGTTCTTTGCATCAATATTGTCATGCTAGTGGAGTGACTGAACGTTATGGTTGTTTGTTCGGGGATGAAAGTTTGTAATTTGCTTGAAGGTATAAACACTTTGCAAAAAAAAAAAAAAAAACTATGCTACAAGATGTCAGCTATGTTGGTGTTGTGTTTCATATCAAGGCATTCAAAGTTTGTATGAAAGCTCTGCATGTTTGAGTCGTTTTTATTTATGGAAGGATGACAAATGTTCATAGCTTGTCATGTGCAAGGTCATACTTTGCTGGCTCTCATATTGCTTTCTGTGCTCAAATTTCTCGTTTGAATGTTTGGAAGACAATATGCAATGCTGTTAGTTTGGAACTGGTGTGTATCACTGTATGGGGGGGTCTGTAATTTTTTTCAAGGCTATCCAGCGATGTGTGTTTATCCGTGAACCAGTGCCGCTTCGATCTATTAATCTCCTGATAATCCTTTACGGATAGAGGCTTCTGGCTGACACAACGATTACTTGCATTTTCTATTACCTTCCTGTTGAATTTACTCGTGCGTGCCATTAACAAACTTCGCTGTACAATTTTGTCGAATTGGATTTGTTGTGGCTCACAAGCATATAGCAAGTTTCGGAGGTCTCAGTATGAAGGACAGTGCTTGATTGAATCACTGGATGCAAAACAGAGTGTAAATCTTGTGAAAAATCAGTTTGGAACAAGTCATCTGAGCTTGTAAAATGTGATTGCTGAAATGTGTGAGCGTACAGATACTCCAATTTTGTGAAATGTCAGTGCTGAGTTTCATATGAAATGTGAATTGAGACTATCGGTCTTATTTGTCAGCACGCCGTCCGAACGCAACAGGAGATGAACTATAATGTGGCGGGCTGTAAGCACATATACTTCTGGCCATACAGATAGAAAAATAGTAAAACACGCAATAGGTGATCAAATTTTGCCTCCTTAGCTATGTACACTACAACACACATGCTGCTGTAGTGTTGTTGGTACCAAAAGGAAAAGAGACGGAATCTCAATTTTGGTGCACGGAAGGAAAAGAGACGGAAGCTATGTACGCTACAACACACATACTGCTGTTGGTACCAAAAGGAAAAGGAGACGGAAGCTATGTACACTACAACACACATGCTGCTGTTCCCTTTTTTTAAGAAAGAAAAAACCACACATCATATAATCAACAAGCTAACTACTTGCTGGCCCCTTCTAGGCATATCTCGCAAGCCTCAAAATTGCAACAAGCTACCTCTCAAACGCCTAGAAGGGGCCACGAGTTGTTGGCATGATCCAGCCGGACTTGAGGAAGATGTCAACTAAGAAGTGTTCATCCTGATGTACATTGCGCTCCGGAGGCCCATGTCCTGAGCAATGTCGAATTCCGGCAGCACCTTGCCCCCACACGCCAAACGTGGTAACTACCTGTACCCACACAACGTTTTCCTTTCTCTTCCTAGCGTCGCTCTCACCTGCCCAGGTCATGTGCCTAATGCAGCCTTCAACTTACTTGCTCCAACCTCTTAGCGTTTCCCCAAGCGTTGTCAGCTCAAAACCAATAAATCATGCAATGGCAGATAGAAAAACGTGGCAGCAGAGGAGACATACATATACAAAAATATCTCATATCATTATTCACGAATCACATCTCCCACCTTGCTCCTTTCTATTTTAGCATAGATTTGCCCCTAGAACTTGCTTCTATGTTCTAGTGTGATATCCGCAGTATCGACGTGAAAAAGAAAGGAGCAAAAGTGGCAACATCCCACCACCTCAAGTTGTTCCTTGAATTTTTGGAGGCTAAAAGACTTGCATGCGGTGTATATTTGTACCATCCTTCCCAGTACATGTATGCATTTGTTTTATTTGCAATGACTTTTTTGACCGTTCTGTTTTACGTACAGCCGCTCTTGATGTATGCGAGTCATGTAAAATAGGGAAGAATTGTGTTCGTTTCTAGAAAATAGTTGCACGAAAAAAAATGTTACAATACATGGTTATGAAATTGTGTGGTGGTTGATCAAGACATGGCCTCGTGAACTAAAAAAATAAGTTGCTGCGATGAAAACTGTTGTTATGTTTTAATAAGCAAAAGTTGCTTTGTGTTGAAGTGTTTTTGTCTGAACATGTGGCCACATGTTTCCCACTTGTGGTAAGAAAATGCCCATCTAAATGCCACGTGGACACCTTGATCACAAATAGGTGCCCTAATCTGAAGCAAAACTTGCATGTGCTTGAAAGAGTTGCTCACATGTGCGCGGTAGGCTTGCATGTTATGAACAATGCAAAATAGTTGCTTCGGTCTTTATCGTAGAGTCGTCGTGTATTTTGTGCTAGTTGCCTAGAGTATCCTTCTGTTCTATTCCAATTGCCTAAGTGTCATGATAAACATGATAAAACATTAGTTGCCTCTTTGTATTGCCTAGGAAAAAAGACGAGTTGTCTATATTACTGAAAAACGAAAAAAGCATAACAACATCTTACATCGGCAATGTGTGGTACCATTTTGTTTTAGCATGGGAGTATATTATTGTGTGTATTTTCATCTTTGTATTTCAGATGCGTACGAAACAGAACCTTGAAAAAATTGTGAGCAGTTTTCCTGATGTGTCGAGTACATACTTGAGACTAGTTCACTATATGTAAACTAATCTCATGCACCATTTGTATTGTTGAAGCATAACTAAATTCAACATGACAGACTGACAATACCCAAAAGCAGAACATATGTGGTTGACCAAGAATTCGTTCATTGTGGTTAGGTTCAAGTTGACCTCGCAGGGTCGAATAATCCCTTCTGTACCTTCCCATCCCTCTACTAAGATACTACAAAGAAATGACAATTGAGATTTGGGGATCAGGATGTGCAAAACTTAACATAAAAAAAACTGCTTGATCTCGGTACTGCAACTCGGTTGTCTCCTCTAGGCGAACCTTCCTCGTCATTCTCGGTAAAATCAACTAGTTCACGACAACGTGGTGCATCCCCTTTTCTGACGTTGCCCCACACCTAGTACCGTGCCACCGCCACTTACTACTTCACCACCCACCGCTTCTTCGCCGCTGTTGCCAATGGTTGTGGGGAGCGGCGAGGAGGTTTTTTTTATAGAAATGGGTGCACCCTAGTCTCTCCTTGTCCCCACACGCCGACGCAGTTCTCATGGCACGAATCATGACGCGTCTGCTGGTCGAACGCTGTATATAGCAAGCAAGCGATTTTTAGCTTTAGAATATATATTGATTTCATGATGGTTCTATCAATATTGATTTGGTATTCTAGACATTAATAATTTTCTAAAGATTTGATCAAACTTCAAAAAGATTGATTGAAGAGAAGACACAACTTTTAGGACTTGTCTTTTTGGAAAAGAGGGAGTAAATGTAGAAGTATACAAATTGAGTATACAAAATTATTATTATCTTCAGTCTTGCATAATTCTTTATTTTATTTTATTAAACTACTTTAGGCATGTTACGAAATTTTAGTGAAATACCTTTATATTAAATACTGAAAATTCAAAATAATTTATTAATAATATCTATTTTCATACGCCTCACAAGATTTGTTAGTAATTATTGTGTTCTCAAGTAGGTGGTCATAATAATCTTGAAATTAACCAAATGTTTACTGCTTTGACCATAATAATAAGATACCAGGAAGGAGGAAGAAAAAAGCATGGTAATTAGTACATATTAGCTCCACACTAGCTATTCACACATATACATCACAATTTTATACACTTACAGCTGGGTATCCTACAGTAGTACAGTGAGTACATCACATACTTCAAATCAAGAAACCGAAAGCCAATTCAGAACCATAAGAAAATGTCCTTTCTGAATCAGCACGACTAAAAAAATGCAAGCAAACATCAATATACAGATTTACGCTACCTAGATACATCCATACATACATCAAACTTAGCTAGCATGCATGGTGAAGCACTGAACCCAGTTAGCTAGCCCTAATTCTAATACCCAAGCTTCAAATCCAGCATGTCGTTCAGGCTGCTTCCTTGGTCGCTCTTCCGCACCGGAGGTGTCCCCGGTCCTGGCGACGGTGTCAGGTTGAGGTCTAGCACCGCCGCCTCCCCGGACGACACTACGGACCCGCCGCTGCCGGCAGCGGGGCCGATCACCACCACCCCCGCGCAGGCCTTATCCCAGTGGCACCGCTTGTGGCCGCCGAGCGCCTGCCCGCTGGCGAACCCGCGGTTGCAGACGCTACACTTATGGTCATCGCAGTTGGCCTGCCCCGTTGGCGCCCCCGACGCCGACGCCGACGTGCCGCAGCTCTCAGTTGTCGCGCTAGGAGTAATGGCGGAAACGTTAACGATCTTCTTGCCCTTGCCAGCGCCAGGCCGCGCGCCCGAGAGCATCAGGAGGCTGGTGGCGACCTCGCGCTCCTGCACGGTGAACTGCCCGGTGACGGCGCCGTGGCGAGAGTGCGGCGACGACGGCGGCGTGATCCCGCGCCACTGGCGCTCCGGGTGGCAGCGCATGTGCCCGAAGAGTGCCTTCGGTGAAAGGAATCGCTTGCCGCACTCAGTGCACGGCGGTGTGTTGCCGATGGGCGACCATCGCGGCCTGGGGCTGGCGCCTTCCTCGAGCCTCAGCCTCCTCGGGCGCGGCTTCGGCGAGATCGGCGCAGGAGGGGGCAGTGCCAGCGTGAGCGTGAGTGTCGTCTCATGGGGATGCGGTGGGGAAGGAGGAGGAGGAGCAACAGCAGGAGGAGGTTCCATGGAGTTCGCGGCGGGGGTGGTTGGGAGGGAAATAGAGAAACTGCCATTAGTCGTGTTCGTCAGTGATTTAAACCCACTCACGAGGGGATCCTCAGGCGTGCAGGGTAACCTGTGCCATGTCGCTACATGGTCTAGTAGTGATTTCTATTGGGACAACGAGTTTATTTTCTTCGAGAACGAGGTTAAACCTGACGTGGACGAATAGCTCTCGGATACTCGCGCAACTGATATGCAAATATTTTTTTTTAGAAATTCAAAAGAAAAATCTGAATCTTTTTTACACTGTATTGTACTCAGTATAAAAAGTTTAGCCAGGAAATGATTCTCATTAACTTCGGAACAAAAAGACAAATCTATATATAACATGTATATAATGTCTTTTTAACCAAATCTTTGATCCAGGGTAAAAGTCATTTTTTGGTGAATTTTTTTGTATGGGCATGATCATGTTTTCCCGAATGACAGTTTCGATTTTTTTTTACCTTTTTAAAATTATTATTCCTTTAACATATCAGGTGCGCTAGTACCCATTTGCACCAACGTATTTCCCATTAAGCCCCTGGCTTCTCTATATAAAGGATACACATAGATTTATTTATTAAATTATTTAATGAAGGTCTAGCAAAAACATACATAAAACAACCCAAAACCACCGGGACGCACCTACAAACTCGACAACAAGGGAATCCCGTCATCACAACAACGTTCCACCAGCTAGATTCGAAGACATCACTGAGCCGCCCATATGGCGTACCAGGAGCACACATCCGGTCAAGTAGACCCTAAGCGCGCACCATTTGTACATTCTCTAGGAGCCGCTGCCACCATCCAACCCGATGTGGCCCAACCCAACGACATCACCATGTCAAGCATCCCAATACATGCCACATCAACATGGACGTCAAAGGTGACCTCCTTCCTCTCTACGAACCACAATACACCGCCTTTGGATGGTATACTACTTAAGTCTCGGTCCTCGTACATTGATAGGCATCACACGACAAATACGGATGCCAAGGGAGATGCCGAGGAAGCCCAAGAAGCCAAGCCGTCCAAGGCCTTTGCTTGGAAGAGGAGGAGGAAGCGACAAGATGGAAAAGAAGGCAGCTGAAGCCGACGGACCGTCCGGCCCAAACCTGTCGGATCGTCCGACGCCTGAGGAGCGCGGTGACCGCATCCACCAAATCGTCCGGCCGATGGTGCCAGACCGTCCGACGCTGACGCGTGGGCGCAAGACAGCTATCGGACTAGTCCGGCGCCTGTCTGGCTGCTCTCGGTTGCATCACCGGACAACCGGCGCTTGGAGCCAGACCGTCCGGCGCCTGGGCTGGATGCACGCGAGGAGACGACGTCGGACCATCCGGCGTGATATGCCAGACGACCTGGCGCCTGGATCGGACGCGCCCAGGAGCTTCCGTCGGACCATCCGGCATGATGGGCCAGACTGCCCGGCGCCCGAAGGATCCACGAGATGAGCCGCGCCGGACCGTCCGGCACCGGAGACGCCGGACCGTCCGGCGACTGCCTGCGTGCAGGGAAAGGGCCACGTCACTTGTATCTTATCCTCTCCCCCTACCCCTTTGGCTTAGCCTATATACCTCCCTCCTCCCTCAGATCTAGGGATTTGAAATAGGATAGACATAAGATAGACTTGGGCTTGTGCTCATCCCTCCCTTCGTGGAGAAGATCCCCTTGTGGATTCAAGGCTCCTCCTTAGATGTACCTATTGGAGTGAATCAAGCCCCCTCTTTGCGTGGAGTCTCTCTCGTGTGTGATTCTACTTCACCGTCTCTCACTCACGGGATTCCACCTCACGCTCACCGATCTTTCACATGGGGATTCTACCTCGCGGTCTCTCCCTTGTGTGATTCTATTGGGCCGGTTGGACCGACCGGTGAGGGTAACGCGTCAATTGTATCGGGTTTGTGTTCTTGTGTTCTTCGTGCTCCTCATGTTCTTGCGTGTGTTCATCCATTCGTTCGTCAATCCGTGAAGATCGGGCCACCCTAGAGGGCTTAGCCTACATCATATGGTATCAGAGCTCAAGGTTGCCACATATTTGACGTTTGTTTCCCCACAATTCCCCCAAATTTTTCTTTGATTTTGCCAATTTCGAAAATTCCACAAAAAAAGTAGCCTCAAATTACTTTTGGTTCGATCTGAGATTCTTGTGAGTTTTGGTACGTTTTGATCCGTGGATTACTTGCAAAACTTGTTGATCTATCTTCCTTTGCGTTCCCATGGCCAAATTCCATCGATTTCCCCTCCGATTTGGTGTTTGAAGTGGAGGATTTCCACCAAAATCGTGCTCAAAAACGTGATTTAGATCTGTTTTCGGACTTGCCGGACCGTCCGGTGTCATTTTTGCCGGACAATCTGGTGCGTCGGATGGGTACCGCACATGTCCGGTAGTAGTCTGGCCCCTCTCGGCTACATTGCCAGCTGACTGGCAATTTTCTGCCAGACGGTCCGGCGGACCAAAAAACGACAGATTTTCAAAATTTTCACTTGGCCATAACTTTTCACTCCGGACTCCGTTTTTGGTGATTTTCGTGTCTAATCGAAGCTACTGACAAGCTCTACAGCACCATAGCGGTTGATCCATCATCTATTGCCACCAAACGTGGTAAGAAAGGAAGGGACATTTTACTACAAGGGTGAAGATCGTCGTCAAAAGGTATAACATCCCCAAATCTTCTCCCACCTTGCCTCACTTGTTAGCCAAGCCATTTGTGCCTATCTATCTTATTTAAACTTTCTCATCTATGATTGCTTGGGCTTTGCACACTTGATACCTTGTAGTGTTCCGAGCAAACGTTGTATGCGCTAGTTGATATAGTTCTCGTTGGCAAACAAAGTGAGAGGAAAAAGAATAAGAATAGAAAAAGAGAAAAAGAATACAAAAAAAGAAAAGAAAAAACAAGAGCCTCATTGTCATATCTCTTATAGTATATGCGCAAGCTCGATGAAAAATTTGTAGGTGGTGTCTTTGTGCAAATCTTGTAGGCCACCAATAATTTGCCGAGTTGGTTTCTCTTGTACTTATGCAACTTGAGCTTTAGTCTTCGCTAGGTCCATCACTAGCTCATTTTTGGTTGCACGAGTCCTACTTTTCAAAGCGTGTGTTTGTATGAGCTTCACTCATATCCTTTGAGATCGACTTGTTTTGCTTTGTGGTCATTGTGGTTCTGTACTTGCCATTACAATATCTTGGTTTCCGGTTGTTTCATTTGCTTTCCACAATCCATACCTATCCACTCAAAAGTCGTGTGTGTTTTGGAGTTTGCGTTTGGACATTTGAACACAAGCCACTTTACTTTCTGCGTTGTTGCCCTTGGTCGTCCACAACGTCCAACACTATCAACAAGGTGCGATTGTGTTCTAGTTACCTTCCAATTCATATATATCCACTTGTCTTGTGAGTGACAATGTCTAGTGAGAGCGGAGCATATTATGGAGGCCATGATGATGAAGAGACGATGAGCTACACCGACCACGATGACGCAAGCATGGACGACATGGGGAACGACTACTACACCGACGATGAACCCCATGACATGATGGAGCACTACACCGACCCCGACTCCACGAGCTTCCATGACATGATGGAGCACTACACCGACCCCGACTCCAAGAGCATCGACAACATGATGGAGCACTCCTATGACTACAATTCTGACGACTTGATGGAGCACTACATCGACAACGACACCTCAAGCATGATGGCGCGCTTCGACGACTACGACCTCCCATGCATGAGTGACTACTTTGACTACTCCGTTGGCAACATGCAAGAGGAGATGGACGATGGTGCTACCGTCCACAAGGTCTACTACCCCAAGCTTGCAAGAGGTGCCATCTACGACCCATCAAGCTCAAGACGGAGCAATATAAGGACCACCATGAGGTCATGCTATCGAACTCCATCAACATCAAGACGGCGCCCCAAGGAGGACATCGCCAAGGTTGTCAAGCATGGACACTATTCAAGGCGGCCCAAGAAGGATACCAAGATGGCTCCCAACTATGCCAAGCTTGAAGCCGAGATCGACACACTCGCCAAGCTTCGCCATACTTCTCCAAGCCCAAGATGGAGCAGCAAGTCAAGGTCTCCAAGGCACCCAAAGGATTTTCGACGACACCCCTCCCCACAAGAACGTCATCGAGGACACATGGAGGAATCAAGACCGTCGCATCATAAGGTGTCGCCTTCTCATGCCAACACCAACATGGCGCCCAATAGAAGCTCAAGCTCCAAGAAGGACAAACAAGTTCCCACATCTATGGCGCCAAAGCTCAAGTCAAGCTCAACGAAGGATGACTCTCATCATATGGTGTCTCCTCCTCATGCCACCACCCAAAAAGCATCCAAGAGAAGATCACGCCACAAGAAGGACAAGGACATTGTAGCGGACCTGCACTTAAAAATAGGCAAGTCCCTGTGTATAGTGCGAACCCCTGGATCGATTCATTTGCACACACAGTTTACGATGAAATATCACAACATTGTATCAATTATTACACGCTTGATCCAGTACTTAAACAAAATATTCGTTACAATTTGCATAGCACGAAGCTAGCTTGAAAGAGTAAAGCAGCGGAAAACATTATTCTTCATGCAGTCTCCATCATCTTCATGCAGCCACAGGCGAAACATGTTGGTTGCAGACTCGAAACCTCAAACGAAACCTCACTCATCGTCGGAGCAACCTGCAACAGTAGAAGCGTTGCAGCCAAAAATTGGTCAGAACCATTTGTATGGATCTAGCAAGTAATACTTGTGGACTCATAAGGCAAAAACTTCTATTAACTATATGCATATATGGCTGGTGTAGTTCAACGCTATTTTTGCGTAAACCCAATTTTATCCTATCTTTTCCAACACTTTTCCTTTCAACAAGACATGATATCATTCCATGGAACATATCCAGGAATATCTCTCACTCACAAGTTCATGGTCAAATTTTGCTTAGAAAAATTAGAATGATGAGATCTCTTGTTGACGTCCTTGCTCCGATACTCAAAATTGTCCGTAACCGGGGACACGGCTAACTACTTAGTTTGACACTCTCGAGAGGTTGTGCACTTTCACCACTTGACTCAATTAGCCCATTCTGACCTTGACCCATCTTGAAGTGAGAAGGAAAGGAGAAGATTGAGATGAGACCTTTTAGAAGCATTTCCCCGACCACTGCCGTCTTGACCCGTTCCCTCCTACATTCACTACATCGGCTTGTCAAGTCGGGTTTGTTCCACGCAACTTACTTAGTCAAGGCAGAGCCCATATGACTAGTGGCTGCACGATAAGTAATCTTCACTTAGAGCAACTTCAATCTCTTTGTCCCTGAGTGGCCGTCCGCAAGTGAGCATCTCGGGTGAAAACCACCATAGAAATGACCCCGAGTAGCCACTCAACTATAAACCTCCATCCACATACCACATCCACCCAGGTGGTTCGTTAACTTAGTAAAATTTTCATTACCAACTTTTATAAAACACTTTCTCAGCGTAGCAATGCTAATATCTACTAAGTTAACAAATAGGTGCTAGACACTTAGGGATATTCTGGGGTAATACTAAACAGGTCTAGCATAGCATAGTAATAAAACCTGACATGTAATTCTACTTAGAAAAAGTAAACTACAATGCATATCAAAATACTTAGAAAAATTATGCAGTGAGCATCACTTGCCTTGGCTGGAGTTGTAGGTGCAACAATCACAAACGTTCTCCGGACTCTCCGAATAATCTAAACAAAATAAATCAAACCACACATAAACACATAAAACAATAAAAACAATACGACAAAATATGCTATGCATGAAATGCATCTAAAATCACAAGTAAAATACTAACTATTGTTTTCTGTTTTTAGAAACATGCATGAAGTCAAAATGCATTTAAAACAATTTTTAATATAATCACAACACAAAACAATTCCCAAAAAGGGAATGAACACAAATTAAATACTACTGTTTAAACAAATAACTACAAAATATGGGATTAGTCTCTCTGGACAGAGGGCTTCAAAACTAAGCTATTCCAATTGGATTCACTCAAAAATCTATTTTTAAACTAAAGTTATGTCAAAATTACTCAAACTTCACATTTGAAAAATTGAATAATTATAAACTTGACAAAGCCGAAAACTAAAAGCCAGAAAGATTCTACTGGTTCTAAGGATTTCAAATATATAATTTTTTTTGAATTTGGCGAAGTAGATAAAAAGATATGATAGATCTAAGGTGCAGGGGCTTTTCTACAAAACAGACAGATTAAAACTAATTCAGGAAAATCCATAAAATCCTTGTCCACGCGACGTCCTCCAATTGGCTGCTTCTGCTGACTGGATGCTCAGGGTGCGCTAACTGGATGATGATGTGGCTGCCTCTGATCTGGGTCATTGGATCCGGATCTAGCGGTCAAGATCTAACCGTACCGGTTCGATTTAATGAATCTAATCGTGGCTGCTGACTTCAGATCGTGCGGCCGGGATTCTAGGGTTTCATACCGGGCGGCGCTGCTTGCCGGAGTGGACGTGGGTCATGGCGACAATGGCTCGGACGTCGATGTGCTTGTCGACCTGGTGGCTTCTGGGCTCCGGCGACCTGACGACAGGGTGCGGTGCGACGAGGTGAGGACGATGGCGAGGTGGCGGCATCGGTCACGTTCTGACGCATTGACAACAAGAGGCTGGAGGTCCACGAGGCGGCGGCGAGCTCCCTGTCGACGACGTGCGCGTCGTTTGGCTGCAGGAGAAAATCAACGGGGAGGTCAAGGAGATGCGCAATGGCAAGGGGAGGGGAATGGGCGCAGCCTTAGGCTCGGGTACTCGCTGTGTCGCCGGAAATGGACGAAGACAGCGGCAGACCGGCGGAGCTCTGGCGAGCAAATTCGCTGGCCTGGGGGCGTCTTAGGGGCTAGGGTTTGGGGCAAAAGAAGGAGGGGGAGGCGGGCTTCTTATAGGTGGCCAGAGTGCGGCGATTAATGGCCTTGAAGGCTCGGAATCATGGCAAGTCAATCACGACCGCGAGCTGGCGCGCGTGATTTTGGGGAGGAAGACGATGACGGTGCTGACAAGTGGGACCCCTGTGTCAGCGGAAGAAAAGAAAAAAAACCGGGGGAGGGGGAAGCGGGCTGCTGCTGGCTGGCTCGGCCGGGTATGATGCTGGGCCTCTGCTGGGCTGGCTCGGCCGGGTGGCCTTTCCCTTTTTTTTTTGAACCTCTTTCTTTTTCTGTTTCTTTCTGAAATTTTTTCTAACTTTTGAAATAAGCAACCAAAAGGTGTCAAACAAATTTGTATAAATTTGTAAAAATACTCTTTACCAAGATATAATATTTGGGATCATTTTTACATGACATTAATTACGAAAATACCCATGGGTATTAAAAAGGTAATTGTTGCTATTTTTCCCAATTTTGAAATATAGGTCAAATAATTTATTTTCTTTTGGAAACTTTTGAAATTCAACGACACAAATGCAACAATGCAATTTGAAAACATGAATGTCATGCTTGTTTTGAAATTTCAAAACATAGTAATATATAATTTTCAAAAAGTTTTTGATTTTTCAGGATTTTCAAAAATCTTGGGATGTTACAGACATCCTCGCCAAGCTCATGACAAAAATTGACACTTGATGACCCACAAGTATAGGGGATCTATCGCAGTACTTTTGATAAATAAGAGTGTTGAACCCAATGAGGAGCAGAAGGTGTTGGCTTGTAGATTCGTGCAAGGTTTCACTTCAAATACTAACAGACATACTTTTATGGGTTTTATAGTAACAAATAAATAAAGTGCGAGTAAATAAAAGAGAGCAATAATTATTGCAGCAAGTGGCCCAATCCTTTTTAGCACAAAGGACAAGCCGGTGATTCTACTTATGATGGCTAAACGCTCCTGAGGACACATGGGAGTTATGTCAAGTCACTTTCGCTTCATACCGCTGCTTAATATTTAATGTTTTGCTAAGTGTTGTGTGGGTGAACCTATGCTAATGAACCACCCTTACTTGGACTAGAACACACTTGTGATTACACTTCCCTATAAGCATCCGCAAATGCAAGGAATTATTTAAGAATTAACTAATCACAACCTTAAACTCTGAGATCCTACACTCCCTCATGCACTAGTTTACCGGTGGGGGTTTAGGTTTTCTGTCATTCCTGTAACCACCTCACAAGCAGACTAAATACACAATTCATTCCCCTAGGCCCATAAAGGTGAAGTGTCATGTAGATGATGTTCACACAACACCACTAGAAGAATAGCACCACAACTTAAATATCAAACCATTAAATATTACTCAGGATAATTCCACGAATTGCAATGAGACTCCCCATGTCCTCAAGAACTAAACGAACTACTCACAAGACATCATATGGATCATAATCAGAGGTGATGAATGAATAACAATCTGGTCATAAAAGTATTTCACCAATAAAACTCAATAGCATGAACTACACAGGGCAATCAACACCGAAAAAGTGATCCCAATGAACTACAACAAGTATAACCCTAGATGCTACAGCGAAACGGAGTGGAGCTGTGGGGATGATGGTGCTGTTGGTGAGGATGGTCTTGATGATCATCCCGATGAAGCCCGTGACGATGGCAATGACGATGGAGACGATCTCTCCTCTCCGGCCGGAAGGAATTTCCCCAGTAGATTTCTCCCTGCCGGAGAGCTTTTTCTCTCTCTATGGTTTCCGCCCCCAAGGCAGCGGCGAAATATTTCTTCGAAGCGTCCCCGTTGATTTTTAGGTCAGATAGGTCATATACAGGAAAGGGGGAACCGGAGGCAACCCAGGGCCACTAGGTGGGCCCCAGCTGCGGCCCAGGGGTGGGCCGCGGCCAGGTGGCGCCTGGTGCCCTGGTGGCTCCCCTCTGGTCCCTCTTCTGGCTTCTCGCATCATCTGGCAAAATACGGATCCCTGAATTTTTGCGTAATTTTTGGCGATGCAGAAGTATAGTATCTTGACGGTGCTTTTTCCAGCTGATTCCGGGCTCCGGCAGTCAAATCAACAACAATCATCAAACATGCAAAATAAGATAAAATAACATAAGTATAGCATTATAATATGAAATATATCCATGAATAAGAGTAAATTATGATATAAAATAGTGATGCAAAATGGACGTATCAACTCCCTTAAGCTTAGCACTACCACAGAACAGGCTATCTGTGGCGCACCATTTTGGTTATCTGTGGCGCATCTGTGGGCTAGCCTGGTGCGCCACAGAATTCTCGCCACAAAAATATTTTCTGTGGCGCACCAAGGATATGCGCCACAGAAAGCTCAACTTTCTGTGGCGCACCCCTGTCTGTGCGCCACAGAAATAGGTCGTCAGGACCCTATGGAGAGTCTTTCTGTGGCGCACTGCCCTTGGTGCGCCACAGAAAGTGGTGCGCCACAAAAACTAAAAAAGGTGCGCCACAAAAGTATTAACCAGAAAAACTGTATTTTTTTATTTTGCTATATAAATACACGTATATACAGTATTTATACAGGTTTATACAGAAAATACAGGTATATTTGACAGGTATATAAACAGACAATGATATTAATCAATATGTCATCACACAAATATATTACTTAATTAGTGGCCCGATCGAGATACATATATATATACACATAGTCACAAAAGTGCCGAATGTAAACACAATTAGCTAGTCATGTATATACAACCAAAAGTTCAACATTTCACACTACACATTACAAATCAAGTGTTCGCCGCCTAACTATGATCCGGGAGCATGCATAATCATGGAGTCCTCTACTTTCGCGGCTCCGGCAACGGTAGAAAGCCTTGTTTCATCCTCCACTCCCTGGTGTCATACTGTGCCTCTAGTCGTTCTTCGATACTCCTCTGAGACAACACTGAAGATAAATTGGGATATATATATAGGTTAGTGATATAAAATAGAGTATAATTTATTCATCTAAGTAGAGAGGCAAGACAATCATATGGCTATCCTATTTGGGTTTCATAGCATAGCATATATATAATAGATAACCCTACGCATGCACTTCTATATATAATACCTCTGTGGTGGTGGTAGGACCCTGATCTGTGAAGGACATCTTCGAGGATGATCATTGTCAACTGCAGCCGGATGCGATGGAAGTCTGCTCTGTAATCAGCATCGGTGAGAGCATCCTCTGATTTGGTGTATTCTGCGAGACCCGATGGAAACTTCATTTTCTCGCAATCTCGGACAATTCCTTTAAGGTGATGGAGGGCGTAGTAGGCCTCCTTCACGCTGCCATCCAGTTGCTTGATGCAATGGACGCCGGTCCCATGCTGAAACTTGTGTGTGTTGTCCTCCGTGAAGAATTCTGACTTGTTATGGAATGGGCCACCCTTTTGGGCATAGGCCTCGAGAGCATCATCCAGAACACCCTTTATTCTGGTGTATCATCTCGGCGTGGATTTATTCCCCGAGTCCAAATAAGTGGCAATGGACCACCTCGGGGATACGCAGATGAGTGCGCAGTACTTGTCCCTGCTCAACACAATTGAAACAGAATGTTGGACAAACGATGAGCGATGGAAGAAATGCACAAGAAGGCATAAGATCCGACGGTGGCGAGCGGATGTGTACTTACTCGAAAAAGAAAGGCAGAAGAAGGGCGTTCTTCCTCTTGTTGGCCAGCATGAGCTTTACAAGGTACTCCGTGGCCGTTTCCCTTGTCTTTGACCCTTCCTCCATATGGCTGTCGCGCATGTAGTAAGGATCCACTATCGCGACGTACGGGGTCGCATCTCTCCTGATCTTCATCGCCATATCGAGCGCATATAGACGGACCATGTTATAGTCCAGCCGTTGAGTGTGAAAGAGTTTGAAGATGTCCTTGTACGCGATGAAGAACACATCCGCAGGGTCTTCCTGGACGAAGTCCACCAGCTCCTTTGGCACCTGGACCGCGAACGCCGGGTAACTCGGATGCTTTTCTTTAAGAAGCTGCTCCTCCAGATACAAGATACTTTGCTGCAAAGCAATCATGGGTCCTTCTACAAGGCGGAGCAAGTCCCCAGACAAGATAGGTTCACCAGCTACATGAACTCGGGGGAAGCCATCCGCACTGGGGTGGAATCGTGTCTTCAAGACCCCGGAGCTTAGGAGCTGGCTGGCTCGCAGAGGTGGAGGATCCTTTTCTCTTCCTATGCTTCTTGATCTTGTTCTTCTTCTCTAGGGATTGTGGGGGTGCAGTGAACCCCGCTTTAACAGTTTCCATCAGAGTGTTAGGGCTGAAAACGTTACCCGGGGGAGCTTGATGATCGCCGGCATCCGGAGGCGTGAAGGCCAGGCGTTGTGTGCATGAAGTGGGACGAGCAACTTGACCGCGGTGGTCGCGGAAGGGTTCTTCATCCACATGAGGCATGTACATATCATCCCTGCAGGCGCCAGTGTTGATGTAGTCATCGACGTTGACATCATTGTCCTCCTCCTCGCTGCCACCAAGTTCAGGTGCAACGGCTTTGTCCTAAACATAAACGATAGCACATCCGTTAGTCGGGAAAGTCGGAAAGTCGGGGAATTCAGAAAGTTCGAACTAACCGGTGAAGACGTTCCCAACAACTGTTTGTGGCGGTTGGTGGCGGCGACGACCGGTGGTAGCTTCCGGCCGGTGGTGGCTGCGACCGGCGGTAGCTTCCGGCCGGTGGTGGCGGCGACCGGCGGTAGCTTCCGGCCGGTGAGGGTGGCGACCGGCGGTTCCTTCTGGGTGGTGGCGACGGCTGCTTGTGGCGCCGGTTCCTCCGCAATAGTTTTTTGCGGCCGCCTCGATGGGGGCTGAACGAGCGGGAGCCGAGGCCTCGAGGTGGCGCCGCCGGTGCGACCGACCCCATGAATAACATCCCCAAGACGAATCTGGGTCTTCGGCCATTCCATCATCCACTTTCCGCATTCGCCAAGCTTCATGTGTTTCTCAGCTCCCGGAGGTTGCGTGGGGGGGTCGATGTCACGGAACTCAGGCAGTACCTCCGTGACATTGACTTTCATCACGGCCTCACTCATTCGAGTGTTGTGTATATCGCGGGTCAGAGGTTGTACTATCTTGGCCAACGCGACTTCCTTCAACTCTCCGCCGGCCCCCACCCTATGCAGGAGTATGCAAGGCGTGTCCTGGGAGTCAACACACATTGGGCACCATTCATGCATGAGATATGGCAGTCATCAAAGGCATATGTAGTCATAAAAGATGTCGCGGACTAACTAATTAGTTACCTTGTCGATGGCGTTGAGCTCGGCTAATGTCGAGACAAGGGCGCCGGTGCCGGCGGCCGGCCTATCATTGTCCGGGTGCTCGTGCGCATTGTCATTATTCTCCGGCCGGGGGGGCACCGGTGGGGTCACCAGGACCGGCGACACGACATGTGGCAGCAGGACCGGCGACACGTTATTGCTGGAGGTGCTGCCGTCGAAGCTGGGCAAGTGTATCGGCCCCTGTTGACCTCCCGCTTGCCAAGCAGCTAATCCCTCATACAATCCAGGGGGTAAGAAACTCCGGAGCTTCTCCTCCAGCTTCTCGGCCACTAGCTTGTCCACCATGCTGGAGTCCACCTTTTCTTTCTCTAGTGTCTCCAGCTTCTTCCTTAGCTCGAGAACCTCAGCTTTATCTTTAGCCGGCTTCCTCCTCTCCCTTTTCGTGTCGGTGTCCGTGCTGTAGTACTCGATGAACTTCATCGACGTACCAAAGCCGGTCACACGGCCTGCTGACGTCGGAGGCTTTGACTTGTCCCTCCCCTTGTAAACGTTCATCGCCTGGTTGAAAGTCGTATCCCACGGGCTGGCTGCCTCCTGGGACGACGGGCCGGCCTCAGCCTCAGCCTTCAACTCAGCCTCCTGCGGACAAAGCAAATAAACGTGAACCCATGTATAGAAATCAACGAAAATGGACTTTAAGATATCCGCGGTAATTAAGTTCCTTACCAGAACTTTCTCGAAATCCAGCACATCTTTGTAGTCGGTAACAAATTCCCCCGTCCCCGGCTTCAGATAGTAGCGGGACCGAACAAAGTTCCTAACTTGCTCGTCCGTGATTTTATACCAAGGGTTCTCTTTCCCATGTTTCGCAACCTCGGCATCTTCCTTGTCCCAAACAGGCTTTTTTCCTGCGTAACCGCCGCTTCCCAAATGGTGGTTGCCTAAGTTCATTGCCCGCATTTGCTTCCCCCACTCGGTCTATTTTTCAGCCTCCGGAGATGCCAAGGACAACTTCAATGCCTCGAACTCTTCTATGTCGATGTACGGCTCTTTGGCACTGATCTCTTCCCAGCTAAGACCCTTTTCAATCTTCGCCTTCACCCTGGCCTCTCCAGCTGGTCAAACAATTGTTCATCTTCGTGATGGCGAAGCTGTCCACCCTTTTGTTTCCATCGTCCGGGAAAATGTATCGTTCGTGAAGCCTCTTGAGGAGTTGTGTGCGCAAAGCCTCATTCTCCGCGCTCCTGAGGTCATACGTGTTGATCGACACGGTTTCCCGGAGGATGCACCCTAGTTGCATTCCGTACCCTTTTGCGACGCCCCATGGCTCCTGGGGTTGGCCACTTTTGGAGACCTTAGTGAACGTGTCGGTGACGGTGCCGACCGCTTGCGGTGTCCGCTCCTTTCTCTGCTTCTTAAGCTTCTTAGCGGTCGTGTTACCACCACCGCCATCCGTGTGGTCGTCACCCCCGACATCCGTGTGGTCGCCGCCATCGGTGGTGGTGGTTGCGTCCCCATCTCCGTCGGTGTCCTCCGCATCCTCCATCTCCATCTCTAATTGGAAGTCACCATCGCCGTCACGAGCCAGTTCGGCGGCCTCCGCATCCCCCATCTCCGGGTTCACGTCCCAGAACGACTTGTTCTTTTCTCGTGCTTCTTCTTCGACGCTCATGTGCTTAGAAGGGCCGGGCGCGTCGGCCGACATGTTTGCACTTCATTAAAAAGAGGCAAAAGTTAGTACAACAAAATATAAGAAAAACATCACTTAATTTAGTACTAAGATACCCCGGCCCATGCATTAGTCGCAATACCCCATATGTCCCTTTTTTTAGCAAAGTCATGCCAAAATTCACGAAAAATTTCAGCATGACCTTTGCTAAAAAAAGGGACATATGGAGTACCCGAATTTGCCGGAACGGAAGTTAACCGACGTTCCGGCAATCTCAAGGGCCTCACAGGGTACCTGCACAAGCATCTCTGAAATAGTATCAACATCTCGACGACACGATGGTCGGAGCACAAACAACAACGACACGATGGTCGTGGACACACATATATTCATCAACACATTTCTCACCACTTGTCGATGAGCTCCTCCGGTGGCGGCGGTGGCGGCGGGCTGCCTACATGATAAAACAGAATTTAGGTTAAATGTTATTAAGAGTTTAAAACAGATAAAACATAGCATTTTGGCCTACATGATTTAGTCTGTTATATTTTTTAATTTGGACAAACAATTGATGCCTATTAATCTATAGGTTTAGCTCTTTCTAATGATATGAAATTTACAAATTTTGGTGGAGCATATTTCCCACAATTTGCATGCAAATGGGGCTAATCTACACTGTTTTTCAGACTTAGCAGTTTCTTCAGGTTTTTCAGAAAACAGATAAAACATAGCGTTTTGGCCTACATGATTTAGTCTGGTATAGTGTTTAATTTGGACAAACAATTGATGCCTATTAATCTATCGGTGTAGCTCTTTCCAATGATATGAAATTTACAAATTTTTATGGAGCAGATTTCCCACAACTTGCATGCAAAGGGGGCTAATCTACACTGTTTTTCAGAAAACAGATAAAACGTAGCATTTTGGCCTACATGATTTAGACTGTTATATTGTTTAATTTGGACAAACTATTGATGCCTATTAATCTATAGGTTTAGCTCTTTCGAATGATATGAAATTTACAAATTTTGATGGAGCAGATTTTCCACAATTTGCATGCAAAGGGGGCTAATCTACACTGTTTTTCAGACAACCAAAATTTATCTAAAACATTTGCATCAACACAAGCATTTGCACAACATTCATAACTACTTGCAGCAAGCAACTAGAAGCATTCATAACTACTTGCAGCCAACACAAGCATTTGCACAAAATTTTCCTAACACCACTAGCAACTAGAAGCATTCATAACTACTAGCAAAATTTGCATTTGCATCAACACAAGCATTCATAACTAGAAGCATTCATAACTACTTGCAGCAAGCAATCAACAACAAATCACACAAATTCTGTACAAATATTGTGTTTGGCATTTGACCAAACATCTTGTGTGCAGGTGTGGAGAGGATGGAAGGATCGGAGTAGCACCTCGGGGAGGGGATGGTGGAGGGGACGGAGAGGGGATGTCGAGGATGGCGGCGGCGTCGGCGTCGAGGTGGGCCGGCAAGTCGAGGGCGGCCGATCGAGGTCACGGGCACGGCAAGGCGGGCACGGGCGCGTCGAGGTCACGGGCACGGCAAGGCGGGCACGGGCACGGCGAGGCACAGGCGAGGCACGGGCGGTGCGCACGGCGAGGCATGGCGAGGCACGGGCGGCAAGGCACGACAAGGCACGGGCAGCGACGGTTCTGCGTCGAGGGCGACAGCACGGGCGCGCGCGGGAGACTTAGAAAAATTTGGGGATGAAAGGGGCAGAGCGGGGGCGGCCCCACATGTAAGTGGTAGCCACAGAATTCTGTGGCGCACCTACGGGGGGATGCGCCACAAAAATTTGTGATTCTGTGGCGCATCCTTTAGGAGGTGCGCCACAGAATTATCTGGCCTAACAGGGGGCGGCCCCACATGTAAGGTGAGGCCCGAGATTTCTGTGGCGCACCCGCGGAGAGATGCGCCACAGAAAGTTAGGATTCTGTGGCGCATCCGCCAGCTGGTGCGCCACAGAAATATATGGGTCTGTAAAATAAAAGGTTTTACTGCTGTATCGTAACACATGCACACACACAGCCCAGTGGCTTCGCTCCTTCTCTTCCTTCCTGGAGACCAGAGTTCAAATACTCCTGGAGCATAAATCCCACATTTTTTTTCCTTTTGCTTATTTTTTTGCTTTTGCTTTACAAATCCAATTAATACAAAGTATATGTCTATTTTTATCAAAACAATGCAATGAATATTAATTTGTCATCCATGTTCATGTTTGCATCATGTAGTTTGTGGTTTAGTGGGGTTTTGTATAAAGCACCTAAACAATTATATATGGAATATGTGGGTATTAATTTATATGTTGCCCTATTACATTTAATTTTGTGTAGCTCACCCATGACATGCTTATGCCTTCCTAATCAACATTTAATATTGCGGGGTAGATAAAAGAACTTGGACATAAACATTAACTGTCGGGACCCCGGTTCCGCTTAATTTGGCTTAAGTTGCATCTTGCCCTCTCATGCATTATATCATGAACATACATATATAGACACACAAATTAAATACACCAAAAAAGTGTCTTCTTTGTCTTGGTTCCGCGAGCTAGATTCTCTTCTTTCCCTTCTTCGCGGTTGAAAACTTTAGGCCGGTGACCTTGAGATTTCTTCGCGTGAACGGACAACCTTTGGTAGGTAGGGAGGTCTTCCTTCTTTGTGTACTAGTAGTAGGCATGTCGAAGAACTTGTCGAATTCCTCCTCGATCTTTGGCTCGTTGTCCAAGTCTTGCTCGGTGGCGCCTCCTTCCATTCCGATGATGCTCCTCTTGCCCCTCCTCACGACAACACGGCTAGGCTTTGACGGGTCGGTAATGAAAAAGCATTGCTCGACTTGGCTAGCGAGTACCCATGGCTCATTTTTCGCGGAGGCGTTCTTCAATTTGGCATCGGGTATTACCATGGTGGTGAAATACCGGCCTTCTTTGACGACGTCCTTGGCCCATCTTACACGGAACATTGGCACCAACTCTCCACAGTAGTTGAGCTCCCATATGTCCTCAATCCTTCCGAAGTATCTTTCCTTGACAGTAGCCTCCTCATCGCCAGTAGGATAGCATAGTTACTCCTGAGTTTTGATATTCTGACTTGTTGTCCTTTTCCTCGGTGTAGAATATGTAGCCGTTGATGTCGTACGCCTGATAGGTCTTTACGTTGTGCGATGGACCCAGTGATAAGGAGAATATGAGTCTTTCATCTTCCGTAGATGGTGCTTTCTTCTTTGCTAGCTCCAGTTGCTTTTGCTTGAACCAACGCGTGAAGGTAGAGTTGTGCGCTCTGGTTACGTCTCCCTTCTTCCTCGGTCGGCCCAGTTTGATGTAATGTTGCTCGAGTAAGCATTTGTGCTGTTCCACCCAAGTTTCGATCAACTGTAAGTGTTGTAGCGCGACCCGGTGAGCCCTGTCAAAGTCGTCCTTTTGACCCTGCATGCTGACAAAGGTTGTGCTGCTGCCCTCTCGGTGACCATATCCATTGAGCCTGCCGAAGTGTTTCCTCGTGGGCAGACCAACATCCTGGTTCTCGGTGCTTAGATAATTCTGGCAGAAGGAGATGCACTCGTAGGTTAGAAAGCCCTTGGCTATGCTTGCGTCTGGATGGGACCTGTTGCGGACGTATCCTTTCATGACACCATTCATCCTTTCGAATGGCATCATATAGTGCATGAATGTTGGCCCGAGCTGCCTGATGTCATCAACGACATGCAGAAGGAGATGCACGCAGATATCGAAGAATGAGGGCGGAAAGTAAATCTCGAGCTCGCATAGTATCAGCACGATCTCTTCCTGTAGCCGGTCGAGCTGCCTCACGCCGATCGTCTTCCTGTTGATGACGTCGAAAAAGTTGCAAAGAGCAAGCAGCGTATCACGGACATGCTCGTCCATTATCCCTCAAATCGCAACGGGAAGTATCTGCGTCATCAGCACGTGACAATCGTGAGACTTCATCCCGGTAAACCTCTTCTTCGTTGCGTCCATATATCTGCTTATCTTCCCCGCGTAACCATGAGGAAATTTGACTCCTACAAGACACCTGTAAAACTGCTCGAGCTCCTCCAGACTCATAGTGAAGCATGTAGCGGGAAGCACCACCGTGTTCCTCTTTAGCCTTTTGCGGTGACCTTGAGTCCCTTCAGTCTGATCATCATCACCATCGTCGTCATCACTATCGGGGGCCTGAAGATCTTTCCTGACACCAAGGCATTTCAGATCGTATCTTGCTTTCGTCCCATCCTTGGTCTTTTCCGGCATGTTGGAAAGAGTGCCAAGCAGACTCTCGGTGACATTCTTCGTAATGTGCATCATATCGAGGCTATGTGGCGTCTTGAGGACCTTCCAGTACGGCAAGTCGTGGAAAACAGACCTCGCTTTCCATACACCCAGCAGCGGATCTACCTTCGGTCGTTTCTTTCCCGGCGCGGGGCACTCCTCCCAATTTCTCAACAGCTCGTCGATTTCTGTGCCACTCCTTGGGCTCGGGGCTCCATCGAGCTCTTCCTTACCATTGAACAGGTCACCGCGTTTTCTCCACGGGTGATCCATGCGAAGCCACCTTCGAGCCCCTGGGTACACAGTTTTCGAAGACCCGGGATTCCTTGGTAGCTGGAGATGCGGGGTCCTATCCATGCACCTGACACATGCGCAGAATCCGTGGCCTACCTGGCCAGATACATATGCGCAACCAGGATAGTCCTGCACCGTCGTGAGCAACGCGACTCTCATGGGGAAATAATCTCCAGTGTAGGCATCCCACGTACGGACTGGCGTCGCCCACAACGTGGCTAACTCCTCTTTCAACAGCGCGAGATACGTATGTATGTGGACACCTGCTTGTTTCGGCCCCTGAATGAGAATACTCATGTGTATATACCTTTGCTTCGTGCACAACCATGGGGGAAGGTTGTAAGGCCATACAAACACGGGCCAGGTGCTATGCGTGCTACTCTGGTTACCGAACGGATTGAGTCCATCGGTGCTCATACCGAGCCTGACGTTCCTTGCATCGCCTCCGAAATTGGCGACGGCGTCCAACTCTTGCCACTGGCTAGCGTCTGAAGGGTGTGTAAGGATCCTGCCCTTCTCCGGATCTTCTTCGGGCTTCTCCCTTTCCGCGTGCCATTGCATGAGCTTTGCTTCCTTAGGGTCCACGAAGTACCGCTGCAGACGGGGAGTGATATAAAAATACCATACCACTTTTTGAGGAACTTTCTTCCCACGGCTCTTGTACCGTCCTTGGCCGCACACCGGACATGTGGTTCGGTCCTCGTACTCGCCCCGATAAATTGCGCAATCATTGACGCAGGCGTGGTATTTAACGTGCGGTAGGTCAAGAGGGCAAACGACTTTCTTGGCCTCCTCGATACTAGTTGGCAATGTGTTCCCCTTGGGAAGACGCTCGTGGAAGAATTGCATGTTCTTGTTGAAGCTCGCATCGGTCCATTTGTTCTCCGACTTCATCTCCAGAGCATCAAGCATTACTTGCAAGCGCGTATCCTGTGGCCGACACCCAGGATACAACGGAGTATTCCCGTCTATCTCCATTTGCGCCAGCTTGGCTTTCTCTCTAACGGTGTTTGCGTTCTTGAGGAGGAGTTCTTGAACATGAGAATCCATCAAGGCCGACATTAGCAAGCTCTGCGGCGTGTTAACGTCTTCTCCACCACAATCATGACCATGTATGTCGGCATCTCCGTCGTCACGATCATCTTGCCCGCCCTCGTCTTCAGGCGCAGCATTTGCTGTCGGCGCTTGGTTGAAGCCTTCCATGAAACCGCGCCTGAGCAGGTGTTCCTCCAATTGTCCGGAATCAGGGTCGATCCATCTCACAAGTTTGCAACTTTGACACGGACATCGTATCTGGCGCCCGTTGCACCGTCTCATTTCCGCCTTCGCTTCTTCCTTGTAGTTGTCGATTCGACCGGAGCTCATCTTGATGACCATGGTCGCCTACGCGGTATACATATAGAGTATGTGTTATTAATTAGAATTAAGTAATCGCAACATGCTCACACACATACAAGCTTCTCATGCGGGAAGTCGGAAATGTTCGACGAAAAAATTCGGCATGACTTCCCCTAAAAGTAGGACATATGGGTGGTGCAAAAATTCACCGAAATGGAAATGAATCAACATTTCGGCAAACATCCATGCACCACGCCGGCGCAAGCTACAACATGCAAAGATTCAATCAAACCACACACACAAGTTTCATGCATATACGTGTAAATCGCCCACCGACAAGTTTCTCATGCCTTCAACAAACATCCATACACCAATACCCACCTTGTAGATCTAGATCCGTTGCCGAGACGTGACCGTGATCGATGAGAGAGAGTGTGTGGTGATGGAGAGAAAATAGTGGACAAAAAGAGAGGAGGAGAATATATATGGAGACTCTCCCCAAGCCCTCACCAATTATATATCAAATTGTGGTAGGTTTAATAACAAATAATGGAGAATAGGATGGTCAAAATGGCATGGGAGAGAGAAGGAGCTCGGGTTAGTAAGATGGGAGCTAGGAAGAAGAAGGGGGGTCACATGGGGAAAGGTGGTCTACCACCTTTTTGTAGATCTGGGCGTCCACATTCTGTGGCGCATGGGCCCTCATGCGCCACAGAAAGTAGCTATTCTGTGGCGCACCGTGGCCAGTGCGCCACAGAAATTCAACTTTCTGTGGCGCATCCTTCTCCATGCGCCACAGAAAGATGAATTTCTGTGGCGCACCAGCCACGGTGCGCCACAGAAAAGGCCGAGATGGACCACGGCCCACTGATTGAAGGTGGGGCCCACAGAAAAGTCTCCCTTTCTATATGGCGCATGGTGTGCAGTGCGCCACAGAAAGTTGATATTTTGTAGCGCATGGGCTAAGGATGCGCCACAGAATGTTCAAATTTCAGTGGCGCATCTACAGCCATGCGCCACAGAATAATTTTTTGTGGCGCATAGATTAAGGGTGCGCCACAGATAGGCAACCTCCCTATAATGCTTTTCCTGGTAGTGTAGACCTCGCTTGTCCCCAAGCGAATACTGAGCTCGGTAAACATGACCACATGTTTATGGAGTGAAGTGTCGATAATAATGAATACAGACAAGAAGCATCAGTATTTACTAAACAAGCACACACTCATTCCACACAACAACTTTTTCTCATATAAAACTTAAAGAACAAGTGTTGATTCAATCACATATAGAGGTGCACAGAGAAAAACATAATTGAGCGATGGCAAACTATGTTCTTGGTCAGAGAACATCTAACATGTCAAACTCATCTTTCAGGAAGAATCTATATATAAGAGCTATTATTATCAGGCATCACGAGTTTCAATCATCAAATACTCTATGCATAATTGGAAACTTCCAAGAGTTATATTCTTGCAATAAAAGTATAAATACCGTAAGAGGAAGATGATTGTTCAACAAAGCTCAACTTTCAACTTGTTAATCACAATGGTACTGTCAACTGCAATAAAACATGATCAAACATATTGCTGCAATATAATTGATTATATCTCAACTCAACACCATTTGTTTTGCTGGTAAAGGACAAAAGGAATAGGTGATCTGACTCAACATGAAATTAAAAGAATGGCCCTTCGCAGAGGGAAGCAGGGATTAGTCATGTGCTAGAGCTTTTTAATTTTTGAAACAGAAGTAAAACAGTTTTGAGATATGCATGCTTTCGTCAACGACTTCACACTAAAGAAACTAGCTAGTCCCCCATTTGAAGCAAGGCTTTTAGACTTTTGAGAGCGGCTGGTACTTAGAGCAATGAGGTCACTCCTCGTTCTCCTTTGTTTCACCACTAACTAATGTTTTGACTGATTTCTTAGGTTTTCATTGTGGGGAGGAGAATGCTGGGTTATATTTATATTTTGCTTAAGCCGCTCTCTACAAATTCAAGTGAGGACGTGAACCATCAACACCGGGTGAAAAAGGGGGGAAATGACCTTGCTTGTCACAGGTTATATCTAGCTTCCTACTGCTTCCTCATGAGCTTAAAAATAGAGACACAAAAAGGAATATTTTGAAAGTTTTAAAGATAGCACATAAAACATTTACTTGGAATGGCAAGGAAATATGTGACACCCCCCTCTGACACATGTTGCCAGAGAGACGGTCGCCCCGTGCGCCAGTCCAGGATATCTGGACGCATGTTACGATAATGCAACATAGCGGAAATATCATTACACAATCAGGCCCAGAGGGCTACAAATGATTTTACATGGCCATCAAGGCATGAGCAATTATCATGGCCATGTATGGCACATGACAGAGTTTTAACTGGTAGCGGAAGTCATAGATTCGGCAATGGCTTGGAGGGACTCCATTCCACAGGCATCTGGCTGGGCTACTGGTCCTGGAACGCTCTTGCTCCATCTCTTTGCTATGGTAGAAGATGAACCCTCTCAACATCTGGCCACATGAAAAGCCAATTTGAGTACAGTGACGTACTCGCAAGAAAACAACCACAAGACATGAACAGTCAAGAAGTCAGGCAACAAGCAGCTAGCGACAGAAAATAATCTAAACAAGGCAAGTGTCTACTTACGGCAGTCCAAGTGGGTAGCAACAAGGCAGCACAACAAATCATGGCAAAAGCAAATAATAGGGGTATCACAAGTACAGAGTCCAAGCCAGGTGGGGTAGGATCGTGTACCGGCGATCACACAAAGAGCTTACCTGTGACGAATAACGGGTGTACCCATTGGTACCAATATTAAACATCACCTGTCATCACCACTAGGACCAACGGCCTTATCACGTCTGTCAAACTGCTAGGCCCACTGGCCTAAACTTTCCATTTTGGGCAGGCACAGTTGATGTTGGCTCGGGCCTAACTCTTGGCTCCCAACGATCACACCGTCACCCCAAACACGGGTAACCATCCACGACTCAACTAACATTCCCTGCATCAGCCTATTGTAATCAGGTTTTTTATCTTTCAAACCAAACTTAATTTTAACCTCCGGACTCGACAAAGGACAATAGTGTGACCGACAGTGAACTGTTCCATACCCTAGAAACAAGGCTAGCTGCTAGACGACACACTCTCGAGAGGTTGCAGTTACCACCCATCTAAATGCACCTTGCTTCGCGACGGCAAGGTACACTTACATAACCGTTCACACTACCAAGACACCCCTTGTATAGCTACCGACTTACCACTCGTTCTAAGTCTTATGACGAAGTGAATCCGACACGTCCCCAACTCATGAGCAACGCCTAGCTCCGAAACCTTCGCAAGACTAGCCCTGACCACAACTATGCAGTATCCGACTAGACTTGCCAAGTGGGTAGTATCAAAGGGGGCTTGATAGGTTACATAGGCTATGGCTCTCCCATTTGGGTGACAGTGGTAGTGCGTTCAATGTTCAGATTGGTGGCACTATGGGCTGACCCTATCGAAGTTTGGAGGGTTGGTTCATTTAATCTAGTTTCTTTCAACAACAATTCCAACAACAGAGGATTAGTCCAACACAATAAAGGATTAGTCCAATGCAAAACCATAATATCATGTCACATAAAACAGAAACAAACTGCACACAATAGTTCAACCAATATATCGTTAGTTCAATCAATGGTTAGTTTCAACCGGGCGATGGCGGAGACACCTCCGACCAGTGATAGCCACAGGTTGAGTAAAATAAAATAAAATAGCACAGTCAACCGGGCGATGGTGGAGATACCTCCGACCAGTGACAGCCACAGGTTGAGTAAAAGAAAATAAAACAACACAGTTGGTTAGCGTCAACCGGGCGATGGCGGAGATACCTCCGACCAGTAACAGCCACAGATCGACTACAAAGTTAGTGGAGGTGTCCACGCGATCCTGTTCCTCCATTCCATTGTCTGCGGCGGTTCCCCCAGTCCATCGTCGCCGGAATGGGGAGAGGTGAATGGTACCGTCCAACGCACGCCACAACTCTACAGAAAAGTAGCCGGTTCAATCCACTGGGGCAGGACCCAACGTGTATTTAGACGGGGTACCGGAACTCAACCCACGGGACATGGGTTTATCGTATTACAGGTATGAAACAATGTCACGATATCTCATGATGCACAGTTGACAGTATATAAACAAAGCCACGATATCTCGTAACGCACAGTTCGCAGATGATAAGCAATAAAATGCACCTATATGACAGGGTAAAACACAAACAAACAAACAAACACCGCTGGAGTGTTCATAGCAAGTGGTTAGCTTGACTTAGAAGATCGACGCCATTTGGCTTGAAGGTCACGGACACGTCGCGGGTTAGGGTCTCGGTTTGCCGGTACCGTGAAATACACCTATACATCCATACATGGGTGCTGAGCATACAACCATCATACAAAAATATAAAACCTATACCAGTGGATAGATATTTTTAAACTATGAATTTACAAATTTGAATCACCTCAAACGGAGCTACGGTTCAAAAGATATGGCTGGGCGAAGTTTAACTATCTGCTGCTCACTCTGAAAAAAAACAGGACGGGTTGTTTTCTGAACCGGGCCGGGCTGGTCACGCACTTCCCAGAAATACGCTTTCGCTAAGGGAAAGCGTAAACCCGAGAAAAATAAAAATACGTCTTTAGCTAGCCTCATATGGATCGATCGGGAGCTTCTTCTCCCTGGCTCACGTACGGGAGAGCTCGGGAGGAGGTCGAGGACGACCGCGTCGCCGTCCTCCGGGGCAGCTAGGCCGCGATTGGCGGGCCGGGGGCGGACGCCGGCGATGCAGGCGGCCACGCCGGGCTGCGCCGCGCCCGCGGGACGGCCTGGGACCACGGAGGTCGCCGCCGGGGTCGATGCCGTGCTGGACGGGACGGGCTCCCGGGAGGATGCAGGCGGCGAGGGGGGGGGGGGGCGAGGACGGCTGCGGGGTCGTGGTGTCCCACCGCGGCCGGGGAAGCGCGGGCACCAACGGCGCGTCGGGCGCCAGCCTGCCCAGCTCGGCAGCGGCAGCCGGAAGGGGAGGGTCATGGCGGAGGCAAAAGGGGCGGCCAGGGGACTCGCCGACGGCGTGGATGGAGTCAACGGGTGACGCCGCGCCCGCAGGCGCTGCTCCCTGCGGCAGGGAGCCCGCGGAGCTCACCACCACGAAGCTCCAAGGGCTCCAGCCATGGGAGCTCGATGAGCTCCCGCGAGCTTGGTTTTTTTTCCTTCGTAGAACTAGAGGGAGATGAGTGTGGGGGAGGATAGGGAGGTGTTGTGCGCCGGCGGGGCTCGAGCTTCCCTCTTTTATAGGCAGGGGACAGGGAGGGCTGGACATCCACGTGTCCATGGCCATGGAGATAAGAGGGGAGGGGATAGGATCGAGAGCCGAATAGGAACGTTGAGCTGAACGAACAGGGATCTACAGGGAAGCTACTGTGCGGGAGATTAGGCAGGGTTTAGGGCTAAGCAAGTTTAGGTCAAGCCAAAGCGCGTGTTCGGGACGTCCAGGCGCGACGCGAGCGACATCGTCGTGTTCCCGTCGACTTGGAGCACCAAAATGAAAACAGTTCGCGTCACCTAGTGCCAATTTAAAACCCTAACACTTTCTAGATATCGGTTTTTGCTGGATTTCAACTTGGTCTATGCAAACATTTCAAAATTCCTAAAGAACACCAGGTGCTCGATGAAATGATCAAGGCTTTGCACATCTCAGAAAAATCCGGAAAATTCACGATAGGTTAAAAGGGAGGTATATAGTATGTATGTGTAGTTTGAGCTCAATTGGGCACCTAGAAGTTGGTCAAATAATTTGGTGTCCAAAATGCCCTAATGGCATGGGTATGCCAACTGCAGTAAATCAAATAATATTGACATGATCTTCTGGGTATGGTGTTGTACATGGAACGTTGTCAATTTGGAAAAGTATCAATGCCAAAGGATTTTTGTAGCTAGGGGTTGCTTTGGAAATAGCAAATGGGCATGAAAAGGACATTTCAAAGGAAGTACCACAAATATTGCTCAAAGGAGGTTGGGCCAATGGAGTAAAATGTTCAGGAGGTGGAATGATTCAGTTTCACCAATTTGTAGAATTTCTGGATGAGTGGAAGGTGTGTTGATAATTTTTGGATTGAAAATGGCATAATAGAGAATATGGTTCAACTTGGAAATCTTGCATGGGTCTATGGAATATTTTTCCATGGGAGTGATGTATATATATGAGGGAACCAGGTGGTGGCTTGGTGGAATTTATTTCAAGCTACAATTGTGGTGGTGGCTTTGGTGGGATAGATGGGAGGGGTTTTGGAATTTCCAACTGGAACCAATGTTCAATAGATAAAACAATGGCATGGAAATATGGTGCAGGCCGACAAAGATCAGTGATTATTGGGAAAATTTCTAAGAGAGCGAAACCAAAGTCAAATCAAAGACCAACAGGTTGAAAGAAAATAGTTTGAAAATAGAAAAAGTTTTTCAGGCGCGAGAAAATATTACTAACATTAGGGACGAATTTTCGGGATGTTACAAACCTTCCCCCCTTAAAAAGAATCTCGTCCCGAGATTCGGAGACTAATAGAGATTCCCGGGGTTATACAAGATATTTCTTGTATGGTTTAATATATCCCGATATTTAAAATATTTTAAAACTTTTTCTACACAATACTAGAGTTGAACACACAAAAGGATCAACACTCAGCAGGACATTTTACTAGAACAAATGTTACCAAAGCATGATATTTTATCACTCAATGCATTCTAAGGATGGCATGGTTGGGGCTCACGCAATCAATCAACATAGGGTGTGCCACTAATGTTATATAAAAAAAATTAAATCTAAGGTTTTAGTTCAACCATACACAAGCATGGCAAGATTAAACAAGACCTACACACCGGTCATCAATCAATGAACGAGATCTAACTTAGGAAAATAATTGCCCAATTTTTGTAAAACAAAAGGTTAGGGATATGCTAAACATGTCCCGGGTCTAGATTTTTTTTGAAAAGTTGTGTATACCTTTTCAAGTATACACAGGTTTGGAAAAAAATAACAAGGTTTCCCTTTTTTTATAAGAAAACATCTGTGTCACCAATAATTGGTTTACAGACACTGTGGGGTAGGGCCATCCCCAAAATCATTTTAGCAAAATTTTCCCTACGAAAACACTAGAGAGATGACGGACTGATCTCCTGAGAAAAGGATAGAAGCACACAGAGGGTTATCTTCTTACTCGCAGACATGTGGGTCCGGGGTCCACCTGCTAGTCTCCTTCTTCCTTTCTATCTTTTTCTTCCTCGCAGCGTCTCCCTCCATACCTGGCTGTCTCTGAGTGCGCGAAGCACTCCTTTGCAGCACTGTTGCGCGTGCGGTCCATCTATGCAGCGGCCATCATGGCTTCGGGCGCCTCGACGGTTTCGCGCCATTTGGCCGAGCACTGCTTGCGATTCCTTTCCTTTCCCGCGCGAGACCGAGCTGGGGGCGGCGTCTGAGCTTGCGGCTATAAACGGGGGTCTCTGAAAATCCATCCTCTTTCATTACCACCATGGGTTTCCTTTCAGCAATACTCGACGAATTTTACGCACATCGAGAGGGAGCGGGCTTCGTCAAGCAGGTGTTCGTGGTCGTGATCGTCTGGATCTCGGCTTCGGTGGTGGTAGCCCTGTTGTATGCGGTGGTGGTTTTCCTGCTAGTGGCTCTGTACGACTGGTGGTGCGGCACTGGCGGTGATGCTGCCACGGTGCTGGCAGTGGGCGAGCTGGTGGGGCCGGCTACGGGCGAGCAGGTGGTACTGCCGCTGGTGGCTGATGCAGCGGTTCCTCCGGCTAGAGGGTAGCTGGCGGCTCGTGCCATCCGTCGTCGTCACGCGGCTCACGACCCGGATTCAGGTGGGTCTGGCTCATCTTCAAGTGATGCCACCGAGCGTGAGAGGGAGTAGGATTTCTCTGGGGTGCTCTTTTGTATCTGCACTGAGCTAGTGGTAGTGTTCTATGTTGGAGTAGATCTTGTATCCTCTGTTTTCGAAATTTCCCTTATGCACTAAACTCAGTTGATGTATCAAATTTGGCTCCTCTGATGGTTTAGATCCAGATTTGCATTATTGAGATTTTTCCTTAGCTGTCACAGATCTGTTCTTGCAGCACATGGAATTGCAGAGGCACTATCATATAGATTGTAGAACTTGCTACACGGGGAAAATATCATTTTAGAAAGTAATGCTGCACTTTATGGCCCCAAAAACTTGAAGCAGCATGGCACAATCATTTCAACCATACTGGTTAACAAGCACGCAACGGCTACTAAACACTCGACAAAACCCTTTTTTATAACTAAAGGAAACAACACAAACACACGTACAAGCAAACCTAGGAATTACAACCAAACCCACAACTTATAAGCGCCACTCAGGCTAAACTAAACCTGGTCTTAGTCCGTCTGACGGCCTTCCACAGATGGTGGAGTGCGGCCGAGCCGGAGAGTGGTGTCCACGTCCCCTTCTTCTGCAAGGTCGGAGGACACAGGAACACCTTCGAGGATTGGAACCTGCTCTGGGACTCGTCGGGATGGGCTGGGATCTGGAAGTCCGCTACGCCGAGCTTGCCTGCGGGATAGAGTAGGCGTGCTTTCCCCCGGATATTGATGTAGGCGGGCACGGCTGAGGTTCCTCCTTGTAGACACGAGTTCCTCCATCAAGAAGCAATTGTGGTTTGTCATTGCGATGCTGTAAGCGACTTGGTTGATTAGCGCTGGGTCAGACTCTTTCGAGACGTCAGCTTGGAACATCTCCCCACGGGGCTGTGGTTTGGCCGGAAGGTAGTAGAACTCTTGAGTTTCAGCCAACAGGGGTTCGGAGGACCGAAGACGGACGAGGCATTCCCAGGCTGCTACCTGTATGGCTAGCCCCAGAGTAGGCATGCTGCCACCTTGGATTACGTAGGGCTGATTCGTGCCCCGGGGACACGGGTTGATCGTCACATCGCCCGGAATTCACTTCCGGCAGACGTGAGTGAGCTCTGCAACACCACGTACACGGGGTGAACGGAGCTCCCAAGGATATGATTGATGACCCTCCAAAGGATCAATCGAAAGCTCGAATGCTCCTCGGCGGGTTCCAAGAGGGCATTAGGGGTCACCGTCAGATTTTCTTAGGGTTCTAGATTTTTCGAGGGGATACGGATGCGGGGTTCCTCTATGGGATCCTACTTCAAAAGGGTTGGGTTGCCAGGGAGAGCTGGCGGGGGTGGGTTATAAAGCAACTAGGATGGCGGTATCAAGTTTACTGGGTAAGGTCAATTTCTTCTCATGGAAGAAACCGGTTAGTCTTGTTGGGAAAGATTGGGACAGGTCCTAATGCACCATACTGTTGACCAACACCGGCCATGTCGGTTAGGCAGGAATGGGTTAAATCCATCGGGTCATTTTCGGGTAAAAGTGAGGGTGGACTTTCCACGCTAGGGTAGTCTACAGCCAGCCTAGTGCTCTGATACCATGCTCTGTGACACCCCCCTCTGACACATATTGCCAGAGAGGAAGTCGCCCCGTGCACCAGGCTAGGATATCCGGATGCACGTTACGACAATGCAACATAGCTGAAATATCATTACACAATCAGGCCCAGAGGGCAGCAAATGATTTTACATGGCCATCAAGGCATGAGCAATTATCATGGCCAACTATGGCACGAGACAGAGTTTTAACTGGCAGCGGAAGTCATAGATTCGGGAACAGCTTGGAGGGACTCCATTCCACAGGCATCTGACTGGGCTACTGGTCCTACCATGCTCTTGCTCCATCTCTTTGCTATGGTAGAAGATGAACCCTCTCAATGTCTGGCCAGATGAAAAGCCAGTTTGAGTACAATGACGTACTCGCAAGAAAACAACCACAAGACATGAATATTCAAGAAGTCAGGCAACAAGCAGCTAGCGACAGAAAATAATCTAAACATGGCAAGTGTCTACTTACGACAGTCCAAGTGGGTAGCAACAAGGTAGCACAACAAATCATGGCATAAGCAAATAATAGGGGTATCACCAGTACAGAGTCCAAGCCAGGTGGGGTTGGATTGTGTACCGGCGATCACAGAAAGAGCTTACCTGTGACGAATAACGGGTGTACCCATTGGTACCAATATTAAACATCACCTGTCATCACCACTAGGCCCGACGGCCTTATCACGTCTATGAAACTGCTAGGCCCACTGGCCTCAACTTTCCATTCTGGGCAGGCACGGTTGATGTTGGCTCGGGCCTAACTCTAGGCTCCCAATGATCACACCGTCACCCCAAACACGGGTAACCATCCATGACTCAAGTAACATTCCCTACATCAGCCTATTGTAATCAGGTTGTTTATCTTTCAAACCGAACTTAAGTTTAACCTCCGGACTCGACCAAGGACAATAGTGTGACCGACACTGAACTGTTCCATAACCTAGGAACAAGGCTAGCTGCTTGACGACACACTCTCAAGAGGTTGCAGTTACCACCCATCTAAATGCACCTTGCTTCGCGATGTCAAGATACACTTACATAACCGTTCACGCTACCAAGACACCCCTTGTATAGCTACCGACTTACCACTCGGGCTAAGTCTTATGACGAAGTGAATCCGGCACGTCCCCAACTCATGAGCAACGCCTAGCTCCGGAACCTTCGCAAGACTAGCCCCGACCAAAACTATGCAGTATCCGATTAGACTTGCCAAGTGGGTAGCATAAAAGGGGGCTTGATAGGTTACATAGGCTATGGCTCTCCCATTTGGGCGACAGTGGTACTGCGTTCAATGTTCAGATGGGTGGCACTATGGGCTGACCCTATCGAAGTTTGGAGGGTTTGTTCATTTAATCCAGTTTCTTTCAACAACAATTCCAACAACAGAGGATTAGTCCAACACAATAAAGGATTAGTCCAATGCAAAACCATAATATCATGTCACATGAAACAGAAACAAACTGCACACAATAGTTCAAGCAATATATAGTTAGTTCAATCAATGGTTAGTTTCAACCGGGCGATGGCGGAGACACCTCCGACCAGTGACAGCTACAGGTTGAGTAAAAGAAAATAAAATAGCACAGTCAACCGGGCGATGGCGGAGGTACCTCCGACCAGTGACAGCCAAGGTTGAGTAAAAGAAAATAAAACAACACAGTTTGTTAGCGTCAAACGGGCGATGTCAGAGATACCTCCGACCAGTAACAGCCACAGATCGACTACAATGTTAGTGGAGGCGTCCACGCGATCCCGTTCCTCCATTCCGTTGACTGCGGCAGTTCCCCCAGTCCATCATCGCCGGAATGGGGAGTGGTGCATGGTACCATCCAACGCACGCCACAACTCTATAGAAAAGTAGCTGGTTCAATCCACTTGGGCAGGACCGAACGTGTATTTAGACGGGGTACCGGAACTCAACCCACGGGACATGGGTTTATCGTATTACAGGTATGAAACAAAGTCACGATATCTCATGACGCACAGTTGACAGGATATAAACAAAGCCACGATATCTCGTGACGCACAGTTCGCAGATGATAAGCAATAAAATGCACTTATATGACAGGGTAAAATGCAAACAAACAAACACCGCTTGAGTGTTCATAGCAAGTGGTTAGCTTGCCTTCGAAGATCAACGCCATTTGGCTTGAAGGTCACGGACACGTCGAGGGTTAGGGTCTCGGTTTGCCGGTACCGTTAAATACACCTATACATGCATACACGGGTGCTGAGCATACAACCATCATACAAAAATATAAAACCTATACCAGTGGATAGAGATTTTTAAACTATGAATTTAAAAATTTGAATCACCTCAAACGGAGCTACGGTTCAAAAGATATGGCGGGGCGAAGTTTAACTATCTGCTGCTCACTCTGAAAAAAACAGGACGGGTTGTTTTCTGAACCGGTCTGGTCGCGCACTTTCCAGAAATACGCTTTCGCTAAGGGAAAGCGTAGACCTGAGAAAAATAAAAATACGTCTTTAGCTAGCCTCATATGGATCGATCGGGAGCTTCTTCTCCCTGGCTCACGTACGGGAGAGCTCGGGAGGAGGTCGAGGATGACCGCATCGCCGTCTGCCGGGGCAGCTAGGCCGTCGGCGATGCAGGCAGCCACGCCGGGCTGCGCCGCGCCTGCAGGACGGCCAGGGACCGCGGAGGTCGCCGCCAGGGTCGACGCCGTGCTGGCCGGGACGGGCTCCCGGGAGGACGCCGGTGGCGAGAGGGGCCGAGGACGGCGGCGGGGTCGTGGTGTCCCACCGCGGTCGGGGAAGCGCGGGCGCCGACGGGCGCGTCGAGCGCCAGCCTGCCCAGCTCGGCAGCGGCGGCCGGAAGGGGAGGGTGATGGTGGCGGCAAAAGGGGCGGCCAGGGGACTCGCCGACGACGGGGATGGAGTCGACGGGCGACGCCGTGCCCGCAGGCGCTGCTCCCTGCGGCAGGGAGGCCGCGGAGCTCGCCACCACGAAGCTCCAAGGGCTCCGGGCATGGGAGCTCGAAGAGCTCCCGTGAGCTCGGTTTTTTTCCTTCATAGAACTAGAGGGAGAGGAGTGTGGGGGAGGATAGGGAGGTGTTGTGCGCCGGCGGGGCTCGAGCTTCCCTCTTTTATAGGCAGGGGACAGGGAGCGCTGGACATCCACGTGTCCATGTCCATGGAGATAAGAGGGGAGGGGATAGGATCGAGAGCCGGATAGGAACGTCGAGCTGGACGAACAGGGATCTATAGGGAAGCTACTGTGCGGGAGATTAGGTAGGGTTTAGGGCTAAGCAAGTTTAGGTCAAGCCAAAGCGCGTGCTCGGGACGTCCAGAGCGTGATGCGAGCGACATCGTCGCGTTCCTGTCGAATCGGAGCACCAAAATGAAAACAGTTCGCATCACCTAGTGCCAAATTTAAAACCCTACCACTTTCTAGATATCGGTTTTTGCTGGATTTCAACTTGGTCTATGCAAACATTTCAAAATTCCTAAAGAACACCAGGTGCTCGATGAAATGATCAAGGCTTTGCACATCTCAGAAAAATCCCCAAAATTCACGGTAGGTTAAACGAGAGGTATATAGTATGTCTGTGTAGTTTGAGCTCAATTGGGCACCTAGAAGTTGGTCAAATAATTTGGTGTCCAAAATGCCCTAATGGCATGGGTATGCCAACTGCAATAAATCAAATAATATTGACATGATCTTCTGGCTATGGTGTTGTACATGGAAGGTTGTCTATTTGTAAAAGTATCAATGCCAAAGGATTTTTGTAGCTAGGGGTTGCTTTGGAAATAGCAAATGGGCATGAAAAGGACATTTCAAAGGAAGTACCACAAATATTGCTCAAAGGAGGTTGGGCCAATGGAGTAAAATGTTCAGGAGGTGGAATGATTCACTTTCACCAATTTGTAGATTTTCTGGATGAGTGGAAGGTGTGTAGATAATTTTTGGATTGAAACTGGCATAATAGAGAATATGGTTCAACTTGGAAATATTGCATGGGACTATGGAATATTTTTTCATGGGAGTGATGTATATATATGAGGGAACCAGGTGGTGGCTTGGTGGAATTTATTTCAAGCTACAAGTGTGGTGGTGGCTTTGGTGGGATAGATGGGAGGGGTTTTGGAATTTCCAACTGGAACCAATGTTCGACAGACAAAACAATGGCATGGAAATATGGTGCAGGCCGACAAAGATCGGTGATTATTGGGAAAATTTCTAAGAGAGCGAAACCAAAGTCAAATCAAAGACCAACAGGTTGAAAGAAAATAGTTTGAAAACAGAAAAAGTTTTTCAGGCGCGAGAAAACATTACTAACATTAGGGACGAATTTTTGGGATGTTACAAAATACCACATATAGGTAGGTATGGTGGATACAGATGGCAAAAGTTTTTGGCTCAGGGATTTGGATGCACGAGAAGTATTCCCTCTCAATGCAAGGTTTTTGGCTAGCAAGGCTTATAGCAAACATAAGTGTTGAGAGATACAAACAATATATATTACCAGCGATAAGAATTATCATACCTTAGAGGGCCGTCTTCCTCGCCAGCATAAAGTTTTTACTCAAGAATATAAGGCTTGGAAACCGACAAATCTGTAAGATATCACATATAATATATTTGCAAGTGAAACTTTCTTCTCTACTCAAGCACCCAAGTATTGTTGCTACTGACCAATGCTATGTTTGCCACCACTCAATAAGATTTCCAAGGCTACACCCAATGTGAGGCCAACACTCTTCCATAGAGATCAAGATATTACTTGCAAGCAAGAACAAAACGGTGCGGGAAAGTAAGAACATGACTTGTCATTAGTATTCCATAAGGACAACCACACCAATGGATACAAAGCTAACACGTGATAGGAGGACGACCACAATGCACACAACTATTTCACACGATAACTTCTCTACTCAGGACATGGCACACGACTATAAGATAAAAAGGTAAAAGATAATGATGATACCGAGGCACTCCCCCAAGCTTGGAACAAGCTAAGGGAGTGCCATTACCCATGCCGTCCAAATTACTCCTTCGGTGGTGATTCAAATTTCTCTATAAGCTTCTCAATTGTTTCCTTAAGCTCATCCAGCTTGTAACCAAGATTACGAATCATCTCAGTATTACTTTCAATACGGCTCATGATGCGGTCCAAGGGAAAGTCCCAGTTCTTGGAGCCATCTCCCCACTTTTCTCCGGTTTCCGAGCCAAAGCTTCCTTTTCCTGCATTGTCAAAATGATCCATATCCCAAATGGTAGGCAATTTCGACTTGGGTGAATTATGGAGCTGGTGGCTATGGAGTAGGTTGTGAAAGGGGTTTTGGAAGTGTGAGGAGGAATTCTTTTCGGCTAAGCCTCCATGGGGAACCTTACCACCCGTCCTCATTCTTGCGCCAATCTTGTAAAGGGTTCACCTTCACTTTAATGCTTGCAATGGTGGCGCGAGGATACGGGCGAGGATCTTCCTCTATCTCCAAAGTACTCCATGGGCTCCTCCTCTTCATGCTTGAAATTATTTAGGCCCTCTTTCAGCTCCTCGGTTTCCTTCTTGTTATCCTTGTGAGAAAACATCACTATCTAGTGCTTGAAACCTGGCAGAAACAACTCGAAAACAAAAAGCGTCGAAAACACAAGATACGGACTTCAAGAGATCCGGGTAAATATATAGCAAAAATTTGCCAAACAAATGGAAAGCGAAAGACAAGGTGGAGTCGGAGAAGGTTTCCTGGGGCTCCAGGTGGGGCCCAGGCACGGTTAGGTGCCACCTGAGCACCTAGGTCTCCGACTCCATCTCTTCTTTGTCTCCAAATTTATTATATTTCCTAAAAAAGACGAATATAAATTTTCTGGAATTTTACGAGGACGTTTACTTATGGGAACTAATACCTATTTCAATTCTGACTCTGGATCCTTCCAGTATTTGTTTTTGATGAATTCTTCCGGAGTCACAACTTATATTATATCTACATCTTTTTCAAGTGGATCCCCAGAGATGTAATGCTTGAGCCTCTGGCCATTAGCCACTTGTGGTTTATCTTCGTCCAATGAATTAATTTTGATGGCACCAGAGCGATAAACTTCTTCAATAATAAATGGACCTTCCCATTTTCATAAGAGCTTTCCTGCAAAAAATCTGAGGTGAGACCTATACACTAGTACTTTGTCTCCAATATTAAATTCTCTTTTCAAAATCTTTTTATCATGCCACTTCTTAATTTTCTTTAAATAATTTGGAATTTTCGTAAGCTTCACTTCTCCACTCATCTAGAGAACTCATATCAAAATGTCTTTTTTCACCGACAAGCTTAAGATCATCATTAAGCTCTTTAGTTGCCCAATAAGCTTTATGTTCTAATTCTAGTGGTAAATGACAAGCTTTTCCATAAACCATTTTATAAGGAGACATCCCCATGGGATTTTTTAAAGCAGTTCTATAACCCATAAAGCATCATTAAGTTTCTTAGAGCAATTCTTTCCAGATTTGTTACCAGTCTTTTACAAGATTAACTTAATCTCCCTATTAGTTAATTCCACTTGTCCACTAGTTTGAGGATGATAAGGTGAAGACACTCTATGATTAACATCATATTTAGCAATAGTTTTTCTAAAAGCACCATGAATAAAATGAGAACCTCCATCAGTCATCAGATATCTAGGTACACCAAACCTAGGAAAAATGACATCCTTAAGCATTTTCAAAGAGGTTTTATGATCAGCACTAGGAGTAGGGATTGCTTCTACCCATTTATTGACATAATCAACAGCAACAAGTATATGAGTATTACCATGCGAACTAGGGAAAGGATACATAAAATCAAATCCCCAACAATCAAAGGGTTCAATAACAAGAGAATAATTCATAGGCATTTCATTACGCCTACTAATGTTACCAACTCTTTGGCATTCATTGAAAGATAAAATAAATTTCCTTGCATCCTTAAATAAGGTAGGCCAATAGAATCTTGATTGTACCACTTTGTGTGCAGTTCTGTCTCCAGCATGATGTCCACCATAAGGACCGCTATGGCATTTCCTCAAAATTTCTCCTTGTTCATACTCCGAAACACAATGTCGAATAATACCATCAACTCCTTCTTTATATAAATGTGGGTCATCCCAAAAATAGTGCCTCGGATCATAAGAGAATTTCTTCCTTTGATGATAAGTAAAGTTTGGAGGCAAAAAATTGGAAACACTAAAGTTGGCATAATCTGCATACCAAGGATTATCATGAGTGTTTACCTTTATGGCTGCCAACTATTCATCTGGAAAATTATCATTAGCAGGAATAGGGTCATCAAGAATATTTTCCATTCTAGACAAATTATCAACAACTGGGTTGTCAGCACCCTTCCTGTCAACTATATGCAAATCGAATTGTTGCAACAAAAGAACTCATATAATGAGCCATGGCTTAGCATCTTTCTTTTCCATAAGATATTTAATAGCAACATGATCAATATGAATAGTTACTTTAGAGTCAACATTGTAAGGTCTAAACTTATCACAAGCAAAAAGAACAGCCAAGAATTCCTTTTCAGTAGTAGCATAATTTCTTTTGAGCGCTATCAAGAGTTTTGCTAGCATAATGAATAACATTCAGTTTTTTGTCAATGCACTGCCCTAATACAGCACCTACAGCAAAATCACTAGCATCACACATTATCTCAAAAGGCAAATTCCAATCTGGGGGTTGAACAACTGGAGCAGTTGTTAAAGCTTTCTTAAGAATTTCAAAAGCTTCTTTACAATCATCGTCAAAAACAAAAGGAACATCTTTTTGCAAAAGATTAGTAAGAGGCTTAGAAGTTTTCGAAAAATCCTTTATAAACCTCCTATAAAAACCAGCATGACCAAGAAAACTGCGTATACCTTTAACATCTCTCGGACAGGGCATCTTTTCTATAGCTTTAATTTTAGCTCTATCAACTTCAATGCCTCTTTCAGAGATTTTATGTCCAAGAACAATACCTTCATTAACCGTAAAATGGCATTTCTCCCAATTCAGAACAAGGTTTGTCTCTTCACATCTCTGCAAAACTTTGTCAAGATTGTGTAGCCAATTATCAAAGGAAGTCCCATAGACAGAGAAATCGTCCATCAACACTTCTACAATTTTCTCACAAAAGCCATGAAAAATAGAGACTTACATGTTTGAAAAGTAGCAGGGGCATTACATAAACCAAAAGGCATGCGTCTATAAGCATAAGTTCCATAAGGACTGATAGGGCAAAGGTAGTCCGATCTTTCGATGAGATATGATACGTCGATTCTTGGTGGAGTTCGACCTTGGCGATCCGACTTCTACGCATGAGTACGCAGGGCCAACGCAATCGCTAAACCAATCTCCGTGAGTTACCAACCCTGCAGTAGCACGATCGGCCTGACCAAAGAGGTCTAGTTCTACCTGCGATCGAGAAACAAGTAAGAACCAAAATTGCAATCAAGAATTGCGGATGGAAGATGAACTTTATTGATGATGGTGGGATCTTGCAAGTGCGTAGCACAGGAGGTCTAGCCGACACTCGTGTCTATGGCGAAGACTAGCAAAAGCTGAGTTCTTTTTAACTAAACAAAATCCAAGTCTAAACGATGACCTAAGGGGGTATATAAGGAGGAAAGAAAGGGATTTCGGCCAACCAAGGGATGGTGGTCGAATCCAACCCTAAGTGGACTTTACTTCCTCCATACGGACTCTAAAAACGCACTAAAAAGTCTGACTCGAAATTACATGGGCCCTGGCCCATAAATAAAGGTGGCGCAGCACCATATGTGACTATGGACGAAAATATGAAGTATAGGCATGAATATTTCGTCCAAGTCTTCAATCATCATATTCTCCATTTGTGGTATAATCATCTCCATCATGAGCACTCCTGCTGCCATCTCCTTGCACGTACATACTCCATAGCTTGTCCTACGCATCCATGCTTGGTCCATCATTCCTAAGAGAGACAAACACATCTAATTTAGGCAGCATCATATTCTCATGTATATTAGGAGTGGCTTGTAAAAACGAAAGTACCTGTTGATTAAGTTGACGTGCACGAGCTCTAGTGATTGGTCCTTGTAATGGAGATGGTGTAGTAGCTGCGGTTGCATCTACAGTAGGGATGTCCTCATCATCCTCCCCTTCTTGAATTGAAGTCGTCCTCGACGCCATCTCATCATTCTCTCCCAAGTATGGCTTCAAATCTGCAATGTTAAATGTGGGACTAACCCCAAAATCTGCAGGCAACTCAAGTTTGTATGCATTATCATTTATTTTCTCTAACACCTTAAAAGGACCATCAGCCCGTGGCATTAACTTGGACTTGCGCAAATCAGGAAAACGGTCTTTGCGCAAATGTAACCATACAAGATCTCCAGGTTCAAACACAATTTTCTTTCTCCCCTTATCCCCATACATTTTATATTTTGCATTCATGCGTTCAATATTTTCTTTAACAGTGGCATGCAACTTTAACACCAAATCAGCACATTGTGTAGCATCTAGAACATTTGGCACCGAGGATGGAAGATGCAATAAATCAATAGGTGCAGGAGGAATAAAACCATACACAACTTCAAAAGGGAACATTTTAGTAGTAGAATGCATTGAACGATTATAAGCAAATTCGATATGAGGCAAGCATTCTTCCCACTTTTTTAAATTCTGTTTTAACACAGCCCTTAGCATAGTAGACAAAGTTCTATTAACCACTTCGATTTGTCCATCAGTTTGGGGATGACATGTAGTACTAAACAGCAACTTAGTTCCCAACTTTGCCCATAAGCATCTCCAAAAATGGCTAAGAAATTTAGTGTCATGATCTGAAACTATAGTATTTTGCACACCATGCAAGCGAACAATTTCACGAAAGAACAAATCAGCAACATGTGTAGCATCATCAGTTTTGTGACAGGGAATAAAGTGTGCCATTTTTGAAAATCTATCCACAACAACAAAAATACTATCCCTCCCCTTCTGTGTGCGAGGTAATCCCAAAACAAAGTCCATAGAAATATCCTCCCAAGGCACACTAGGAACAGGAAGAGGCATATATAAACCATGTGGATTAAGACGTGACTTAGCTCTTTGACATGTAGTGCAGCGACCAAAAAATCTCTCAACGTCCCGATGCATCCATGGCCAAAAGAAGTGTGCAGCAAGGACGTCCTCCGTCTTCTTCACACCAAAATGTCCCATCAATCCACCTCCATGCGCTTCCTTCAACAACAAAAGACGAACGGAACTATCTGGGATGCAAAGTTTGTTAGCGCGGAACACAAATCCATCATTGAGGACGAATTTGTTCCAAGTTCTCCCTTCTTTACAATTCTGCAACACATCTTTGAAATCAACATCATGTATATATTGTTCTTTAATGGTTTCCAATCCAAAAATTTTGAAGTCAAGCTGAGACAACATAGTATAGCGTCGTGATAAAGCATCAGCAATAACATTGTCTTTACCCTTTTTGTGTTTAATGACATAAGGGAAAGTCTCAATAAATTCAACCCACTTAGCATGACGACGGTTCAGTTTTTCTTGACTACGAATATGCTTCAAAGATTCATGATCAGAATGTATAACAAATTCTTTAGGCCATAAATAATGTTGCCAAGTTTGTAAAGTCCGAACAAGAGCATATAATTCCTTATCATAAGTAGAATAGTTCAGACTAGGCCCACTCAATTTTTCACTAAAATATGCAACAGGTTTTCAATCTTGTAATAACACACCTCCCAACCCAATTCCACTAGCATCACATTCAAGCTCAAAAGTCTTATTAAAATCAGGAAGTTGGAGCAAAGGAGCATGTGTTAACTTATCTTTCAATAACATGAAAGCCTCCTGTTGTGCATCGCCCCAAACAAAGGGCACGTCCTTCTTTGTTAGCTCATTCAGCGGTGCTACAATAGACCCAAAGTCTTTGACAAAACACCGGTAGAACCCAGCGAGGCCAAGGAAACTCCTCACTTGGGTGACCGTTAGTGGAGTCGGCCAACTCGAAATCGCCTCAATCTTTGCGGGATCACTTCAATGCCCTGCGCGGTAACAACATAGCAAAGAAACACAACTCGATCGGTGCAAAAGGTGCACTTCTCAAGGTTACCAAATAAACGTGCAGCACGCAAAACATCAAAAACAGCACGCAAATTAGTCACATGATCATCTAAAGATTTACTGTAAATCAATATATCATCAGAGTAGACCACCACAAAACGTCCAATGAAAGCACACAAAACTTCATGCATTAATCTCATGAAAGTACTAGGAGCATTAGTTAAACCAAAAGGCATCACTAACCACTCATAAGAGACCAAATTTTGTTTTGAATGCTGTTTTCCATTCATCTCCTAATTTCATACGAATTTGGTGGTAACCACTACGCAAATCAACTTTAGAGAACATGGTAGATCCACTCAATTCATCAAGAATATCATCCAAACGTGGTATAGGGTGTCTATAACGAATTGTGATATTATTAATAGCCCTACAATCAGTACACATGCGAGAAGAACCATCTTTCTTTGGTAGCAAAAGAATAGGAACAACACATGGACTAAGAGACTCACGAACATAACCTTTGTCAAGTAGTTCTTGAATTTGTCGTTCAATCTCTTTCGTTTCCTCAGGGTTGGTACGGTAGGCTGCACGGTTTGGAAGTGAAGCACTCGGTATGAGATAAATTTGGTGCTCTATTCCTCGAATGGGTGGCAGCCTCAGTGGCATCTCCTTGGGAAAAACGTCCGCATACTCCTGCAAAATGTTAGCAACAGCGGGTGGCAAAGAGGAAGGCATATCCTCAAAAGAAAACAGGACCTCTTTGCATATGATTGCATAACAAACAGAAGTATTCACATCCAAGTCAGAAATATCAGATTTGGTAGCAAGTAAAGTTGGATGCTTCAAACGAATTTCATTAGGTAATTTGGAACCAGATTTAGGTGTATTCTTTGGTGGCATCACTTCGTTAGCAACAATCTGGTTTTCACTTTTTTGTTTCTCCTGATTTTTTGCTCTACTAGCTCTAGCAAGATCATCTTTCAAAATATGTTCAGGAGTCATAGGTTTGAGACCAATTTTCTTTCCATCATGCACAAGAGTATAATGATTAGTTCTACCATTATGCACAGATTCTTTATCATATTGCCATGGTCTACCAAGTAAAAACGAACAAGCTTGCGTGGGTACAACATCACAATCAACAAAATCAGAATATGTCCCAATAGAAAAATGCACACGTGTAGTTCGTGTTACCTTTAGTCTACCTGTGCTGTCGAACCATTGAATATGGTATGGGTGGGGGTGCTGCCGTGTAGGGAGAGAAAGCTTCTCCACCATCTCAATGCTTGCTAAATTATTGCAGCTTCCACCATCAATGATGATTCGAATAGCACGGTCCTTCACAACACACTACTAGGGAAATGGTCATTAGTGGCGCACCATTATTTGATTTCTGTGGCGCATCCAGGAAATGGGGGGATGCGCCACAGAAGTCTCGCCACTAAAATGTAATTCTGTGGCGCATCCAGGCGGTGCGCCACAGAAATACCAAGATTCTGTGGCGCACCAGCAAGGGTGCGCCACAGAATTATTTCTGTGGCGCATCATTTCTCATGCGCCACAGAATTCCATGCGCCACAGAAAAATAAAAAGATGCGCCACAGAATAATTTAAATGTATTTTCAAATTTCTGCTGCCTGCTGTATAAATACAGGTATATTACAGAAAATACAGGTATATTACAGAAAATACAGGTATATTATAGGAATTACAGATTTATTATAGAAAATACAGGTATATATTATAGGAAATACAGGTATATCACATTACTTAGAGCCCAAGATACACGATTATTACACAAGTCATGATACATAAGTTAATCGTTTCACACATTGATTACAAGTGCTGAATTTAGGGGTACAAAAGTTCATCTCATGTCACATAAGTCATTGTACAAATATAGTGACCCAGCAAGAGACCCCAGCAGCGACTCAAAAAGAAGAGACTCCAGTGGCTCCTCCGGCAGAGACCCTCGACAACTGGGCTGAGGGTGCTTCAGCGTCGGACGCAGGAACCTCCAATGATAAGTGGGGCCTAGTGTCCCTTAATGTCTAAGCAATCACTAGGGCCCACTTATCACGGTGGTTCCTGCGCCCGACGCTGAAGCAACCTCAGCCCACTCGTCGAGGGTCTCTGTCGGAGGAGCCGCTGGAGTCTCTTCTTCTTGAGTCGCTGCTGGGGTCTTTGCTGGGTCACTTTATTTGTACTATGACTAATTTGCTGGGTCGCTAATGGAGAACACGTCTAGCTCCACTGGTAGCTGCAGGATTGAGCCTTCTTTTTTATCGGCTCAGGGAACGGTTTAAAGCAGTCTTTCGTCAGCCACGTCCTCATGTCATTTTGCTTGTCTAGGCGGTCTTCGATCTCCCACTTAGACATCCCTGCAGATGGATTGGGATATATATTTGGTTAATAATATATCGAGTGGATTGGGATATATATTTGGCTGGAGATGGACAAATTACCTCTGGGTTGTGTAAGGACCCCCCTTCTGTCATGACATCTTCCACGATGATTTGCGATAACTGCATCCGGATGCGATGGAATTCTTCTCTAAGATCAGCGTCGGTGATTTCCCCTCTAAGTTTGGTCCATTCTTGGAGACTAGATGGCCACCTCGTTTTCTCTGCATCCCGGACAAACCCTTTAATATGATGGAGGACGTAGAAGGCATCCTTCACGCTGCCAGTCGCATGCTTGATGCAATGGAACCCGGTCCCATGGCAGAAAATGTGTTTCTTCTCCTTCGTGAAACGTTCCTTTCCTTCATGGAAGTGGCCTCCCTTTTNACGTCTAGCTCCACTGGTAGCTGCAGGATTGAGCCTTCTTTTTTATCGGCTCAGGGAACGGTTTAAAGCAGTCTTTCGTCAGCCACGTCCTCATGTCATTTGCTTGTCTAGGCGGTCTTCGATCTCCCACTTAGACATCCCTGCAGATGGATTGGGATATATATTTGGTTAATAATATATCGAGTGGATTGGGATATATATTTGGCTGGAGATGGACAAATTACCTCTGGGGTTGTGTAAGGACCCCCCTTCTGTCATGACATCTTCCACGATGATTTGCGATAACTGCATCCGGATGCGATGGAATTCTTCTCTAAGATCAGCGTCGGTGATTTCCCCTCTAAGTTTGGTCCATTCTTGGAGACTAGATGGCCACCTCGTTTTCTCTGCATCCCGGACAAACCCTTTAATATGATGGAGGACGTAGAAGGCATCCTTCACGCTGCCAGTCGCATGCTTGATGCAATGGAACCCGGTCCCATGGCAGAAAATGTGTTTCTTCTCCTTCGTGAAACGTTCCTTTCCTTCATGGAAGTGGCCTCCCTTTTGGGCATAGCCCTCGAGAGCCTCATCGAGAACACCCTTTATTCTGGTGTAGTCTTTAAGACTCCCTGAGTCGATATAAGTGGCAACGGACCACCTCGGGTTTAGGATGATGAGTACGCAGTACTCGTCACTGCTCAACACAATTGAAACGGAATGTTGGAAATGATCAACAACGGAAGAATTTATAATAAAGCATAAGATACGACGGCGGCGACCGGATGTGTACTTACTCGGAAAAGAAAGGCAGAAGAAGGCTGTTCTTATCCTGGTTGTTCAGCATGATTCTCTGGAGGAACTCCGTGGCCATGGCCCGTGTCGTTGATCCTTCCACCAGCTGGCTGTCACGCATGTAGTAGGGATCCACTACTTGACGTACGGGGTATTATCTCTCCTGATCCTCATCGCCTGGTTGAGTGCGTATAGGCGGACCAAGTTATAGTCCAACCGTCTATAGTGAAACAGCTTGAAGACGTCCTCGTACGATATGAAGAAATAATCCGCGGGGGCTTCATGGACGAAGTCAGCCAAGTACTTTGGCACCTTGACAGTGAACACCGGGTAATTTGGATCCTCTTCTTTAAGAAGGTTGCCCTCTAGCGTCAAGATAGCATTTTGCAAAGAGAGCATGCATCCGTCTGCAAGGTGGAGCAGCTCCCGAGACAGGATCGGTTGACCAGCTTCATGAACTCGGGTCACGCCATCCGCACGGGGTGATACCATGTCTTCATACCCCCGGATAGTCGTCTTAGGAGCTGGCTTACTTCTCTTCCTGTGCTTCTTCTTCTTTACCTCTGGGGATGCTGGGGGTGCATCTTCTGTAGCCACATTGATTGAGTACTTGTTGGAGCCGAAGCTGATAGGCCCTTTTTTCCCTCCCTCAATCCATACCCTAACACCCTCACAGACGGTAGGAAAGAGCGACGTCAACGTCTTTGTCACTGCCTGTGCGATGACCATCTGAATCATACTATTTTCCTCTATCGGTTCCTCGCCTCCTATTCGAGAACCCCCGGCCTCATTATTGTCAGCCATGTTCGCACCTATAAGAAAAAAAACGTCAAAGTTAGTACACCAAATATAAGGAAAAAATCACTTAACTAAGTACTAAGATATCCCGCCCCATGCATTAGTCGCGATACCCCATATGTCATATTTTTAGCAAAGTCATGCCAAAATTCACGAAAAATTTCGGCATGACCTTTGCTAAAAAAGGGACATATGGAGTACCCGAATTTGCCGGAACGGAAGTTAATCGACGTTCCGGCAATCTCAAGGGCCTCTCGGGGTACCTGCACAAGCATTTCACAAATAATGGCCGGCATCGCTGGCCGGCAACAGCATCCATCACATCAACACATCAACAGATTTCCGGCCGGCATCGCTGGCCGGCAACAGCATCACTTCAACACATACATCACCACATCCACATCCACATCGAGGGAGAGAGGAACTACCTCAGGTAGGAAGGGAGGCTCGGTCCGAGATCGGCGTGGTGGAGGTGCTCCTTGTGGTGCTGAAATAAATTAACCAAACCATGATTTAGCATCTAGCACACACATTTCACAAAAGTAGCTAGCAGCAAAAGCACCTAGCAGCAACTAAAAATGCAACTTCAAAATAGTTAAAAAGTACCAACTTTGGAGGCTTACAAAATACTATAAGTAATTTGGATGTGTGCCTCATACTTAGATTGGACACACAAAAGTTCCAGGGATGGTGCGAGTGAGCCAAGTAGGATGCACGATGTGTATTCGTGCATATACAAGGCTCACTAGCGCCATCCCCGGGATCACATGGTGTCACTTCATTTTAATCATCGGCACATGCATTAGTCGGAATACCCCATATGTCCTATTTTTAGCAAAGTCATGCTAAAATTCACGAAAAAATTCAGCATGACCTTTGCTAAAAAAGGGACATATGGAGTACCCAAATTTGCCGGAACGGAAGTTAATCGACGTTCCGGCAATCTCAACGGCCTCACGGGTACCTGCATTTCACAAATAATGGTCGGCATTAACACAAACAAGAATGCATCTTAACAACACTTAGCATTAGCAATGACACTAGCACTAGCACTATGTCCTTGACAACCATATGCAGCAAGCAACAACACAAAGCAACCCATATGTCCTCAACTAGTGTGCTTGCTTGCAGCAAGCAAGCAATTACTAGTTAGCACTAGCACTAGTACTAGCAATGATACTTAGGAAAATTACTAGCACTAGCAACAACACTTCGGAAAATTTTGTAATTTTTTTGGTCTCTAGCAATGACACTATAGTGCAATTGCTAGCACTAGCAACAACAGTAGCAACAACACTTAGAAAAACACTTAGCACTTGCAACTGAAACCTAGAAAATTTGTTTGCACATTTCATCAAGCACCTAGTGTGCAACCATGGCAGGAGAGGGAGGGGAGGGAGAGAGGGGCAGTACCTCGGCGAGGATGGCGAGTTGAGGTCGTCGGTGGCTCGTGCCTGGCCCAGGGCGGCTCGACGGCGAGGGGAAGGGAGGTGACGGCGGCGCGGAGGGGAGGGAAGGGGAGGGAGAGAGGGGCTGGCCGGGGCGCGGCTCGGGCGGCGGCGCGGTCGAGCACGGCCGCGTGGTGGGCGGCGGCGCGGCTCGGGCGGGGGCGGCCGGGGCGCAGGGGATCGAGGTCGCCGGCGACGGGGAGTTGCGGCGGCGTCGGGGGCGACGGGGAGGCGCGAATAATCCGCGAAATTTGGAAAGAATTAGAGAGAGGCGGCAGCGCGGGGGAGGCCCCACATGTAAGTGGAGGCGCGATAATTCTGTGGCGCACCTCCGGCGTCATGCGCCACAGAATTATCGACATTCTGTGGCGCATCTGCAGAGGGATGCGCCACAGAATTTTTGTTTCTTAATTTTTTGGTTAAATTTTATTGAAAGAATAAATATGCTTGTGTTTTTTTAATCTTTAGTTGTAGGAAAATTTTGGGGAAGAATTAAAGGTTAAATTTGGTTACAAAATACACACAATGTGTCATACATATTCAATTCATTTAATACATATATATGCTCTTGCATTGTCTCACACACAATTTCTCTCATACATATTCATTGAATACATAAATATGCTTGCATTGTCTCACACACACACACAAATTAAATACACCAAAAAAGTCTTCTTCGTCTCGGTTCCGAGCTAGCTTCTCTTCTTTCCCTTCTTCGCGGTTGAATACTTCAGGCCGGGCACCTTGAGATTTCTTCGCGTGAACGGACAACCTTTAGTAGGTAGGGAGGTCTTCCGTCTTTCTTTGCTAGTAGTAGGCATGTCGAAGTACTTGTCGAATTCCTCCTCGATCTTCGGATCGCCGTTCTTGTCCAAGTCTTCCTCGTTGGCGTCTCCTTCCATTCCGATGATGCTCCTCTTGCCCCTCCTCACGACAACACGGCTAGGCTTTGACGGGTCGGTAATGAAGAAGCATTGCTCGACTTGGCTAGCGAGTACCCATGGCTCATTTTTCGTGGAGGCGTTCTTCGATTTGGCATCGGGTATTACCATGGTGGTGAAATACCGGTCTTCTTTGACGACGTCCTTGGCCCATCTCACACGGAACATTGGCACCAACTGTCCACAGTAGTTGAGCTCCCATATCTCCTCAATCCTTCCGAAGAATCTTTCCTTCACAGTAGCCTCGTCATCGCCGTAGGATAGCATAGTTACTCCTGAGTTTTGATATTCGCTATTCCTGTCCTTTTCCTCGGTGCAGAATCTGTAACCGCTGATGTCGTACGTCTGATAGGTCTTTACGTTGTGCCCGGGGCCCTGTGATAAGAAGAATATGAGTTTTTCATCTTCCGTAGCTGGCGGTATGCTCTTTGCTTGAACCAGTTGCCTTTTCTTGAACCAACGCGTGAAGCTGGAGTTGTGCTCTCTGGTTACGTCTCCCTTCTTCCTCGGTCGGCCCAGGTCAATGTAATTCTGCTCGATTAAGCTTTTGTGCTCTTCCACCCAAGGTTCGATCAATTGTAAGTGTTGTAGCGTGACCCGGTGAGCCCTGTTGAAGTCGTCTTGTCGACCATGAATGTCGACATGGAGTGAGCGGTAGCCCTCGCGGTGACCAAATCCCTCGAGCCTGCCGAGGTGCGTCCTGATTGGCAGACCAACATCCTGGTTCTCGGTGCTCAGATAATTCTGGCAGAAGGAGATGCACTCGTAGGTCAGGAAGCCCTTGGCCATGCTTGCGTCTGGACGGGACCTGTTGCGGACGTATCGTTTCATGACACCGTTCTGCCTTTCGAACGGCATCATGTAGTGCAGGAACGTCGGCCCGAGCTGCCTGATGTCATCAACGACATGGAGAAGGAGATGCACGCAGATATCAAAGAATGCGGGCGGGAAGTAAATCTCGAGCTCGCATAATATCACCACAATTTCTTCCTGTAGCCTGTGGAGTTGCCTCACGCCAATCGACTTCCTGTTGATGACGTCGATAAAGTTGCAAAGGCCAAGCAGCGTATCACGGACATGCTCGTCCATTAGCCCTCGGATCGCAACAGGGAGTATCTGCGTCATCAGCACGTGACAGTCGTGAGACTTCATCCCGCTGAACCTCTTCTTCGTTGCGTCCAGATATCTGCTTATCTTCCCCGCGTAACCGTGAGGAAATTTGACTCCTAGGAGGCACCTAAAAAACTTCTCGAGCTCCTCCGGACTCATAGTGAAGCATGCAGCGGGAAGCACCACCACGTTCTTCTTTACCCTTTTGCAGCGACCTTGAGTCCCTTCCGTCTGATCATCATCATCATCGTCGTCATCACTATCGGGTGCCTGAAGATCTTTCCTTATGCCAAGCCATTTCAGATCGTATCTTGCTTTCGTCCCATCCTTGGTCCTATCGGACATGTTGCAAAGAGTGCCAAGCAGACTCTCGGTAACGTTCTTGGTAATGTGCATTACATCGAGGCTATGGGGCGTGTGGAGTACCTTCCAGTACTCCAAGTCGTGGAAAACAGACCTCGCTTTCCATACACCCAGCAGGGGGTCTACCCTCGGTCGCTTCTTTCCCGGCGCAGGGCACTCCTCCCAATTTTTCAAAAGCTCGTCGATTTCTTCACCGCTCCTCGGGCACGGGGCTCTTTCGATCTCTTCTTTACCATTGAACAAATCACCGCGTTTCCTCCATGGGTGATCCATGCGAAGCCACCTTCGAGCCCCTAGGAACACGGTTTTCGAAGACCCGGGATCCCTTGGTAGCTGGAGATGCGGGGTCTTATCCATGCACCTGACACATGCGCAGAATCCATGGCCTACCTGTGCTGATACATATGAGCAACCAGGATAGTCCTGCACCGTCGTGAGCAACGCGGCTCTCATATCGAAATAATCTCCAGTGTAGGCGTCCCACGTACGGACTGGCGTCTCCCACAACCTGGCTAACTCCTCTTTCAATAGCGCGAGATATAGATGTATGTCGGTACCAGGTTGTTTCGGCCCCTGAATGAGAATACTCATGTGTATGTATTTTTGCTTCGTGCACAGCCACGGGGGAAGGTTGTAAGGCCATACAAACACGGGCCAGGTGCTATGCGTGCTACTCTGGTTGCCAAACGGATTGAGTCCATCGGTGCTCATACCCAGCCTAACGTTCCTTGCGTCGCGCCCGAAATGTTCGAAGGCCATGTCCAATGCTTCCCACTGGCAAGCGTCTGAAGGGTGTGTCAGGATCACGCCCTTCTCTGGATCTTCTTCGGGCTTCTCCCTTTTCGCGTGCCATTGCATGAGCTTTGCTTCCTTAGGGTCCACGAAATACCGCTGCAAACGGGGAATGAGAGGAAAGTACCATACCACTTTTCGAGGAACATTCTTCCCACTCTTGTACCGTCCCTGGCCGCACACCGGACATGTTGTTCTGTCCTTGTACACGCCCCGATAAATTGCGCAATCATTGATGCAGGCATGGTATCTCTCGTACGGTAGGTCAAGAGGGCACACGACTTTCTTGGCCTCCTCGATACTGCTTGGCAATGTGTTCCCCTCGGGAAGAATATCGTACCAGAATTTCAGGTGCTTACTGAAGCTGACGTCGGTCCATCTGTTTTCCTCCTTCATCTGTAGAGCATCAAGCGTTACATGCAAGCGCGTATGCTGGGGCCGGCAATCACGATACAACGGAGTCATCACGTCTTTCTTCATTTGCTCCAGCTTGGCTTTCTCTCTGGCTGCACCTCTGGCGTCGCTCGTCTCCTTGAGTAGGAGTTCTTGAAGATGAGTGTCCTGCAAGGCCGAAGTTAGCGAGGTCTGCGTATCCGCGTCTTCTCCACCACCATCTACTCCTTCATCATGACCATGTCCGATGGCATCTCCTTCGTCATGATGATCTTGTCCGCCGGCATCTCCTTCGTCATGATGATCTTGTCCGCCGGCATCTCCTTCGTCATGATAACCATGTCCGGGAGACTCTTCGTCTTCTCGCCCGCCCTCGTTTTCATGCGCATCATTTGCTGTCGGCGCCTTGTTGAAGCCTATCCAGAAACCGCGCCTGAGTAGGTGTTCCTCCAATTGTCCGGAATCAGGGTCGATCCAGCTCACGAGTTTGCATGTTCGACACGGACATCTTATCTGGTGCCTGTTGCACCGAATCATGTCCGCCTTTGCTTCTTCCTTGTATCTACCGATTTGACTGGAGCTCATCTTGATGACCATGGTTGCTACATATAGATAAAGCAGAAATAAGAAAAGGTCACGCGCACACACACACACACATATGTCCCTTTTTTAGCAAAGGTCATGCCGAAATTTTTAAAAATTTCGGCATGACCTTTGCTAAAAAAGGGACATATGGAGTACCCGAATTCGCCGGAACGGAAGTTAATCGACGTTCCGGCAATCTCAAGGGCCTCTCGGGGTACCTGCAAGCATTTCACAAAAATATCCACATCTCCACGACACGATGGTCGGAGCACAACAAACAAACGTCTCGCCATCGTCCAAACCGCCCCTTCATATGCATGTTTTGTGCCGGCCACACAAAACATGCATATGCATGTCCATCCAACTATACTCACCTAGTAGATTTGTCACCGAGATGTGACCACGATCGATGAGAGAGAGTGTGCGGTGTTGGAGAGAAAAAGAGATGTATTTGGGAAAGGAGTATATATGGATCGAGCCTCCCCCGGCCCCCTCACCAATTACCTATCAAATAAATTAGGTTTAACTACAAAGAATGGAGAAAAGTATGAGCAAAATGGGGTGGGAGGGAGGAGGAACACGAGCTGCTCAAGGTGGAAGGAGAGGGGAAGAAGAAGACAATGGGGGTGGTGAGTGGGGGCTGCCCTTTTTGTAACTCTGTAAAGGCATTTTGTGGCGCATGAACTTCCATGCGCCACAGAAATACAAATTTCTGTGGCGCATGTTATTTCATGCGCCACAGAAACACCTCCCCCAATCATTGGTGCCCGGCCCACGCTATATTCTGTGGCGCATACGTCCAGATGCGCCACTGAAATTCTACTTTTTGTGGCGCATCAAACTTCATGCGCCACAGAAAATGTGTGGTAGGATGCCATCCAGCCGTTGGTGGTGGGGCCCACATCTTTTCTGTGGCGCATGGGATCTAATGCGCCACAGAAAGATCTATTTTAGTGGCGCACGGGGAACTAGTGCGCCACAAAAACCCTAAACTTTCTGTGGCGCATCGTCAGACATGCGCCACAGAATATTATCAGTGGCGCACGGCATACTAGGTGCGCCACAAAAACACCTTCCACCTATAGCTAGTTTCCTAGTAGTGACAACACTCTCGAGAGTTTAAATCTAAGTACTTAGCCGTGTCCCCGGTTACGGACAATTTGAGCCAGCTAGACTAGATCCTACAAGAGTTCTCACTCATTCCAATTTCTGTAATTAAAATATGATGGGTGAACCAAAGGGTAGGAGCACTGGTTTCTATCAGTGTCCAATGATTGTTTATCTTTGTTGTAAAATTGTTTAACAAATTGATAGGATAAAATTGCTTTTATGCAAAGAGCCTTCAAGTCCACCTAGCCCAAATTGCATGTAGTAGCTAGGTAGACTAGTGTTCAATTAATAACTTGCTCACTTGCCAGTACAAATCCCAATGTACTGACCGTATTCGCGAACGGCTGCAATTGCACTATTGCAGGTACGATATTACGTAGGTCTTGAAGCTACACCCGGCACGTACGCCTGTGGCACGAGTTGATTGGAGCTTCATTATCGTTTATTTTCCGCTGTGTGCTTTTATTCAATAAAGTTATTTTGAGCTAGCGTCAATGCTATGCAAAGATGTAAGGACTTTGTTATTCTGGATCATTTCGATGTAATAAAGACGCATTGTGCTTTGATATTTCATTTGTAATGAGTGTGCTAGCGAGTCGATCCGGGACTAGCACTATACTCATAGACGAGGTCCATTTTATTGGGTCGAGTCGCTACAGATGGTATCAGAGCCTTGTGTTGGCTGTAGGATCGAGACCTAGGATTGGAATAGGAAGCCATAGGTTTTAAAAATCTACTTTACCTTCCGTCTTTAAATTCTTCGTTTTCTTCTAATATTCTTCCCAGTTCTAATCCCTTGCTTATCTCCTTTTATAGATGGACGTGACCATGATAGAGTACATCGAGGAGGGCTCTAACGAGATTTTCTCGAGGGAGCTAGCAAAGTTGTGCAAGGAACTACACCTGATGCTGCCCGTTCTGGAAGGAAGGATGGTACCATGCAACATTCCAGGCATAGAGCGTTGTGAAGTGACAACCATCATCACCAAGAGGGAAGGAGGTGAGACAAGTACGGCAATCTACACCAAGACCTACCCGGACTGGGTGATAGGAGTGAGGATGGCGAAGAAGCATGCGCTTGCCCGCTTGTGTTACAACTTCTACAACGAGCTACCGGAAGACTCAATTTTCCGCGACATCGGAAAGCGCAATGAAGATGGAGACGTCGAAGGGCCCCTTGATGAAGAGAACATGCCCGAGGTCGTCAACCACTTGGAGAACCTGGAAGCGTACACGGTCGACCTCGAGAACTATTTGGCTGATGAGATGGAGGAGTGTGAGCAAGCCAAGGCCACGGCTTACCACCAAGGGCAGCATATCGCCGAGCTAGAAGCGGAAGTGGAGGCACTGAAGGCAGAAGTGGAGCAACTGAAGGATGGCATCACCGACAACCACATGGAGCTATGTGATCAAGATAGCGTCATCGACAACCTGAAGAAGAGGGTAGCGGAGCTCGAAGCGCCACCACCACCACCGCCACTGATAGATGAAGAAGAGGAGAGTGAGGAAGAAGACCCCGAGGAACGAGTACCATACCACTCGGGAGATGAAGTGGAGAACCCTGAAGACGAGGTGATCGTAGAGGACGTAGATGAGGATGAGGATACCACAGACGACGAGGACTACACTCCAGTCAAGAAGCGCGCGAGGAACTAGTTAGATGAGACCACCATATAGACTTCGTTAGGGAATCGTTTTAGCGTGTTAGGAGTTGAACATACCGAAACATGTGGTATGCCAACATTAGTTGAGAGCTTTCCTTTGTTTTCTCAAGTTTGAATTTTATTATTTTCGCAGGTTTTTAGACCCTATTTTGGAAAAGTAATTTAAAGTGTTTGGTTTGATTATTGGATGCTTGCTAAGTGTTGCTTGATCATAATAGGTATGGGTAGTTATTTCCCTAGTCCTATCTATCTAAAACTTGTCTTTTCCCAACCTTAGATGCCTCCCCGTCGCAACCCCGAGAACAACAACACCGGGAACAACGACATGCAGCAAGTGATGACTCAGCTCATGCAAGTGATGACGCAGTTCATAGCCGCCAATGCTAACAATAACAACAACCCACCGCCACCACCACCTCCACCGCCTCAGGTGGATATGCTCACTAGGTTCTTGAGACTAAGGCCTGAGAAGTTTTCCAGTGCACCTGAACCAATGGCAGCACTTGATTGGCTGCGCTCTGTGAACAAGGACTTAGTAACCGTGGGGTGCAATGAGGCTGAGAAAGTGAGGTTTGCAGCCCATTTGCTTGAAGGACCAGCTGCATCATGGTGGGACAACTTTCAGATCACTCACCCAATAGACACTGTCACTTGGGCAATGTTTGAAGAAGGATTTCGCAATGCTCATGTCTCATCAGGCATTGTGAGTCTGAAAAGGAGGGAGTTCCGTAATCTGCGACAGGGCAACCGCTCTGTAAAGGAGTACATTGATGAGTTTGGGAATTTAGCCCGCTATGCACCAGAAGATGTGGACACTGATCTCAAGAGGCGTGAGAGATTCCTCGATGGGCTGAACGATGAGCTGGCTGTCCAACTGTCGGTAGTTCACATTCCAAACTACCAGGCACTCATCGACAAAGCTATCATTCTTGAGGGCAAGCAGAAGCAGGCAGAGAGCCGCAAGAGGAAGTACAACCATGGTGGCCACAGTTCAGGACCCCATCAGAAGGTTCGTTATGATGATCATGGAGGATCCAACCATAACAAGCATGGGGGCAATAACCATCGTGGAGGAAATGGACACCAGCACAATGGAGGGAATGGCCACAATCATAATGGTCACAGGGGCAACAATCACCACAATGGGGGCAATGGACGCAACCACAACCCGGCACGTACGCCTGTGGCACGAGTTGATTGGAGCTTCATTATCGTTTATTTTCCGCTGTGTGCTTTTATTCAATAAAGTTATTTTGTGCTAGCGTCAATGCTATGCAAAGATGTAAGGATTCTTGATATTCTGGATCATTTCGTTGTAATAAAGACGCATTGTGTTTTGATATTTCATTTGTAATGAGTGTGCTAGCGAGTCGATCCGGGACTAGCACTATACTCATAGACGAGATCCATATTATTGGGTCGAGTCGCTACACTAACTCACACTCCAATGCCATCTGTCTGCTGCCATTAACTGTAATGACTCCTGCTGGACCTGGCATCTTGAGCTTCAAGTAAACATAGCATGGTCTGGCCATAAATTTAAAGTATGCTGGTCGACCAAAGAGAGCATGGTATGGACTCTTAAGATCCACTACCTCAAAAGGCATAATCTCTGAACGAAAATTCTCCACTGTACCAAAAGCAACCTCAAGATAAATCTTACCAATGGGTTTGGCCGACTTCCCTGGTACTATCCCATGGAACACTGTCTCTGTTGGAATTAGTTGTCTATCTTGCAGCTGCATCCTCTTGAATGTGTCATAATATAAGATGTTGATACTACTTCCACCATCCATAAGCACTTTGTTCAATGTATAGCCCCCAACTTGAGGTGCCACCACCAAGGCTAGCTGCCCTGGGTCGTCGACTCTTGGAGGATGATCTGCCCGACTCCATGTGATGGTTTGCTCTGACCACCTGAGCCACTGTGGAAGGGCCGGCTCTACTGCATTAACAGCTCTAACCTTTAACTTCTTTGAACGTTTGGACGTGCTTGTTGTGAAGACATGGTAACTGCCACGACTCGGGTGTGGCTGCCGAGTTGTGACATAATATTGCCCATTGCCATCATGAAGCTGCTTCGGGTTCTGCTGGAACCCGCCCTGCTGGTTACCTCCTCCTGGAGGTTGGTTTGGGTTATTGCCGGCTCCTCCACCGTTATTGCCGGGTCCTCCGGCTCCATTGTTTCCTCTATACCCACCATTGTTGTTACCTCCTCCTGGCCCTTGGAACCTGGCGCGCTGCAAATCTACGCACTGTCCCAAGGTATGACCGCATCTACCGTTCTTGGCATGTTTAGGGCATGGAATCCTCAAGACCTCCTCTGTGCTTGGAGTACGGCCTTGGTATCCACCAGAATTATTGTCCTTGCGTCTTACCCCAGTGTTTGTGTTGGCCACTAGGTCAGAGTTGTCTCCATACGGCCGCTTGCCACCACCTTGATTCTGGTTCTGACTCTGACCGTTGCCACCTTGTCCTTTAGTCCCTTCCTCCTGATCCTTTGTTTTGTCTGTGGCAGCGTGCTTATTAGCACCTGCCATGATCTCACCAATCGTAAGGGGGATACCTTGATTCAGGCTCTCCTTCATACGACCTAGCTTCCAACTCAAGGGATTGTAACTGCAATTTCTCTCCATCGCCATTAACACTGAAACTGGTGGGAGTCCTTGTGAGGAGTTAATGATCTCTGAGACCCGCTTCATCCAGTGCCTTGCTGACTCGCCCTTCCTCTGAACACACCGCTCCAGGTCCTCGATGGTACTGAGCTTTTTGCATGTGCCCTGGAAGTTCTGAATAAAAGCCACCTTCAACTACTCCCAAGAGTTGATTGACCTAGGAGGCAAGTTGCGCATCCAAACCTTGGCTGCTCCCTCCATCATAAGATACATGAACTTGGCACACAGATTACCTGTGGCATTGCGAATACTCATTGCCATCTCGTATGTACCCAACCAAGAGGTCGGGTCCATGTTGGGCTCATAATTTGGAACCTTACGCGGCTCCTTGAAACTGCTGGGGAAGGACTCGGACCTGATGGCATCAGACAAACACTCTGGTCGTGTTAACGCTGGGGAAGCACCAGGAGAAGTCACCTCCTCGTGCACCCGGGTTGGCTGAGGCGGGTTGGCTGCACCCACTAACGCTCTGTCCCTCTCTGCCTCCCGAGCTCTTGCTGCTTCTCTTTCTCGTCGTTGCCTTGCTTCATCAACCACTAGCTGAGCTTGTGAAGTAGTTGGCATGTTTGCACGATTCCTCACTAGTTCACGACGCCTCGCACTCGTAGAGTTGGCCGGGTTGGACTCACCGTGCCGACTCCTCGTACCTGAGTTAAAGGGTGTTGAATGTAGTCTACTTGCATCTGGAAAAGTTGGATACAAAGCTTGCTGAGTCAAAGCTGTCTTCAATAGCTCGATAGCCTCACGAGTCTCCTGTCCCGCTGGTCCCTCTGGTACCACAATATTCTCCAATCTCAGAGTCGCCGCGTGAACGTTGTCCATAGGATTAGAGTAATGTCCCTCTGGAGTATGAAATCTGTTAGGCTGAGACCCTAAGCCACCAGATGCTCCTCCTCCGACTCCTCCTTCAGGCGGTGGTCCGTTGGTACGGCTGCCTCCTGGTCCTTCTGGGGGTGGTGGTGGTGGTGGTGGTGCTCCTGTTCCTCCTCCTGCGGCGCCTCCTGCTGCCGCTGAGCCTCCTAGTCCGGCTCCTCTGCCTGGACCATTAGGTGTGGTGAATAAATTGGTTGGATTGATGTGGACTCCATCATGTAAGCGACTCCTGGCTCTGCGGTGTTGAATTGAAGTAAGCTCCTCGCGGCGCCTCCGCACAACTTGAGCTTCATCCTGGACTCGGGCCCGCTCTTCGGCCAATCTACGGTTTGCTTCTGTGATATCAGCTAGTTGCCTCTCCAACGCAGTACGAGCATTGGTTAACTCAGCCGCCCTCTCTGCAGCATTACTTGCATTAATTTCCTTTGTCAATAGAGTCGGATCAAACTGATTCCCAGTGTTTCCAGACATGTAGACTCCCACAACACGAGCGCGTACTGGCGACTCCTCATAATCCTCTTCCTCTATCCCATACCCAAGCCGATCTTCAAACAAGGGTAGGATGGACTCTGAATCTGCATCATAATCTGAATCTGACTCTTGCAACATCTCTGGTTTCTCAGCTAGGGGTTCCTCAGACTCGGCGATGATGCCGACCTCTGAAGTTCCGACCGACTCCTCGCCGTCGGACTCGACGACAACGGTTGGCTCTGATACTGATTCCGCCGAGTTCACGCGAAGACCCGACGCGCAAACCATCCCGACGAACACGTTGATTCCTCCAAAGACAAGCTGGTAGCCTTCGTCGACTTCGTTCATCTCCGAAGTCCAGCCTGAGTCATCGATCTCTGTCTCTCCATGCTCGTCAGTGTAGACCCGCCCAATGGCGAGCTTCTCCATAGCCCGATGAGCAGCTCCAACGATCTCAACTCCTTTCGTCACCATAGGCCCCACGGTGGGCGCCAACTGTCGTGGGGTTGTCACGGCAAGTTCTTCCTCAGGGAAGATGAGTTCTGGGGCCATTGGTGATTGAAGTACGTAGGAACGGTTAATCTCGCCAAGGAACAAGGATTTACCCAGGTTCGGCCCCTCTGATTCGAGGTAAAGACCTACTTCCTGCTTCTATGTTATTGCTCTTGATTATATCTCGATTACAAGGGCCCGGCTCCCACAACTTAGGAGCCGGCGACTTCTCTCTGGTGGCTAGGGTTTCTCTCTACTGATTGAACTCATTGATCTAAGGTCCAGGACCCTGCTTATAAAGGCTGCCGGGTCCTGGACTTACAGGCTATACCGAGTCACACTAGAACACGGAGTCCTACTCTACGTCTTGGTCTTCCAAGTTAGACTCCGGGCTGTACTTGGACTCCTTCTTTGGGCGAGCCTCTTTCTCCACACGGGCCTTGGTCGGCTTGTCTCCAGCCCAGCCCATGTGACTTGTCTCGTGACTCGGCGTTGGCCTTCTTGGTCTTGGCGGGTCTACTTTCCGGGTCCATGGGCCTACCTATAAAGTATCCCCCCATCAGGATCCCTTATGACTAGCCACTTAGTCATATGCTTGCAAGCGTTTGGATACTATACTACCGAGAGGGCCCAGAGATATCTATCCAACTGTTGGATGAACAAATCCCAGTCTTGAAACATGCCACCCAACAACCTATCATCGGAGAACCTGAAAGCCACCTTTATAATCACCCAGTTACGAAGTGACGTTTGATGTCCACAAAGCTCTCCTCCGATAAGCGGGAATGACATAATCTCATGGTCTTAGGAAACTATAGTTGACATCTATTTAATTTGAGTCTTGTCCATTATATCATCTCCCATGATACAAACTTCGTTTATCGAGTGATTCATAAATCCATGGTTAGGAAACATCTAACCATCACTTAATCAAACGAACTAGTCACAAGAGGAAAGACTAGGGACTCATTACCGTTTATATTCCACACATGTATTTGTTTCCGGTTAATACAATTCTAGCATGGAATTAAACATATCATGAACGGAGAAATATGATAAACAACAATCATTATTATTGCCTCTTGGGCATATCTCCAACACATGGCCCTTAAGCGCAACCACCGTCAGGATTAGGGGTGGGACCCACTCGGATTAGTGGAGCCGGGTGGGACCCACTTCAGCGTGGGGCCTAGACAGCAGCGACGACGGTTAAACCGTTTTCCCCTTTCGCGCGCATCCTCCCTCTTCTTCTCTGGCGACGAAGCACGCAACGCCGGCGAGCTCCGATTTAGACAATAACAGATATGACGGGCATTCAACCGAACTCAAATAACACACAGACAACCAAACATAGTAGATAATTATAGTACTATTATATACGGAGTAGTTTTAACGGCGGCTCGTCGGAGCAAAAGCCGCACGGGCACTAGATCTTAGCTATTACAAAGGAGGACGGAGTAGTCCATCAACCGCAGCTCCTACCCCTACATCGATCTATCCAAAATAGGGCTCACCTGAGCCCCAGGGGTGCTGCGGCGATGAGGCGGCGGCGCCGCTTAGCCAGAGTGGGAGTCGGAGTCAAAGTCGGATGTCGGCCTTGTATTCCTCGATGGCTTGGCGGTACTCATACTCGTAGAGCTTCCTCTTCATCTCCCGGTCGGCCTCGATCTGCTTCTGCTCGTCCTTGGTGCGCTCCATCAGCTCGGCGGTGACCCAGTCGAGGTCGACGTCGTCGACGAAGTCCCCCGGCAGATACCTGCGCCCGGCGCGCGGTGCCGCGCCCTGCTGCTCCTCCTCCTCCCTCTTCGGCAGCGGCAGCGGTGCTCGTGCGATGGCGGAGCTCCCCGCGCCAGAGGAGCTCCCCGGGCCTCTCCCCGCCGCCGCCATCTCCATCTGGCGGTCGTACTCCACCACTACGCGTCGGGCGTAGGCAGGCGGCGCCTCCCGCCCCCAATTCGTGTACGCGCGCGTGCCGCGCTTCCGACTACCGTCGGAAGCAACCAGCTTAGCCCGAACAGGGTCAGCGGGCGCCGGCCGCTTCTGCCTTTTCCGCTCCTCGTCGGAGCCGTTTCCGCGGCCAGAATGGCCGCTGTGCGAGCAGGAACCTCCAGGCCTCATCCTCGTCGCACGTCGGGGCTTGATCTGTGGCGGAGGGGCTGGATTGCGTGGTTTTGGTCGCCGACGGTGAGAGTGGCGGCGATCTGGAGTGGAGTGGTAATAGCTAGGGTACGACATTTGAATGGATATATAGAGAGGGGACACTACCAGGAAAAGTATTATAGGGAGGTTGCCTATCTGTGGCGCACCCTTAATTTATGCGCCACAAAAGATTATTCTGTGGCGCATGGCTGTCGATGCGCCACTGAAATTTGAACATTCTGTGGCGCATCCTTAGCCCATGCGCCACAGAATATCAACTTTCTGTGGCGCACTGCACGCCATGCGCCACAGAAAGAGAGACTTCTGTGGCGCACCACCCTTCATGCGCCACAGAATACGCGTGGGCCCCACCTTCAATCAGTGGGCCGTGGTCCATCTCGGCCTTTTCTGTGGCGCACCGTGGCTGGTGCGCCACAGAAAACTTTCTGTGGCGCACCTCCCCCCCCCCCCCCCCCGTGGATCGCCTTTTTAGTCTTGTAGGAAGTAAAATAAAATGATAAAAATTCAATAAATAAAATCCTTTGCGATGTAGTTAGGTATGAGTGTCTAGTAGGTCTAGAAATTTTGAAATTTGAATTTTGACCTTTTTTGCAACAAATGAAAAAAAATCTTATAACGGGCATAACTTTTGCATACGACGTCAAAAAAATGCGAATAATAACTTAAAAAAAACTAGAGAAAATTTCGGATTCGATGAAGGAAAATTTCGGTTTAGCCGGTCAGCAATTCACAGAATCCTCAAATTCCAAACCAAAAAAAGTTATGGCCAACAGAAGAATTTTCCCAGCAAAATCAAAAAAAAGGAAAAAAATTTCGGTGGCGCATGGGCAGGCCATGCGCCACAGAATTGCTGGATTCAAATTTTGAATCCAGCCGGCGCCCTCTTCTCCTCGCCCTTCTCCTTTCCCTTCTCCTCTTCCCTTCTCCTTCACTTCTCCTTTTCCCTTCTCCTCTTCCCTTCTCCTTCACTTCTCCTCTCCCCTTCTCCTCCACTTCTGCTCTTTCCTTCTCCTCCACTTCTCCTCTCCCCTTCTCCACTTCTCCTCCATTTCTCCTCTCCTCTTCTCCTCTCCCTTCTCCTCTCCTCTTCTCCTCTCCCTTTCTCTTCTCCCCTTCTCATCCATTTCTCCGGCGAGCTCCTCCTCCTCCTCCACCACGACCTCCGGCGAGCTCCTCCTCCTCCACCACGACCTCCGGCGAGCTCCTCCTCCTCCACCACCACCTCCGGCGACCTCCCCCTCCACCCGGCGACATCCCGTCCTCCAACTCCGACGAACTCCGGCGAAATCCGACGAACTCCGGTGAAATCCGACGAACTCCGGCGAAATCCGACGAACTCCGGCGAACTCCCTCCTACAAAACGAAACGAATCAAAATTTCGAAAAAAGGGCGGCCAGATCTAGATCTGGCCAGATCCAGATCTAGATCTGGCCGCCCTTTTTTTCGAAATTCAAAAAAATTCTGTGGCGCACGGAAGAGGTGCGCCACAGAATAAATTTTTGTGGCGAGAATTCTGTGGCGCACCCAGCAATTTGGCGGGTGCGCCACAGAATTGCAATTTGGTGCGCCACTGATAGCCCTTTATGTGGTAGTGGGAACGGGAGGCGGTCGGCTGGGCTGTGGCCTGAGAAAGGGATGGGCCCAAAGTTGAAAGGCGCACCGTGCATTTAATCAAGGAAAAAACATTAGCGGGCCAAATCATGCTGCTGGGCCCAAAGTTAGCTTTTTTTCCCTAGGAGTGGCGCGGAACTGGGAGTGGCCAATCAGAGCGCAGAACTGGGAGTGGCGCGGATCGGGGGGTTTCCTTCTGATCCAACCGTTCAGTAACCAACGATCAACGGCTCTGAAGCAGGGGGGTTTCGGACGGGGTTTAGGGTTAGCGTGGGTTTATGGTTTCAGTGAGCTAGGGTTGAGCATAAGTAATTTAATAAAAATGAAATAAATATGAAACTTTCGCTCACTGTCTACTTATGCAACTACGTTGCTAAAAAAAATTAAAACTTGTTATATCCACAGTTAAATGAAAAACATTTACACAATTCAAGCTATCGATGGAATGAGCTAGGGTTGAGCACAACTAATTCAAAAAAAAATCAAAACAACATACAACCAGCCACTACAAGGATTCCGGTCTATTGCAACAAAATCGTTTGTGGCAATACATGCCGGTTTGTGGCAATAGGTACCTATTGCCACGAAACGACTTTCGTTGGCAGCCGTTGCAATTGGACGCATGGTAATAGGTTATCGCCACGAAAAAGCAATTGTGGCACAAAAGTTGTGCTATTGCAACAGCCATGTTGAAACTTGCCACATTTTTTACCGTGGCAGCATTAACCTGATGTCACAATTTGGTTTGTGGAGATAGCTTTAATGCAACATTCAAATAATCGTGGCGACTGAGAGCTCGTGGCAATAGACATTTGTGGCAACAACCTATGCCAACGACATCTTTCGTGGCGCATACTCTTCCGTGGCTATAGTCAATCGTGGCAAGAAACTATGGCAACAAACATTACAATCGTCGTAACAGGAAATTGCGACAATTTAAAATTTTCGTGGCGATACTCTATTTCAACAAAACTTAGTTTGGTGGTGACAAACATCTATCGCAACATACAAAAAAATGTGGCGCCAAGTTATTGCGACAATATAAAGTGCTCCGTTGGAATATCCTGGTGCAACAAAACAGATAGGCGTGGCGACTGAGATTTGACGCAACAATATATTTTCGTGGCAATAGCCTATGGCAACCGTAAAAAAAATATAGGCATTCAATTACAATTGTCAAAACCATACGTATAATTGTAGATTCATACAATTCATAATTCTCATAGCAAATATCCATGAAATGAAACTCAATTATAATTTAGCCACCCTAATTAAGTGCCAAGACTAAACTGTCAGTCATCTAGAGTCCAGTCCAGCTAGTTCTTTGGATTCTGCAATCAAGAAGTAAAAAAAAAAATAGTTCTAGTATTAGCGATAGGTACAAGGCTTAATACATTTTAAAACACACTGCTATGTTGTAAACATTAAGTGAAAACAACTCATTTAAAAAGCTTCGACATATTAGGTGGACATATTAGGTGGGCATGCCAAATCAACTATAGTAGTGCAAGAAGTAGATGTGTGTGTGTGTGTGTCTAGAGACAGAGCAGTGTGTGCCAATGCACGCAATAGCTAGCTAATTATGAAGGCCACTGAAGTATAAAATGCAGCTACATGAAGAGAAAGCAAGGTTATGACTTACAATTGCTCTAAACATTCAAGAATTCATTTTTGAAGCTTGTATGAGCGCATTTGAAGAAATAGCAGTTGGCCTTGGAGCTACAGTCCTATTAGGACTAGAGCACGGTAAAAAAGTATTTTGCAGGTTTGGATTAAAATTTTCTTTGTCAGTCCTCTTCTTAGTCACTTGCAAATAGAAGTGCACTTTTAGCAATGCAAGTAAGCAACATAAATCTTACAATTTTGCAAGCATAGGACTATAATCACCTGATTTGTCCCCATCTGTTGAGACAACTGTGCAAACTTTGCCATCATGTTTGTCTCAAATTCCAGTCTTGATTTTTCGCTCCTCTTCTATCAATCTATCCCTTTCAGCACGCTCTTCTTTTAACATCTCCACAAGGTTTTCTCTCTTAACACGCTCCTTGTCAATTCTCTCTTGTGTCCTTTCACGTTCAGCTAGTAACTGATCTTGTAATACATTGACCTGATGGCTGAGCTCATAGTTTACCTTTTGGGTCTCTGCTGTAGCACAAGCTTGGTCTTCAAGCTGAGACTTAATGCTTTCAGAACCACTTGTGGTTTGGCCATGTATCCATACCCACGAGGCTGCGATGACTTGCATTTCAGAGTGTCTTTATATGAGGTCTAGAAAATATTGCTTCTATGTTCACTTGAAACTGGACCATGAGTTTCATTTTCTTTGTTTTGAACCTTTTCATATGCTTTCTCCTAAACACGAAAAATACACTCCCATCAGATGAATAAGCATCCAAGATGCACAACACTAAAGAACTAGAGAATAACCAAAAATCAGTGTACTCACGTAAACATCCGACGACTCTTTGTTAGTCCATGTTCCATTCTTCGTGTGGGTCAATTCCCAAAGAGCAATACAATCTGGCTCTTCCCGAGTTTCCAAATCTCTCTGCAAGTAGTATAACAATGAGATGCTTGAAACATGAAAGCATAGTTAACAGCAAAGCATATATATTTAGTTAGACTCATACCTTCTCAAAACTTAGTTATGAATATGATTTTGATCCAGTTCTATGTTTTTTCTTCTGTTTCTTACGGTTATACAAGTTCTTTTGGCTGATTTCGTATCCATTCATTCAAACAAAATATAACCAGTCAGACAAGCCAGTTCATAATAGAGCACAGTTCACAAACAAACGATCAAGTGTGACACCAGTGTTTACGCATGATTTAGTGTGATACTGCTGTTTTCGTACGATCTAGTGTGATACTGCTATTTTCGGACGATCTAGTGTGACATCGGCTTTTCCGAACGATGTATTGTGATACCGGTTTTTTGTGGACGATTTAGTGTGACACCGGCGTTTTTGGACGATCTAGTATGACACTGGCGTTTATGGAGGATCTAGTGTGACACTGACATTTAGGAACGATCTAATGTGACACTGACATTTAGGAACGATCTAGCGTGACATCGCCGTTTTCGGGCGATCTAGCGTGACACTGACCTAGCGTGTATACAATATCTTACGTCAGACGTCTGATCCTTTCTAAGCATCACGGAGGCGCGTGAGTTCGAATCCCGGCGAAAGCTAAATACCAAACATTTTTTTCTAGTTAACCTAGCTGATATACAATATTTAGCATAACACCCCCATTTCTTCATCAATGTACGCACGGCCCAGTGGTCTGAACCGTATTCTGCATCGCGTAATCGCCGGGCGCGCGATTTCGAGTCCAGGACTCCAGGTGGAAGCTAAAGTCTACACCTATTTTTTTTTGGCTAGTTAACCTAGCCATTATACAATATATAATCTTAGTCCACAAATTGTTCACCAACACACGCAAAGCTGATATGTCTGAACTGCATCACAGTTGCGCGCGAGTTCGAATCCCCTTGGAGTCGTAGGGTCCATTTTTTCGGGTTTTGGTTAATTAAAATTGGTTAAATTAATAAATATTTTAATTACTCCTTAAACTTGTAAAAATCATAACTTCATATCAATAAATCTGAATAATATAAATTATATGTCTATAATTATCAGAAAAATACATAGATGATTTGTTGCTCCTTTTTTGCAACACTAGGGTATTGTTGCAGTATGTCTGCATAGTACCACAGATGGATAATTTGTCGCAATATGTAATAGTTATTGCAACATAATGAATGCAAGGCAAAAAGTCGCCATATTACAACCAATGCATATTTTGTTGCAATACGAAGCCATTTTTTGCAACAATACCTATGACTAGCGCCACATAACAGAATTGTTGTAATATATCTCCGAATATTACCACAAAGATTTAGTTCGTTGCAATACCTAATCTCTATTTGCAACAAAATGACTAACTGACGCAACGCAACAAAACTGTCGCAATATCACTACCATATTACAACACTGATACAACTTGTGGCAATATGTGGCTTTTATTGCAACAAAAGGAATACTTACCGCGACGAAACGAAACTGTGGCAATATGTTGCTCCTATTACCATGAAATGAGATTTTGTTGTAATATCACGTTTTATTGCAACGAAAGATAGATGTAGCAATAAATTTTGTTGCAATATATCTGGATTCCTGTAGTGAGCGCACATGGTCTACTTATGTAACTAAGTTGCTATAAAAAATATAAAACTTGTTATATCCACATTTCAATTCCAACATTCACATGTTCATGATATCGATGGAATGAGCTAGGGTTGAGCATAAGTAATGCAAAAAAAATCAAATAAATATAAAACCAGCGCACATTGTCGTTTTACAAGACATAGTTATAAATTTTATATAAATTTTGATTTTGAGTCGGTCAACGGTTTTGTGCAAAGTTTGACCAAACATTCAAATGAGCACAAATAATTCAAAAAAAAATCAAAATAACATAAAACCGGCGCACATAGTCATTTTACATGACATAGTTATGAAAAAAAGTATAAACTTGATATATGAGTATTTTCATGAGAAATCCTTCACACAAATGACTTACCACGAACGAAGTTGCAGAGAGTTTAAGGAAGTGAGAGAGGGTTTGATGTTTTGAAAATTGAAAAAAATTGAAAAAATCACCAAAGCTTCATTTTGGTGTGACTAAGAATGACCCAGGCTTAGTTTTTCATTTTGGTACTTAAAACTTGTTTAAATGTTGGTCAAACTTGGGTTTGACCGATTTTGAAATAATCATAAAATATTCAAAAAACATCAAAAAAATGAAAATCCAGTGCACATGGTCTTAGTTTGTCATGTACTAACAGCTCCAACTGATAAATAAGGTCTAGATATATATTAAACAAGAAATGCTTCAATATGGTGTGAAATCTCACATCTCAAACTATGAACTCTCATGTGTGAAGAGATGTGGTTTATGTTTTGAGAAATGACTCCATATTGGTCAAGGACACTATATTAGTGCAATAGATGTTAACCCTAGAGTTTGTGATCATTTGGAGAAGGTAAAAAAAATGACAGGATTAGAAATGGGGCTGTTTGGGCTACCTTTGGGGCTCTTTTGTAGCTCATTTTGGTGCATATTGATGCATTTTCATGCAATGCTTGAAATCTCACACCTTTGGCTATACCATATTGATGCATTTTCATGCAATGCTTAATATGATGTAAATTTGATTTTTTGTTCAAAGTTGAATTCAAAAAATCAAAAGAAAATAAATAATTTTCATATTACTTAAAAAATTCAATTTTTTTGTCCAACTGCATTATGAACTCTCATGTGTGAAGAGAGGTGGTTTATGTTTTGAGAAATGACTCCATATTGGTCAAGGACACTATATTAGTGCAATAGATGTTAACCCTAGAGTTTGAGATCATTTGGAGAAGGTCGAAAAAATGACAGGATTAGAAATGGGGCTGTTTGGGCTACCTTTGGGGCTCTTTTGTAGCTCATTTTGGTGCATATTGATGCATTTTCATGCAATATTGGTGCATATTGGTGCATATTGTTTGGGCTACCTAAGCTAGTGGACCGGGAATATATGTGCAACACCTAAATTACGAGCATGGGGACTCGAACTTGGATGGGCAAAGGGAGCATCAACCCTTTGCCACTATCGGACGGCGTGAGAATGCCACAATCGGGCGTGTCCAGAGCGCGTCCAGAGCACGTCCAGAGCACGCCCCAAGGTGTTCGACAGTGTGAATGCCACAATCTGACGGCGTGCGAATGCCACAAGCAACACACGAATAACGCATAGGAACACAAGAACAAGGAACACAAGAATTTACATATTGTTTACAAGGTTTCACCCACCGGAACGTGTCACGGCACGTCCAGAGCACGTCCAGAGCACGCCCCCAAGGTGTTCGACATAGTGATTGCATGGCCATTTCACAAAAGTACTCCCACACACGCTCCCAGCGCTGGGCAAACACTGCCTGAAAGAGTTTCAGGCACCTAACAAAATTCACCAGACTTGCTATCTACAGAATGCAGTTCAATCTTCCAGCGTCCGCCAACCCGGCAACTTGACTCCTGAAATCCTCTAGGCTCAACGCTACATCAAAGTCCAGGCTCGAGGTTGAGCGTGCTGAAATCCTGCTCGATGAGCTCCGGCCCGAGCTGCTCTGGTCGCCCGCAGCAATGTTGCGCATCGAGGCAAAGCTCTGTCTCGTCACCGGCGGTGAATGACGGCCGAGTGAAAAACCCTTGCCGCCGTAGCCGTGACGCAGCCACGCCTGCTTCAACACCTGCTTGACCGAAATCCGGTATCGCTTGCCGTGAAGATAGGTTGAATCCCTCGCCGTTGCACGAGTCACGAATCGGGCCGCCGGTCGCCTCTGCGATCGTGTACCCGCACCACCCCATCCTCCACCCTCCAGGGACGCCCTTACCTGCGATTGCGACCGCAAGCCCTGCGTCGCCGCCCGCCTACTCGACTCCGATTGCCGCCGCTCGACTCGCGCCGCCGCTCGACTCGCCCGCTCCATTGCCGCCGCTCGACTCGCCCGTCGTCAGGATGATTTCCTCCAGCCCGGAGAAACCGAGACGACAGGACAGGACAGGAGTGAGGTGTGAGCACGAACCGTCGCCGGCCCGGGGGTAATAGCTCCTATGCGACGGCACATGGCAGAGATGGTTCCCCCACGAATAGATGGGTCCCACTCGTGATAAACTACTCCATGTAACGGTCAAACGGGGTTTACCGCGTGGAGAACATGATTTGACGGCCATGTCGCCGAAGAGCAATTACTGCTCGAAAAGATCCCGCATGTGAGCTATTATGAGCAACGACGTTGCTTCCTGTCCAATTCCACTCAACGACGTCACATATGAGCTATTTGCCCCATGGATCGGGTGTTGCCGAGAGCCCAGCACACCCATTAATTGCGGAGTCGAACCAATCCGGCCACTTTTGGCGCGCGCCGCGGACTAGGGTCTGATATGCCATGGTAGACACCTTTGCGTCAAGGACTCAACGCTTGCACCACGACATGTACTTAGATATCGATGAGAATTGAGATAGTGAGTCCGCTGTGTCAGGTGTAGTCTTGATGCACATGTGCCTGAATCCCATGATACAAGCCTTACCGACGTGCAAGCCAAATAAGGAAATCGTCCGCGTCGCTCCCAGGGGGGCGACACGGGCGAAACCTGCGCTCCAGCCTCCCACCGCCCCTCTCCTCCACCTCCTCGCCGCCGTCTGGCCTAGCTCCGCCGGGCAAAGCCCGGGGAGTAGCCGGCGGCGGTGGGCCCTCCTCCCTCGCACGCGGGGGTCTCTGGCTGCAGCGGCACGTCGCCCTGGACGACGTGTGGCTCGCGGCGGAGCTGGGCGCCGGGGCGGCGGCCCCGGACTTCTTCGGGCCCAAGAGGGCCCGATCTGTGCCTGGTGGGCCCGAGCTGCCGTCACGCGTGCGGATGATGGTCGGCTGACCAGGTTCTGGCCGTGGTGGTGGCGGCTCGCCAGCTACTGCGGTGTGGCGTCGTGGGCGGTTGCGGCTTCGGCCAACTGGCCATGGCGAGCTGCACGGACAGCTTCTCTTCGGCGTGCGGAAGCCGGGGCGGCGGCCCCGGGCACTAGTTGTCGGCAGCGGCTGTGCGCAGGCGACGCAGCTCGGGAGGCTGAGGATCCGGGGCCTTGTCCGCCGGATCTGGTGAGCTGGACTGCTGCCATGCATGGCTCCACGGCTGGGTTCCGGCTAGCTGGAGTTCAAGCTTCGGGCTGGACGGCTGGATGTGTAGTGGGTTGTGTGGCAGACCAGAACCCAGTTGGTCTTCCACGTTGTGTTGCCATGCCGGGGCGGCGGCCCCGGATCGGTGGTGGCTTTGGTCTGCCGCGGTGTGTGGTGCTGCGGCCGATGTGGGCTTTGCCGGAGTTGGTGGTCGCCGAGGTCTATGTTCCAGCTCTTGTGAGATGAAAAACTGTTTAGGCCGATGCTTGACCTGGCCGTGGTCTCATGTATATATATAGCCTGAACGTGGCTTGTGTTACAAGTACATGGATCAATCTAGATCCTACAAATCCGCTACTACTAATTACAACGATGTGATCTTGATATGATCTGATCTGTTAGTTACAATGACTTGATCTCTACGTTATGTCTAACATTCCCCCTCAAGATCAACCACTACAAAGGTTGAGATTGTGTCTAAGTCGATCAAGCATCCGAACTGTAACTGGTTTTGTGAAACCATCGGCCACCTGATCCGCTGAGGATACAAACCGCACATCAAGTGCACCCATTGCAACCTTCTCTCTAACGAAATGAAAATCAACCTCTATGTGCTTCGTCCGAGCGTGAAAAACAGGATTAGCTGTCAAATATGTAGCTCCGAGATTATCGCACCATAACACAGGTGCTCGAGGCTGCGAAATTTGTAGTTCCTTCAATAAGGATTGTATCCAGGACACCTCTGCAGTTCCGTTTGCTAGAGCTTTATATTCCGCCTCAGTGCTCGACCTAGAAACGGTTGGTTGTTTCCGAGAGCTCCAGGAAATAAGATTAGAACCGAAGAACACAACAAAACCCCCTGTCGATCTCCGGTCATCCATGCAGCCTGCCCAATCCGCGTCTGTGAAAACGCTAAGTAAACTGGATTTAGATCGCTGAATTTTGAGACCAGTCGACACTGTCCCTTTTATATAGCGCAGGATACGCTTTACTGCCTCCCAATGGACGTCTGTTGGTGCAGCTAAGAACTGGCACACCTTATTGACAGAATATGAAATATCCGGTCGTGTCAAGGTAAGATATTGGAGCCCTCCAACCATACTCCTATACTTGAGAGCATCTTCAGCATTGAGAGGTGTACCGCTGTCACGACCGAGCTTATCGACGACAGACATGGGAGTTGAAACACTCTTACAATTCTCCATTAGGCCACGATGCAACAAATCCATAGCATATTTGTGCTGAGATAGAACCATTCCCCCTGAATTGTGAGAGACCTCAATTCCCAGAAAATAATTGAGACGGCCTAGGTCCTTAAGAGGAAAAGTGACACAAAGCTGACAGAGGAGAGCATCAACAGCTGAAGAGGAAGAACCAGCTATCACAATGTCATCCACGTAAACAAGCATGTAAATCTGAACCTCACCGTGATGAAAAATAAACAGAGAAGTGTCGGCTTTTGAAGGAATAAAACCAAGCTGTTGGAGTTTGTCACTTAGCCGAGAGTACCACTCTCTTGGAGACTGTTTTAAACCATAGAGTGCCTTCTGCAATTTGCAAACATAGGAGGGATGCTGAGAATCCTCAAAACCCGGGGGCTGCTGCATGTATACATCCTCATCAAGAAACCATGCAAAAAAGCGTTGTTGACATCAATCTGACGAAGGTGCCAGCCCCGAGAGACAGCTAAAGAAAGAACCAAACGGACCGTCGCAGGCTTGACAACTGGGGAAAAAGTGTCCTCATAGTCGACACCAAAACGCTGAGTGAAGCCTCGTGCCACTAGTCGAGCTTTGTATTTATCAATGGAGCCATAAGGATGATATTTCAGTTTGAAGACCCATTTGCTGCCAACCACATTAACTCGAGCTGGGCGAGGAACCAATGTCCAGGTTCTGTTTTGTTGGAGAGCACGAAATTCAGCCTCCATGGCCGCACGCCATTCGGGTTCGGCAAGAGCGTGTTGATGAGTCGAAGGAGCAGCATAAAATGCTCGACGGTAGGGATTGTAACGAACTGTGCCGTCCGTGTACTGCTTGGGACGTGCATGACCCGTCTGGGCACGCGTACGAATAGTACGGGCGACGGGTGCAGTGGACGACGCGGGCGCTGTCGAGGTCGTTGCCTGATCATGCGGGGAAGGCGTGCCTGAGGACGTCCGGGCGCCCGGTGGAGAAGAACGCGACGCAGGAGAGGCGGCCGGATCCGAGTGGGCCGGCCCGGTAGCAGTCGAGGGCGGCACGGGTGTTCCTGGAGGAGATGGGCCGACAAGCCCAGAGCTGCATGGCGAGGCGGGATCCCTGCATGGCGCTGGAACGTCGATCGGCGAGGAGGCGGTACCTGCAGCAGGAACACTGTGCACAGGGAAGAGCAAGGTTAAATCATATCTGTTCGCATGATCATTCACAACCACAGGCTCAGATTGAGGAAAGAGAACGGATTCGGTTAAGGGCTTAGGGGATGGAGAAGAATTTGTGGATGCAAATGGAAAAATGGACTCATCAAACACGACGTCGCGAGAAATATAGAGACGGCCGGTGGAACGATCTAAGCACTTATATCCCTTGTGCATGGAACTGTAACCGAGAAAAGTGCATAGTTTGGATCGGTAGTCAAGTTTATGAGAATTATATTTGCGTAGGCTCGGCCAGCACGCACAGCCGAAGGTTCGAAGAAAAGAGTAGTCAGGAGACACATTGAGAAGGCGAGTGATTGGTGGTAGGTTTTGGGTGGTACGACTAGGCATACGGTTGATGAGGTAGCAGGCTGTTAAGAAAGCTTCATCCCAGTATCGGACTGGGAGAGAGGAATGAGCGAGGAGCGCAAGACCGGTTTCGACAATGTGCCTATGTTTACGTTCGGCGATGCCGTTTTGTTGTGAAGTATGTGGGCACGAGACTCTATGGGAAATACCATTCTTCTGAAAATATTGATGCAAGCGATGATACTCACCGCCCCAGTCAGACTGGATGGCACGAATTTTTGTGTTTAAGAAGCGCTCGACATGATGCTGAAAATTATAAAAGACTTGTTCAACATCAGATTTGTGTTTAATGAGATAAATCCACGTGTAACGACTAAAATCATCCACAAAACTCACATAATATTTAAAACCACCCGATGATGCAATAGCAGGGCCCCAAACATCAGAATGGACAAGTTCGAGAGGGGTAGAAGAAACACGAGTAGAATGACTATAAGAAAGCTGATGACTCTTTGCGCACTGACAAGCATCGCACACTAAAGACTCGGACTCAATCGAAGACGCTAATTTATTTGACTTGATAATGGAGCGAGCAACAGCAGATGACGGATGGTCGAAACGTTGATGCCACCGAGACGAGGACACCTTGACGCTGGAGAGGGCAGGACGAGTTGATGATGATGATGATGGGCGGTGGAATGGTATGGGGTAGAGTCCATTCTTGCTTCTACCGAGTAGAAGTATTTTCTGCGTGGCTCGATCCTTCACAAAGAAAACAGTGGGGTGAAATTCGACAAAGACATCATTATCGGAGACAAACTTATGAACGGAGAGAAGATTTTTACTAATGTTGGGCACATGCAGGATATCACGTAGAGCAAGATTTCTATCTAAGCCTGAAATTTTGAATGACCAATGTGGGAGATATGCAAACCTGCTCCATTTGCCACGTGCACATGATCGTTGCCGTGGTAGCGCTCCTGCACGGTCATCCGGTCGAGGTCGCCTGTGAGATGGTCTGTGGCACCGCTGTCCATGAACCAAGGCTCGGCTTGGTGACCACCATGACCGCCGAACACTGCGGCGTTGCCACCATGATAGTTGCCACCACCCTGATGGTTGCCGCCCTGGTGGTAGTTTCCACCATGGCCGCCATTGTACTCCTCAGGCTGGAACGCGTGATTGAAGCGGTTGCGGCAACGAAGGGCAGTGTGCCCGTACTTACCACACACCTGGCACCGCGGACCGTGGTTGTTGTTGTTGTAGTTGCCACGTCCGCGGCCACGACCACGGCCACCGCCACCACCACGGCCGCCGCCACGCCCTTGATTGTTGTTGTCGTTGCGGCGCGGCGGGTTGTCATTGGAGCGTGTCACCGCGTTCGCGGAGGACTGGAAATCCGTCGAGCCAGAGCCAGCCGTCATGGCTAAGCGCGCCTCGTGCGCGAGTAGATAGGAGTAGAACTCGCTGAGGGAGACGTCGCGCGTGTTGCTGAGGATGGTGACGGCTGAGAAGAGGTCGTTGTACGCCGGACCGATGCCGGCGAGGATGTAGCTGATCACGTCCGCGTCCTTGAGAGGCTGACCAATGTTGGCCAGGGTGTCCGCCATGGACACCATCTTGTGGTAATAATCTGAAGCAGGCATATCGTGGCGACGGCATGTCGCAAGTTGAGTACGAATACCGATGGCGTTACCTTGGTTTTGAGCGGAGAACATGGCGTGAAGGGAGCTCCAGGCGTCAGCAGAGGTTTCCTCCCTCGTGATCTGCGCAAGGACATCCTCGGTCATGGAGGACCGAAGGCCGCCGAGGATGGATTGATCCTGAAGATACCAGCGAGTGTACGCCGGATTGGGGACCTGGTGCTCCGCATCGCCTGTGCCTTCGACGATCGTCGTGGATGGCGCCTTCTGAGTGCCGTCGAGGTAGCCATACAGGCCGGCGCCCCGCAGAGTTGGGACGACCTGAGACTTCCAAAGGAGGAGCCGCACGGAGATCGTGCTAGCAAATGTGGCAGGGGTGGTGGAGGTCATGATCGACGCCGTCGAAGAGGAGACGATGGCGCCGGTGGTTTGGGAGGAAAGGGGAGGGCTGGAGGAAGACATGGTGGCTAGGGTTAGGGATCAAGCTCTGATACCAAGATGAAAAACTGTTTAGGCCGATGCTTGACCTGGCCGTGGTCTCATGTATATATATAGCCTGAACGTGGCTTGTGTTACAAGTACATGGATCAATCTAGATCCTACAAATCCGCTACTACTAATTACAACGATCCGATCTTGATATGATCTGATCTGTTAGTTACAATGACTTGATCTCTACGTTATGTCTAACATTGTGGCGTGGGCTAGGTGCTCCGGGTGAAAGCCCCGCACTGGTCTTTGGCCGGTGCCGACGATGACGACGTCTCCGTGCGTCGCTATTCCTTCCTGAAGGCATCGTCGTGGAACCCCGTCCCTCTCCACACCTCGAACGCCAAGGTTCCTTCGGGTGAAAACCCAAACTCCGATGGAGTGGGCGGTGGCGGCGTCTACGTCACTCTCTTCATGAAGGCACCGCCTTGAAGTCCTTGGTGCTTTGTGGGAGCCCGTGCAACATAGCTTGCCGGTAAGGTTAGAGGATGCCGGGGCGGCGGCCCCGGACGGTGGTTGTGCGCCGAGGCGGCGGCCTCGGAAGACATTTTGTGACCTTTGTTTTGTGGCTTTTTTCTCTTGATTTTCTTTTCAGTTCTTCATTTGCCCAAGGGCTATCTTGTACATATTCTACCTGCTATTAATCGAAAAGCTAGCAATTGCTGAATCTTTAAAAAAAAAGCCTTACCGACCAGCGACATAAGCGTGCGGCCAAGCCCAACCTGAAATACACGTACGGGTCCTGAGTGGATTGGGAACTCGAAGGCGACTCCAGCTGCTACTTAAGTATAGAGCTCCCTTAAGGGTATATGTTTACAGCACGACACTAAATAAGGCTTTGGCCTCTCCTGTCATCCTCTTGTACTCATCATCTTCCTTCCCCAAGTCGAATTCAATTCCCGAATTGCTACTTATGTCTGTGAACACAAGTTGTGCTGATCCTAGTTAATTCGTCCGATACCTAACAATTGGTATCATGAGCCGCCTACCACAAAATCTGCCGATTTTTTTTCGTTCACCCATGATGACACGCCTCCAGTAGCAGCATCAGGAAGAGCGTCAATCGCTCGTGGCCTCGCAGGAAATACCTATCGATACCCTGACTGGCCGCATCTCGTGAGCGGTGCAGACGTCACCCAGAGCATCGATATCTAGTGATGTCCGCACATGTAGCATGTGAGCTCTTCAAAGCGATCGCCGAAGTGGGCTCGTTAGCGCCGAGTACACACATACATATAAGGAGGAGCTCTGAGTGCCGGGTTGCTAGACATGGTTCCAGCCACGCCTCCACTACCTCCTATATATAAGCGAGTTGGTGGACAAGTTTCTCAGGCCTACTAGGTGCAACACTTGCGGTCCAGCTGGAACCGTAGCCTGATCCAACTGCCATATTGCTTTGTCTCGTGCAGACTTGAGACACGAGAGTGGACTATCTGAACTCTGCCCCTGTTTTAAAAAAAATGCATTTTAAATTGTGTAAAAATCCGAAATAAAATTTTATGTGTACATCTCACCTAAATATATGTGCGGCATAAAGTTTTGTGGAAAAATTTTTTTTGTTTTGGCGGCGCAAAAAAGATAAATTTTTGTGCTGGAAAAAAAACTTGTTTGAGACATTCTTTTGTCTTTTTCACATTGACCAAAATAATGATCATTTATTGACGAAACTTTTTGCGCCGCCATAGAATGTGGATGTGTATGCCCGGATTTTTTTTCAAAATATTTTAGCATGTGGAAATATGTTTTTTGAAAACGGGGCAGATGCCCCCATGTTCAGATGTGTATTTCCCCTTGAGACACCCCTTTCAATCGAAACTCTTAGAGCTGGCACATTTCTTCATAAGCATGTGACCCTGCAGGTTTATATTCAATTGGGCACGACAAGAGTTACTCCTCTGGCCACCCATCACAGCTTTGACTCGCCAAAAACTCCTTTAGCCAACTCACTCCCGTGAACAGTTGGTCTCAAGCCGATAGTCGGTAGCGGCCTCTAGCAATGCGTGACGACTCTCGAAAAACGTAAAGACTTTATGACTTCCTGCCTAATGTGACTTGAGATCATTCTCTTTTCCTCGTGATGTTACATTGTCAATGATTTGGGCAAGAGCTTGTCATCTATTGAATATATTCGTCTCTCAACTCGTTGTGCGACATTCATTCAGTAGATTAACTCTTAATCCTTCTCGACTAACTCTTAATTGAGTCACATGGTCATGTTTTCCAAGTCATTTAACCTTGAGTGGGTCTAGAGAACATCTCTCAGTCGAAGGGGACGTTTCCGTCTTGGTAAACTGCATCACGCATCTTTCTTCCAAGTCAGCAAAAAATCTACCTTTATAAGATAGTGTCTCACAGAACCTAAGCAGCCTCTTTCACAAGGATCGTCCGAGTACGTCAAGTATAAGGATTGTGTTATATTTATTGATGAGACTCATAATGGTTAGTTTGACTATACTCTAAACTCGTTTCTGCCGTCAAAATAACTCTGTGGACCAGGAATGTTTAGAACAAATACCATACAAAATATGTTGTTCCACAACCGAATAACATATTTGATGTTACATGTAATTATGAAGTTCACGGACTATAACACGAACATATTGATACACCGTTGAATCTTCCTTACTGAGTCCAACTCTAGGGTGGAACTCCAACATTTTCTTCCGCACTCATATTCTATAAATTTTTTCTGCTATGTAAAAAAAGAGAGGACAAAACCAGTGCTTTGAAATATATGTTTTAAATCTCATTTTGGCCACTAATGTTTTCAATTTTGCAGAGAGCATGAAAAATTGTTATTTCACCACGAAAATGTTCATGTATGAAGAAAATTTGTATATGTTCATCATAATTTTTTTCATAATTTTGTGAATATTTTTTTATTTGTTTTGAATTTTTTTCTTTTTGTGCAGGAGCATGTGAGCTCGGGTTCCAAAGTGAATTTCTGCTATTCATCCTACTTTGTCAACATGCACCTCTTCCTTGCTTGAACCCCAATCGGAAATAAATGCAAAGATGACTATATTTGATCATAAAGAAAATGAAGGATTAATCTTTGATTAAGTTTAGTTCGTACTTGTTCAGATGTAATTGCCTTTTTTTTCTCGAAATACCTCTTTTAACAAAGTAAGACCTAAAATTGAAATATGTTTAGATGATGGCTAACCATGGTATTGACCAGTAGAAACGAGAACTTGTCTCTTACTCTTCTCTGGTCTATTGAAGTATAGCATCCCCCCACTACTTAAATCAAGCTCTTTGTATAGAAGGTAAGGCATATCACCAAGGCTCTTAGACACGAAGAAACTATTGTCTTTTATTAAATATATGATTTTTTATAATAATACGAATAAATGGCGTTACATAGTAGCTTAAAGGCCATTGAAAGCAGATATCATCAGACAACCAATGTAAAAGAGAGGGAATTAGTTCACTTCACTAGTATTCATTCGATCTAAGGTCTGGACCATGCATATTCAACAACGTCGTCTAGCTATTTCGTCGATCAGCTATAAATGGAGTATCTCTTTATCTTGAAGCGAAGATACTTTTTCTAGCTACAATAAATGTTTCTAATGGTTGTATATAAATCAATTGTTATTCTAGTGACATCGTACTCAATATGATGATGGAAAATGACTAGACATAGTTCAGTTGTAGCGCCCACCTAAGATAGTTTTGGGTTCATGAGCATGTAGCAATGTGTACTTGCTTTTTTCCTCCGTTTATTGTTCCTTCTAATGTGAGCATGAGAGACCTCGGGATAGTAATCTCTACAATGTGGGATCCATAGAGAAGCAGGGGTCGCGGAGGTGGCAACAACCACTATGGGGGAGCTGCGGAAACTAGTGGAAGAGGTGAGCCCAAGAGAGGATAGTCAAAGAGTGTGGGCTCCGACAACTTGTTGTCATATGTCGCATTAGATCAAAGAGGATCAAACGACAGACAGACTGAGGGATTGAGCATGTTGTAAGATAGAATGAGGACGATCATGAATTAGAAATTAGGTTAGATAAAATATGACACGAGGCCAAACACATGTTAATACAAATATAATAGTTCATCCGTACTATTATAGCTAGTATTACATCAAATCGATCAGTTTCTTCCCTCAATTCTTAGCCCCAAAAAGAAAACCAAAGAAGGATCGGAGATGAAATTTTTTGAGGTGATCTGGATGAAACAATCTCCCATTGAGGCCATAGATTGTGTTGGCGAACATGCATCCGAGATTGACTTTGGCGGTGAACTAATAATCACTTTAGGAATTAAAAAAACCTTTTTTTTTTAGATAACGGATTTAAAAACCCTGAAAACAAGGGAAAGCTACTGGGCTGAATATGTGCTTGAGTAGAAACTAATCTTCCTAGATGGGGCCCAAATTCATCCAGTGTATCGTGTCGTTGCCCTAATTGGTGGCCCATCTAGAGCAGAAGTCATATTCGGTCGACGGTTTCTGTACTCCGCCTAACAGAATTAGTGTCGTTCTCCAACACCCTGCGCCTGCATTTCTCTAACAATAATACACTGCCGGCTCACATTGCTCGATCGAGCACAGGCAGTCCCGGTCCCGGCGAAGATGGCACGGACGACGGTGGCCACCGCCGCCGCCGCCACGCTACCGGAAGATGCGATCCTCGAGATCCTTGCACGCCTTGAGGAGGCATCCACCCTCATCCGCTGCGCCGCAACCTGCAGGCGGTGGCGCGCCCTAGTGGCCGATCCCTCCTTCCTCCGCCACCTCTGGCCGGACCGCTCCTTCCTCGGCTTCTTCACCAATGAATGGCGCCGTGGAGAAAGGGTCTCCATCGTCCCGGGGCCAAGATCGGCCCTCGGCGCCGGCCGCCGCTTCCTCGGCTCCTACATCCCCGACGCCCCCGGCAGTTCTCTCCGACTGGGTGCTGCCTCTCGCCTCACACGGTCACACCACGGCATCCTCCTCGTGCGCCTCTTCCCCCGCGACTCCAGCACCATGCAGCTCGCCGTCTGCGATCCGCTCGCCGGCACATGGGATGTGCTACCCACGCTAAGGTTGCCGGCTTCTTGGGATATACCATTGTAGTCACCGGAGCGGATTGCTGCTCGTCGTCATCGTCGCCGATCAACTCCACCTCATTCAGAGTGCTACTCGTCCGGACAGAGAAGTCCGGCCAAGAGTACATCCTCTATGCCTACTCGTCCGACTGGCGGAGCTGGAAGGCTCCAATCAAGTTCGCTGAGCAAGTGGCGCACAGCCTAAAAACAAGCCACTATTGCCCACGCGTACGCCGCCGTTTGCCACGGCAGCGCAGCGCACTGGCTATTCGTGAACTCGAGAAACCTCCACATCCTTCGTGTCGACCCTCAAACCTTGATTGCCTCAACGTTAACGCGGTTCCTGATCCCGGGGAACCATCACGAAAGAATCTGCCTTACAACCACAACCGATGGGACGCTGCTGTCGCTCTGTATGTACGACGGAGACCGTTGTGTTGAGATCTGGGAAGAACAACAATATACAGGTGAGGCCGATGGTAATCTAAGATGGTTCTGCAGTAAGGTGTTAAAGCTAAGGCTGCAGCTTCAAGGAGCACGGTGCATGTGTTTGGCTCCGAGGAGCGGCAGGTTGATCATGATGGACCGCCACCGGCATGCCTATGTCTTGGACCTCAAAGGTGGGGCAATGGAGGAGATGAAAAGACGAGTTTTCTTCATGTGCCCATGGAGATTGATTGGCCCGTTTTCTTCATGTCTCGGCTTCGTCCGATGTGAATGTAGTCTTACTTTCCGCGTATGCAAATACTGAATGTTTTAATCTTTTATTTTCTCTACGAACACGGCTAGGTTAAATACTGTGCTGCATGCAGTATGGATAGAGAAAACTTGAATGCATTTGGTTGATTTTGATTGACTCCAGCTACGTCCCTGTGCAGGGTCAACTATCTGAATTACAGCTATGACTTGTTACAACAAATTAACAAGAGCTCATTTTCATGTCTTCTGAATTGTCTACAACAAATCAGCCGTATAACTGTATAAGAATGTTGCAAGCCATTCGAGTCTGCTCCAAAACTGAAGAGCTGATCACATCGGACGTAGTAAAAGCAAGTTTTAAATAATTTGTGGAAAAGTTTGCCGCTAAATGAAAATATGTTTAATTTTCTGCTATAGCTTCATTTACCCTCCGCTTTGGCTCCATTACAGTTGTTTTCGAGGGTGGCCTTATCATAGCACGGCATTTAAATCATTGAGTGAGAGTTTTTTATCGGACTGGAATCGCAAATTATCCGACTTAATTGAGAATGGGTTTGTTAGGTTGGGTGTAGTCGGACGATGTTATAACGTCGTGAAATCAAGTGGTGGCAAGAGTGATTGACAAGGGTGAAGAAAACCTCAGCTGCTAGAGGGAGCTGCAGAATAAGGAGGAGATGATCCCACTAAGAAGGATCCCAGTAGGATACAAATCTGCATAATATTCGGTTTGATAAACTGCTACTATTTCTTCTTATGCTTCTGGTAAATCAAAGGGTAATCTTTCAAATTCTGCCAAAAAAGAAATTAGAAAAACCATAAAACCTATAAGCTAACGCCAAATATTCCATTAAAAAACCATATTTAGACTGTGCTTCAACTATATCAACGGTACTTGAACTGTTAGATAATCATAGTCGATGATAATATTACAGTTCCCACCGCTATTCCAAAACCGTACATGAAACCTTAGCTTCATATGGCTTCTGCAGCTCGCTCTGGAAATACATGACAATGCGCAGTGAATTCTTTTCTTTGATACGGGGGTAAAAAGTTTTTCCAACTGAGAAGATAATTGTCTAGTTAATTTACGACAATCTGGCAAAAACCGATACAAACAGGCAACAAGCGAACTATGCAAAAAAAAATATGAAACTCCACACCCGCACAGGCAGAAACGACAAACTCTCCCAATAGATAACAACCGTCAATGAGAACACATCAACAAAAGTCAATGGGAAATACCAAAACCACCATAAAAACCCAAACCCTTAGGACGAGCGGAGAGACCGATAATCATCCATCAAGCAGTCGCGAGCGCCTTTCCTATGATGCCACTCTAGTTGTCTTTGCACCTGATTGACTTATCCTTCTGGACGCCGGTCCCGAGAAATCACCTACCTTCGTGCTATTGGTCTTGATATTCATCACCGTTCCACCCTTCCAGAACCAGGGCAACCAACCTCAAAATTTCTAAGCAAGCCACAAAGATCTTTTCCAAAAATGCATCAGAAATATGTGCCGACGGGGGTGGAATGGGTGCGAAAGATACATATGATCGCTTACACGAGCTCACCTCCAAGTGCTCCACTGACATAGGTGAATCCAATTCCACACGCGAGGTCACTAGCGAGTCCCCCTTCATATGCTCCACAGACAGAGGCATAGAAGGGCTCACACATAGCCCCCAAAACCGGGACATGATATGCAACACCGGAGCCACGATCATGGCGCTGGCGTCACCCTCAAAAGTTGACAGAACAAGGTGCACAAGGGGAATGGCGGAAAACAGCGACGAAATGTCCCCAACACATGTGGAGAAACAACTATATACATCAGCTCCCATGTACTCCATGGAGCCAACACCGACCTCATCAGGAGGACATGGCTAGCACAATAGAGAGCTTGCTCAGATCAGTCTCCACCCGCTCCAGAAAGCTAAACCTACGCCACATAGCCTTGCGGTAGCTCAATCTGAGCTGCTAGAGCGTACTACAACACCACATGAAACAAGGTTACCGAGTCGGTGGGAGTGGAATGACAGGCGCCCAAGACCTACAACTAAGCGCCTTTGGAGGGAGCGTGGATCACATCGGACCCTCACATGAGGTTGAAACTTGACGAATAGTGGTGGCATGGCAAGTCATGCCATCGAGCTGAGTGGATGCAAGAGGTTGCGGCATTTACACACATGATGGCATAACGGGAGCACCAAAGGGAATCTCCCTAAATAGCCGCACGGGTTCCCATGAGCGAGGTATCTATAACACGTACCAAAGAGCTATGCTGGGATGGGGCTAGGGGGCAATGCCCGAGATGGTGACGTCGGACGATGCAGACGAAGCCGGGGCAACACCTCATCCCCACTCACATCTGCCTCGTGCCCCACTCCCAGCTGGGTCAGTTGAGCGGCCAAAGACGAGATTTGGTTCCAACGATGGCGTTATCCAGGCCAACTCCTCATCTTCGTAGTCAATAACTGTCTTGAAAGCCGAGTTACAATCAAAATTTAGTAACACAATAACAACTACAGTCTAATTGTAACAGCAAGCGGACAAATTATACTCATGAGTGTTTTTCTTAGCATAGATCACAGTACCGATAATATAGATAAGTAGAAAAGGCTGAGTTTGAGTTTAAACATAGAGGAGCATATCTATTTTTTGTGCAAGCCTGCAAATGGAGTTGGTACATATACATAGATACATTTTGGACCAAATGAGTGTACAGATGACGAATTATGCTTGCTGCTCATCAGCGCCCAACTTAATTAGCATAAACAGTACCAATAGACAGGGATGGACTCTCAATCAGATCAGATAATATCACATGCTTCTAGGTCAATCAGGAACTCCTCATCGAATTTGGTATATTCAGGGCGCCTGCTCTCGCTCTTTGCCCATTCTTCCTTGGCCCATGCATCATGCTCCGCCCACATGGCCAAGAACTCATCATCAAGTTCCCTTAATTTCATGCCATCGTCAATCTTGTTACAGAGCGCCACCAGATTTACATTGTGCTGCTCCAAAACAACAGCCCTAGCCTCATCCAGCTCGTACTGAAGAACACCCCTCGCCTCCTTCTCGTGCCGCTCCAGAATAATCCTCAGCACCCCTAGCTCCAGAAACGGTAAGATCGAGTCCTCGTCTATCTTCTCCTCCTCCTTGTCATGCTCCAGAAACGCAACCGCCTCCTTTGCGTTTCATATGGTGGGGAATCGCTCTTTGCTGGTCACGGCCTCCTTATGCTTCATGGCGCAGTTCAGCGGACCCTCATCGCCGGTCACCACCTCCTCTGTTGGCATACACGGGCAGTGGTCGCCACTCACCGATGCGCTCGTGGTGGACGCCATGATACAAGGCAGATCGGTTGCTGTGGTTCTAGGCAGCGCTGGGGTGTCGATCTCGATCTATCAAGAGCAAAGGCCGAGGGCCGAGGCTTCTATGCTCCGATCGGAAACCAGGGTACCAACCCGACTCGGGATCGATCAGGCCACGAGATGGACATGGGCTTATATTATACCAAAGGCTATGGCCCCTGCAAGGCCCATCTAAACTAAGGCTCGTTAAGCCCATCTGATCCCTACACTAATTTTTTCTCAAGATTCCCACACTTCTTTTTTAATCAATTTATGATCTAGGGAGCATTTTTGGTGGATAAATAAAACTTCATTCATCGTACGCTAAAAACACAAATTAATTATTTTTGCCCGTATGATTACACTTTTAGGTCGAAGTGTGGACGTGTCTCCCTACAACATGTTATGCCTTTATAAACATGTTCTACTTTTTTCCATTTACTGTACAATTATTTAGTATCAACCAGACGTAGAGAGAATATGGGTTGCGATCAACCCGGGTTTAGAAAATCCTCTTTAATAGATTGGAAACGATTACCATGAATAGTTCAACATTGTCATTGGGCAACTATGTACGGCTGAACGATAGTGACCTTCGACATCGTCCTTACAATTGTTTAGCATGAACAAGAGTAGCAAGAATATGGGGGGTGGGAATCGACCCGCTCAGTGTCTTAGAATTGGAAATGCCAAGAATAGAATTTTGAGCAGGAGGCCACATCCGTGAGACAGACAACCCTTTTCACTTAAAGCCTAGAGCCCAGTCTAGGACAACTACTTAACTTCTTTATTCTTCTCTTGTGCCTCTCTTCAATCTGGAGCCCGAATAGAATGTTTCAACTGAACGACCCAGCGTTGCTCGCTCGACTGTTGGTGGCAAGGCAGGGAGAGGGGTACCCAGCTCCACCGAGGGAGACCCACGACAGCCGCCCCAGCTAGCCCCGGTTGTGCGTCTATCACTTATCGTGGTACATGTTTCCCCGAGGCCACTCATTCCGACTAACTTGAGCTGAATGAGGTGTGTGTGTAGCCCAACACACTAATCTACGCAAGAATAAAATAGTTTAAAGGAACGTGCAGTTGAACCTCTAAACAGTATCATGGCCGGTCATATGAAGTGAGTAGTATTTTGATGGCTATTTATAGATACAAAATAGAGATGTTTATGGTTACTGATAGAGTACAATATATATAGTTGGTACATGTCATAAATTAGATTCAATTAAACAATTAGCTCGGTGGAACATGCCAACGTTATACATGTGTGTGTAGCTTAGGGAGGACTGGGTATTAATCACCTTCAGGTCAAAAAACACAACACTCCTCGGTAAGTGGATTTTTAAGTTACTAATCGAAGATGGGGTTTGGCAAACGCTTCTCAGAAGGAAATACATTGGCTCAAAGCTTGTCACGGGTATGTGTGACTCACACTTTTGGACGGACCTCATGGCGACGAAGAAACACTTCTTTCCCTTTGTTGCTTTTAAATTTAAGGATGGAACGAAAATTCGTTTCTGGGAAGATAAATGGTTAGGCAACACCACTCTCCGAGAACAATATCCAGCTCTATATAATATTGTCCGTCATAAGAGCGACACAATAGCTACGATTACACAGTGTCCTAGCCACCAAATATGACGTTCAGACGTACTCTGTTTGGACCGCGCCTTGCGACGTGGAATGCCCTAATGAGGCGGCTGACTTTGATTCAGTTGTCGCAAGGGTTCGATGAGTTTCGTTGGAATCTACATACGAATGGAAAGTTCTCCGTAGATTCCATGTATAGAGCATTGGTTCACTCCGATATGCCAGTCGATGATAATAAGAAAATATGAAAAATGAAGATAATGCTTAAGCTGAAAATCTTTGCGTGGTATCTTCGTAAAGGGGTTATTTTAACCAAAAACAATCTTGTCAAATGCAACTGGCATGAAAGTACAAAATATGTATTTTGTCCTCAGGACGAAACGATCAAACACTTATTCTTCCAATGCAAGCTTGCTTGCTCTATTTGGCCAGTCATAAAACTATTATTAGGGTGGGAGGCTAGCCATAATATGGTCGCTCTGGCTATGTAGAAATGACAAGGTTTGTAATGACAAAAAGTCTTCTCTTATGCAGGTACTATACCGAAGAACAAGTTTGCTTCGTTCGTGGTCCACATTAGAACGTATGGAAAATCGAGACCTTTTTATGGAGGTGTCTGCCCGAGTGGAGCATGCGGCAAGAAATATTTTTATCCGACATGGATGTCCTAGAGATCTCCAGATTGGGCCTCCACCAACATAGGCATTTTTTATAGTTCTACTTGTATTTCGCATGTGTTTTCATTTTTTTGAGACTTTATCGGGTGCTTGTGGCTGTGTGCATCATGGTTATGCAGAGGTCGGGTGTAATGCTTAATACTATTTAAGTAATAAAATTCCCTTTATCGAAAAAAGTGACGTAGTATGTCTCTCTTACTAGAAGAATATCCCGCGTGTTGCAGCAGAAATGTCTTTAAAAAATTATCATATAAATGAAATGGGTATAAGACGTGGATAATTATGTGGCTGAAAAAAGATGACATGGATATGTTGCATGAAAGATGTATTATTATTAATTATTGTTATTGGAGATGACATAGATAATTGATTGTCTAAAATAATGTGTAATATGAAATTATGGATAGCTTACATATTGAGATAGAAAAAATAATTAATGCATCTTAGTGGAGATTTTTCTTTTAAGAGGTATAGATTCCTCACACTCATGAGAATGCCTCACATATTGTCTTTGTTAGGAAATGGTAGCTATATATATTAGTCGTGATTTTGCTTCCAAATCCTATATAGATGGATAAAATAAAAATAAAATCACGTTATCACAACCAAATGGTATGCAAGAAACTCCTACTTCCTCCGTTTCTCAAAGATGGCGCATAACTCCTACTCCATGTTGATCCCTATGTGTCGGCTACGGTGACAACAATGTTCTTGAATGTTGCAACTCTAGGGTATCACTTGAAAGGCACATATCACAGCATGCATGCAAGGCTCTATTGCGTTGGCTTGAGGCCCCACAGGGCTAGGCAAGCATGTGGCATTGTGTGGATGCCAGAATGTGTCCTTGGATCCATTTGCGTTGTGACGAAAATGATAATGGTGGAAACCAGAGTATAGTCGAGGTGTGTTCGATGTTTGAGACATTCGAGCGGAGAAAACATGAGTCTGACAACCATAACTGAGTGTGCCCTCGAGACTACGAGGTTTCCAAAATTCTAATATTCCGAGGAATAATATTCTTGAGAAAAGTTATTTTCCGATATAAGTCATCATGTCGATATAATTCAGCCTAACTCGCAGATATAGTCATGAGGGCAAAACAGATAACATATGCAGAACTGGACTAATTTAGATTTTGAAATATTATGTAAAAAAAGTATTTTCCGAGAAATTGGTGAAACTACCTAGGTAATTTGTTTTTGTTACAAATACACATCTTGGTAGTGAGATCAATATTTATATCACCGTTTGGTGAAGCTAGGAACTCAATTGTCGAGATCTATATGCACATGCTATTGTGCCACATACTGTAACAGTCAAATAAGATCATCCTTATACCCTACTATCCTAAAGGGCGTGAGTTTATTGGATTAGCAGCTACTGCACGTCGCCAAGTTCTCCTTCACCAATTGTTGTACGACGCGTCATCAGATGCAAGCGGAGCGAACTGACGTGTATTCGATTGATTGGTATGCTTGTGGAGATCTGTCTCTTTGCTTCTGTTTGCGGCGGCGGGTCGCATTTGTCTTCTCTCCTGTCCCCTTTCTTCTGTTTTTTTTTTCTGTTTCTGTCTATGTGAGTCTGGCTGTACCGGTTGTTTCTTTTTTCAGAATTTTCTTTCCCGGTTACCTGCCCTTTGCACCCGGTGACGTCCGGTTGCTCTGGGCAAAAAATTCTCTGGGAACCGGCCGCAGCGTCCTCCTCCCGAGGCCCCTTCTGAGATGGTGACACCTCACTCTCGACGCGCATCCCAAAGCGCAATCCTCTCTTACCAGTTGATACGTACACGCAGGAGCGGAGCTGCTTGGGCCGACCCTGATACACATGCATCAGGGTGCAAGTTTTTTTTAAGCCTAACCTACCACACAAAAAGGAATTTTGTATCAGGTTAACCCACTATATTTGTTCACTGTTTGAGAGGGCACCAGGGTCGATGTTAGTCCAGCTCCGCCCCTGCTACACGTACACTAATCCTATATGGAAACGTACTAGGGAAATCAATCCCTTTGCTCCATGAGGCCGATAATTCAGGGACAAGACCAGCGTCTAGTTGCAGCCAAGAATCCGGCCGGCCATCACTCCCTGCACCGGTGAGGACAAGTCAAGAATTCGGAGCTGCACCTTTTTCTTGCGTTTCTTGCACTGCTCGCCATCCTCGCGGAAGCGGTAAGAACAGGCCACACTGCCGGAATCCACCGCCGCCGGCGCCACGCCACCACCCACCACCCCTCGTTCGGCATCCCTCGCGGAAGCTTCGGCCGATATGTCGTAGCTGAAGCGCAGAAGCTGTTAACGTGGAAGCAGTGGAGGTCAATCCATGGATCGTCGCCGTGGACGAGAAGTAGACCTAGCTGACGCTTGCATCGTCTTGACACTAGCCACCGGAAGGCCGACGGAGAGCTAGCCATGGCTACATGATCATTGGACGAGTCGACTGAAAAGAAAGGAACCGGCTGTTCTCCGTGATCATCTCATCGCCAGTAGGCATGCGCTGCCGGCGGCGACATTGGCGGTGTGCTGGACGTTCGAGGCCTTCACGCCATTGATCACCTCATGACTGCGGCGTCGTCGCTTTACGGAACGTCGAAGGTCGCCGCCGACGGTCAGTTTCCCCGCGCCATGTTTTTTCTTGCTTCACCACCAACAGTTGCAACTGAGCGCTGGTCGTGCGCCTAAATCTCCGGCCTCATCGAGCAGAAATCCCTCGTAGGCTTTTCTTGTACAGATAGGATTAGTGTACGTGTACGTATCAACGGGAAAGGGGATTGTGAGCTGCTTTGGGATGCGTGCTGAGGGTGAGGTGTCAACATCTCAGGAGGGGCCCTGGGAGGAGGACGCTGCGGCCCGTTCCCAGAGAATTTTTTGCCGTTGCTCTGCTTCTTCCTGCGGTCTTTCCGCTGGCTCCATCCGGTCATGCTCGGCTTCTTCGATTATTTTTCTTCGTTAAAGTTGGCTTGCTGCGTTTTGCGTACCTGCTGCCCCAGCCTCCTCCTTCTCCTCTAGGGCCCCGTGGGCGCGCTGGCATACCGAGAACCACCACGCCGCCACACACCACTCTGCCGAGCTTCCCTCTTCCCCTCCGATGGCGACGAGGACGAGGATAAGGCGGGGATGCAGTCTGTTCCCCACCACCCCACCGTCTCCTTCGCCGAGATCGGTGGCTCCCTGTCAGGGACCCGATGATCCTGACATGGAAAGATCACAGAATTGGGGGAAATTGGAGCATCGGTGCTCAGATTTGATAAAAACAGGAAATTGGAAATAAATTGCAAAAATGTAAAATGTCAGGGACTAGGATGAGTAGGTAATATGAGGTTATTAGTGGTTTAGTAGTTGTTGTTAAGGAGTATTAGTATTGGTATAGAACTAGGAGTCCGTATTGTAGTTGGTTTACTATTCTTGTATCTCAAGGCAGATGTACTATATATTATGGCCTTTGGCCCACAAGTAATACAAGTTGCATATTGTGTAACATGGTATCAGAGCCGTAGGGTTTTCTTTTCTCTCCTTGCAGCCGCAGCCGCCGCGCCCGGTCGCCGCCGCCTCCTCTTCCTCGCCGTCGGCTCCTCCTCTCTACCGTGCTCGCACGCGCAACTCGTGCCTATTCTCGATCTATTCTGCCGTCGTTCTCCTTCGTTGGTCACGAGATCGACTCCTATGTCGTTCTCTTTTGCCGTCGTGTTGCTGCCTCTCTCTCTGCGCCGCTATTGCGCTGCCGCCTCTCTTTCTCTCCTCTCGCGTTGCCGCCGCCGCACCTGCTGGGCCAGATCGGCCGTTTGGGCGTCTTGGGATCCGATGTGCTCTCTCAATTCAGTGTGCTGCTGGCCTCCGCGCGTCACAGATCGGACCGCCCGCCTGCTGATCCCATTGCCCGGTTGCTTGGTAGCCTTACCCCGTTCTACGTCTTCGGGTGCCGGCCGCTGGTTCCTATTCCTTGTTGCTTTGTTGGTTTGCTTCCGCATGCTGCTCTGCTTTGATGGTTGTGCGCTGCTGTAGCTGGCGTATGTGCTGTTGGGTAATTGCTATCTCCTGCTGTCAGCATGTAATTGCTGCTAGTTTTCCCTTCGCTGCCTGACTTCCATCTGCTATCTCTGTCTACTGTCTACTAGCTACGTGCTAGCTTCTTATCTCTTAGTTTTGTTCCGCTATTAAGAAAAAAAAATGTCATGTCGTCGTCCGACTCCGTCTATCTCCCTCGTCTTCTGATGATTTTCGTCGATGTCCGTTTCGACTCTATCTCGTTCATGCTTGCTACTCTGTTTTTCCGCTGCGTCCACCAAACTCCGCTGCTATTTCCTGTCTCATGACATGCGAGTCTACGGTATCACTGTTGGTCAGCCTTCTCTTCTTTTCTTGGTCCTGGTCCTTGCTATAGGATTTCTGCTTACTGTGTTTGCATTGTTGATCTACGCCCATTCTCTTGCCGTCGAGCTTCTTCGCCGCGGTTTTCTTGGGCTATGATCTTTGCACAATGCTTGATTCTCTTGATGTGCCATCTTTTGACAGCCCATCTTCTCTCTATGGGTGTGTGTCTTTTCTTTGATGTGCCATTTATCGCATTGTCATTGATCTACGCACGTTCTTTTGCCGTTGGGCTTCTTATACCGTTGGGCTTCTTGTGCTATGATCTTTTGTGGCATGCTGTTCTTCTGGCCGTCTTCTGGCTTGTGTCGATCTCTTCTTCGATCGATTGTGGCTTGACTCAACGGGTTTTGGAGACTCTTCGTGCTATGACGACACTCTCAAGATGCGGATTTTGGATTATCTTTTTCTTTTTATAGTTTGGCCTTTCTTCAAATGCAATGCTATTGCATACGCTTTGCATTTGGAGGGGGGGTGTTAAGGAGTATTAGTATTGGTATAGAATTAGGAGTCCGTATTGTAGTTGGTTTACTATTCTTGTATCTCAAGACAGATGTACTATATATTATGGCCTTTGGCCCACAAGTAATACAAGTTGCATATTGTCTAACAGTTGTAAGGGTATTATGGGTATTTCACCTAAGATGTCATCCTTAGCTGGCCATACTCTTTATAAGGCTATCCTTGTATCCTGTGATATCAATCAAGAAATCAAACCCTAATTTTATCTTCCACTTTACTTTCCTGCACTTTACATGTTCTTATTATCCTGCAATTTATCCTCTCTTTAATCCTGCAATTTACTTGTTTTTAGCTCCAATTCCTGTCAAAATCCCAATTCCTGCGATCCTCTTCTATCAGGCACCCATCGGGGTCCTGCCAATTGGTATCAGAGCAGTTCAATCCGCCGTCCTGCTCCCTCCCTCGATTCGTCGATTCTTCCTCTTCGATCCGCACCCATGGCCAATTGGCAGGACCCCGATGGGTGCCTGATAAAAGAGGATCGCAGGAATTGGGATTTTGACAGGAATTGGAGCTAAAAACAAGTAAATTGCAGGATTAAAGAGAGGATAAATTGCAGGATAATAAGAACAGGTAAAGTGCAGGAAAGTAAAGTGGAAGATAAAATTAGGGTTTGATTTCTTGATTGATATCACAGGATACAAGGATAGCCTTATAAAGAGTATGGCCAGCTAGGGATGACATCTTAGGTGAAATACCCATAATACCCTTACAACTACTAAACCACTAATAACCCCATATTACCTACTCATCCTAGTCCCTGACATTCCTTCCCCCTTGAGACCATTGCTCAGTAATGGATAAACAGGTTTCTTCAGAAACTTTCATCTTTCAACTTATCAACCAAATAGTAATTCCATAGAACTTGATATCTTGGTGCTGATAAAGCTGAGAGTTGTTTGCATGGCATTGAAATTATCCTCCAGAATCAATTCATCCTTGTCAGGGAGGTTGAAAATGGATCAGCCAAAGAGCAATTCCATAGAACTGAATGTTTTTGTGCCCACTGATATTTTCTTCTATGAATAGTAACCACCATTTGGGCTTGTACCAAAGTAACATAGTACCAGGGTCCCATACGAAAGAAGCACTAGCCACTTGACATTGCCATTTTGTTAGTTCAGGAATCAGTAACCAAGACAAAGGTTTTTCAATTGCAATCCCAGCCGTCAAACCTTGCAGCCAGAGATAAATGGAAGAGGGTGTTCCAATTGTGATCCTCAGAACACAGGCATTGTGTAATTCTGGGTCAGTTGGATGACTCAACAATGTGCTTTGTTCAATGAATGAATTTTCGGATGCCATGTGCAAAAACTTGGCAAACTGTTTAGTTTCCTTTTGATCTTCCATGCAAACCATTCTCCAGCATGTTGTAGCTTGCTCACATGCCATCACTATTGTGGCCTGTCCAGGATCCCATGGCATTGGTATCCCAATTGAGAACGTACTGCACATTTTTATTGATGAATCCTGAAAATGCTGAGCTAAAAGGGTACTCCATGGCGACAACTTCACAAAGATGCATATCTGTTCAGCATCGCCAGTTGATATGCAGGGTAACAAATTCTGTGATTTAGCTACAGTATGCCCATTATCTCCAGCAGGAGTTGCAGTACACCAGAAAACTGATATAGCAAAATTCCTCAGACTGAAAACACCTATTTGCCAAGATGGAATGGCTTCAAGTAAGAAGCAAGCACCCTGTACAGCTTGTACAGCTGAGAATTGCTTACTGTTGCAGCTCATTAAGTTGAAATGAGTGTGTGCCAATGAATTCTCAGTCTTAAGTAATTCCAGTGGAATACCATGCATTGAAGAATCAGCACTACCATACCTCTCTGGAGGTTCAGTTGGTGGTGTATCTAGCATAACTTCATTAAACACCTTTGTACTGCTGATCAGTCGCCCAACATGTTCATTACCAATAGCGTCGTTGCTGCTGCCATTATTCAGAGGGATCACAAAAAATGCTGACGCTCCTGGATCCCATAGCAGTCTCAATTCTCTCATAATATGCTCAAGACTGAGATGGCTAGACCTTTTGGCAGATGAATAAGTGGCCTTTATCACAGGACAATTGCATGCCCTCTCATCATCTTTTTGTTGCAGCTCAAGAGTGTAATCCTGCACACCTTCTTGTCTCTCTTCTTCATGTGGCTGCTGCTTAGGAGTGGTAGTGAATACATCAGCAGACTCATCCGATTCGCCCTCTGTTTTTTTATCATAGACAGCAGACATTTGCTTGGAAGTAGCTTGAGGTAAGGGATAATTTTCTGGTACTTCATATGTCTGCTGCTCAGGACTACAAGTTGTAATGCCCGGGGTTTTTCCCCAAATTAGATTTTTGCTTGTTTTTGTTTTTGCATCATCATGACATCAGCATCATCGCATCGCATATTTTTGGCAATAAAATTTTTTTTTTATTAAACCCTATTTTATTTTTCTAAAATTGTCGGAAAATATTTTATCGAGACAGTCGTCTCCGTTTTTGAAAATTAATTTCCAAATTTAATTTGCAAAATAAAAATGTTTTGAGAATTGAGAGAGTAGCCCAACCCTGGCCCAAGCCCACCTAGCCTCCAAACCCTAATCCTGCCCTGGTCTTTTTCTGTTCCCACCCCCTGCACCTTGCAGCCACCCTCCTCCGTTTTCGTCGTTTCGCGAATCGGCCCTTCCACCTCGCAGACAAGTCCTTTTTCTTTCTTTTCTGGTCCCTTCCCTTTTCCTTTTTCTTTTCCTTTTCCTTATCTTCTCTTCTTCCTCCTCCCCTGCACCCGACGCAGCGCTCCCCGCACGCATCCTCCACCCGCACCTTGCTCTCCTTCTCCCTCCTGGTTGCCCTAGCCTCTCCCCTCTCCCCCCTCTGTCGCCGCCTCCCATCCTCTTCCTCTCTCTCCCTCTCAGCCTCCTCTCCACCATGATCCCGAGAGCTCTTCCATCTCCGACGCATGAAGCATCTCGAAGCCGTCCCCGTGGTCGCCGCGCAGGAGGTCCGCGGCCGGAAATTGAATGATGACGACGCCCTCACCCGAATCGCTGAAGCAGCCGGAGCCGGAGCCGCCCCGGAGCGTCGCCAGGTCGTCGTCCCCTACATCGTCTACAGTTCGAGTCGCTGCGCACGCCTACTTCGTCTTTGTCCCCTCCGTCCTCCTCTGGCCTATCAAGCTCGCCATCGACATCCCCGTGGTGAGAAGCCGCACCTCTCCTTTCCTGCTCGTTTTATTGCTGCAGGCGTCTCAAGTTTCTGCTCCTTGTATGTCCGCCATGGACACTGTGTCTGCAAGCTCCTGCTTTTGGACGATGCCATGTCCTGCTGCTTCTCTCCTATCTCTCTCTTGCACCTGCTCACGCTCGCCTGGCCACCTCTATCACGTGCACACGCCACACCCCGGCGTGCTCGATCTCCGGAACCAGCAGCGCTGCTGCATCTTCGTCATCGTGTTTTCCCTGAATCTGAAACTGTGCAGCTGCTGTCTAAAAATTCAGTTAACAGCGTTCCCTTTCCTTCATGTACCTCCCGAAGCCTTTGTCTATCGAAAACTCCAGCACAGCCCGATGGCTAGCTCTATTCCCCTCAGCCCAGCAGACCCGAGTTCAACTCCCCCGGGCTGCAATGCCCACCCTTTTATTTTCAGTTTTATTTTTGTTTTTGCAAATTATGTTCTATATCATATCTTTGGATCTATAACTCCAATTGCAAAATATATTATATGAATTTTGATCAGAAAAATGTAAGGAATTTGAATATGCCATCCATGCTCATGTTTGCATCATGTAGCTTGCATTTTATTTGTGTTTTTTTTATTTCACCTAAATAATTAAATATGGAATATGTGGGTTCTAATTTAATTGTTAACCCGGTTCCATTTAATTTTGAGTAGCTCACCCATGCATTGTTTAGACTTGCTAATAACATTTAATTTTGATGGTTAGAAAAATAACTTGAACCATATATTTAAATGTCGGAATCCGGTTCCGATTAATTTGGCTTAATTGCATCTTCTCATGTCTTGCCATGTCATGCATGCATTGCATCAACATGCCGGATCTTTTGCCGTAGTAGTAAAATGCATCTTTTATGTTTCCAGTGTTTGTTGCTTCTTCGGGAATAGGACGATGAGTTGATGTGAGTAACGACAAGTTCTGCTACCTCTACCGGATTGCAGGCAAGTGATACTCCCTTGCTATCTTCGCTTGTTTTCTGTCTCTCACTCGTCCTATCTTTTGTTCCTTGCTAGCCTTATGTATCGATGCTTGTGTCCCGATCCTATATGCATGTTTACCTTGCAGCCATGATATGCCACCACCCCCATGACCTACTACCCTGTTGCTTGTTTACCTTGTTGGCCTGCGAGTCGTAGCGCATGCTTAGCCTTGTCTTGCTCGAATCTTGCTATCTTTAGCTAGTCTTGCTTTAATATGATAGTTGGTTTTAATACACATGATAATCTATAATGTTTGGCGATGGGATATAATTAATAAAGATAAGGCACCGGCGGAAGGCCAATCGTGGTGATTTGTTCTGCTAGTGTCGCCTAGGACCCGAGTTCTTGTCCTCTGATCCAAGAATGAGCGCACTACCCACATGTGGGAGGAAATGGGACTCCCCTCGACCTAGTACCCGGATCTGCAGCCTTGTCCAGGGCGCCACAAGTAGTTCGGGTGTTTCCATTTGCGCGGCGCTATATTATATTGTTGCAGGTACACGGATGGGACGCCTCCGATACGATGATGGTTACTTACGGTAGGGTTGCGGGATGGGCGTTAATCGCATGTGGAAGGAGGGGCAATCGTATGAGTGTTCCCTCCCGAAGCCGTTCACGCATCGGCTGAGTCCACCTCGGAGCTTCGGCCGGACTTTCAAGGTGGGTCAGACTTAGCTAGGTGGTTCCCTGGACTTGTGTGGTAGTGAAGGAAAGTGTAGCGTCGGACACCCTGCCAGCATACCCCGGAAGTGTGCTAATTGCATGGCAAGAAGGGTTGAAGTGCGTGTGGTTACATTTGTGCACCCCTGCAGGGTTAAATCTTTTCGAAAAGCCGTGTCCGCGGTTATGGACGACTTGGTGATGATGCTGGCTAACAAGATCATAGACAACTTACACCTGATGTTAATAAATTGATTAGTAAGATAGAGCTACTTCAATAATAAATTATAAAATTGCCAACTGTGTGAGTGCCTTTGGGCTTGCTGCTCGTAGGATAAACGGGCTGGTAAGGAATCGGCTGGGTTATGTTTGGTGTTAGTATAGTTGGTTCCCTATACGCTCTCTTACCTCCTCTCTATTAGACGAAAGTTGTAGCGTGTCTCTATAAGTTGTTAGTGCTGCTTGCCGCCACCTCAATCGCTAACCCTTTTCCCCGGAATTCCAGCTTTGATATCTTGTGAGTATTACTTGCCAGTACTTCTACTAGTACTGACCCCTTCGGGGCTGCTATTCCAATGCAGCCAAACATGTTTGAAGTCTGACGACATTAGCTTGGGAATCTCTCCGGCTAGGCTTGGCCTGGGCAGGGATATGGTGCCTTTGTTTATATTCAGGACTCTTAGTCCAATTTGTATCTTGTCCGTAGCCGGACGCTACCCGCTTCCGTTGTCAATTGGATCTTTGTATTGTATCTTGGTTCTTGACTCGGTGAGTCGTTGTTGTATAAATGTTCTTTTGTGGGTTCCATCGAGAACTGTTGTAATGTTATCACAATTCCACCCGCATAACGTGTGTATTGCGACGTGCACGTTATGCCTGGTGGGCGTCCTTTAGGATCGTTATTATGCGGATTTGGCTGGAACGCTCAAATCTGCATAGTACCGATCTTGGGGCGTTACACAAGTGAACACTTGAACGAACTCATTTGAGCAGCCATCTGACTCGTCATCATAGACATCGAACATTGGCAGTCGCTCGAATGCCTGAAACTGCATTAGGCCAGTCGCAGTAGCAGACATGGCTGAGTGTGAGGAGTGTGTCTCCTTTTCAGATGCTTTCCTCAAGTACTTGGAGGTCTGCTTAGTTTCTGGTTTGTCCTCCTCATATAGTTGTTGCTCATGAGTGCCCTTGGTCACAAAACTGAACACTGGTATACTGGTTTGCACCTGCTGTTCTGAAATGTGTCCTTTCATGCAAGGAGTAACAGGCTGAGAGCTGTCGCTGACTTCTTCTTGAAGGATGGCAGAAGTGTCATGGCTTAAGTGTCCAGCATCATTATTAATTTCAGAGAACAACGCACGTGAATAATCATCAAGAATTTGCAATTCCGTAGGATTTGCATGCTTAATATCCAGTCGACAGTAAGTACAGTATAGATACCAACCATTTGTAGCTCTCAAAGCAATATCAGCCATGTAACCATGTTGATATTGGATTAAGAGTTTACGGCCATGCTGATTCAAGGATTGAAATATTATTTCCACGACTCCATATATAGAGAATAGGTGGTTGAGCACATCAATAGGCACTGGATGTTTTACCTGATGCATTACCACACTCGAAGAGTTGGACAGTAGCTGCATGTCATGGCACTCGTTTCATAATCAGGGCATGAGCTTCTGTCGAGCATCTGATGACCTGTGTGACTGTTGGACTGGTTCCATTGCAACGAGCTAGAAAGTCCACTGCCCATGCCAAAACTTGGTGTTGGCATTCCATCAAACACATGCAAGGCAGGAGAATCAGATGTAGTACCTTGTTGAAAATCTGGCTGCCAACCTGTGCTCTTGTAACTTGCTGTCGTGATGGAGCTTGTGCAAGAGCTGACACACATGGGTGTCGGCGCGGGAATTTGGTACTTGCCCACCTCCTTGGTGATGCAGGCGACATGGCTGGCGCCGGGCGCGGGGAGGTCCATGGCCGCAGCGGGTGAAGACGAGCCTATGGAGATGCGGTTGGCGGTGGCGGCCTTGGAGGACGAGAGGTCGTCGAAGCTGGACAGAGGTTGGGCTTGGTGCGTGACGAAGCTGTGGTTGGGGCCGGAGTTGGGCATGGAGATAATCTCAGGACCCGTGTACTTCTGGACGAGCTGCTCGCCGTCGACGGACGTGTCACCGGCGCCGTTGCCCTTGGCGTGGTCACGGCCCTGGCAAGTGAAGTCAGGCGTCGCGGGGTGGCAGGCGACGCTGCTCTGCTCGATCTGGTAGGTCGTGCCGCCGTAGCGCGTGCTCGCGCCGTCGTCTTCTTCTGTCTCGCGGCCAGGATCAATCCATGGACTTGGTGAGGACGGGACCCACGGTTGGGTGTTGGTTGGTGTCGATCCCGGAACTCCTATGGCTGGTGGCGTTGAGGTGGGTCGCGATGTTGCCTCCGGCGGTGACGCGTGAGCTTGGTAGTAGGGATTAGGGAGAACGGGAGTTGGGTCATGCGGGTAGTGGTAGGCTGGAGGTGGTCGTGGTGGCTGATTTGGGTCAATTTGGGTGGGAATTGGGAAGGGAAAAATGGAGTAGCCGAGCGGTGGAGCGGGGAAGAGAAAAGGCACGGTCGCCATGGGAGTGGACTGGAGCGGATTTGGGAAGAGGAGGGTGGGGAATTTTGCGATTCGGATCACAAAGCCGTCGGGGGAATTTTTTGGCCCGAGATTCGATCGCTCTGATACCAATTGGCAGGACCCCGATGGGCGCCTGATAGAAGAGGATCGCAGGAATTGGGATTTTAACAGGAATTGGAGCTAAAAACAAGTAAATTGCAGCATTAAAGAGAGGATAAATTGCAGGATAATAAGAACAGGTAAAGTGCAGGAAAGTAAAGTGGAAGATAAAATTAGGGTTTGATTTCTTGATTGATATCACAGGATACAAGGATAGCCTTATAAAGAGTATGGCCAGCTAGGGATGACATCTTAGGTGAAATACCCATAATACCCTTACAACTACTAAACCACTAATAACCCCATATTACCTACTCATCCTAGTCCCTGACACTCCCACCTCCAATCCTCTGATGATGAGTAGGAGAAGGACTATAAGGACGGCGAGGCCCTGCCGCCGCCGCTGCTCGATCCAGCGGCTCCCTCCCCCGGCGCATTTCGAGTCGGGGAACCACGCCAACTCCAGGGGCAGCTAGAGGTGCGGGAAAGGGGGCGGCTTCTAGGGCCGCGGGGGCAAGAAGGCATGCCTCGCCTGCGGCGCGCGGTACTGCGCTGTCTGCGTGCTCCGGGGTCCGGGCCATGGGGTCCATGCCGGAGGGGTGCAAGTGCCTGGCCTGCATCGGCGGTCCCGTGGCCGAGTCGAGACGGGACACGCTGCGCCGGGGGTCTGCAGCGAAGGTGGAGCTCGTCATGAGGAGCGGGCGCGAGTGCGCCGTGAACCAGCTACTGCCGGAGGACGTCTACATCGACAGGGAGAGGCTGGCATCGGAGGAACTACCATTGCTGCAGCGCCCGCAGGGGTGCACATGCCCTCCTTCCAGGCTCCGGCCTGGCTTCTATTGGTACGATAATCTCTCCGGCTTCTTGGGCAATGTACGTGAGCTGTAAGATTTGGCAGGAGAATTATTGTGATAGTTTGGAATATCAACCAATCTGGTCCACGGTAGGAGACTATATTGTTTGACCTCTATAGCCACTAGCCAGTAGTGTGATGTCACTGCAGTGTTTTAGCCAGTTAGTTATATGACTTTTTTGGGGTTATATTTCCATGAGTAGTTCACAGGAGAGAAGCAATTAGATTTTCAAATGCGAAATTAAATGACTGGGGTGCTATCTATTTCTGACATGCTTGTGCTGATTTGTTGGGGAAGATGGAATTTTAAGTTAGAAAGTGTCATGCTTTTGTCCTGCATTTCAGTTGAGAAATCCAATTGTTCATGATTAATTTTACTTGCTTATTTGCAATAATATTAATGATATATATCATCCACGACTTCATTTTTGAAGTATTTTTTGATTCTATCCAGGAGGGACACAAGCTCCATTGCCAAATCTAAATGTCGGAGGTCTTTTAGAAGAAAATGCGAGCAATGGGAACACTGGAATCTTGATAATTGGTCACGAGATTATAAAATCTGAGCTGCAATACTTAAGATCTGGAATTGATTTACTCTTACCAAATTTTGAGATTCTGGAATCGCATCTTGCTTACCTATCTTCTTGGTTTAAGTTGGCAGGAGTTCATTGTGCTGGGAAACCTCACTTTTGGTTGAATGCCGATGGAACTTATCAAGATGAAGGCCAAAAAACTGTTGAAGGGAAGATTTGGGATAAGGTAGTTCTGAAATTCATCTTTTCTTAGGTGACATATATTTTATTGTGAGGAGTCTGACCTAAGCTAAATGTATCTGCACTTTTAACCACCCTATAGTGAAGCTACTTTAGTCCTGTCCTGTAATTGCCAACTCCTAACAAAGCGAGTAATCAATATGGTGAAGAGGCTGTTAATATGGGAAATCGAACTGACTACTTGGAGGAAAGGACGATCCAGAAGCTTTTGTTGTTTGGATCAGGGACAAGCACTGATGGGGGGATACTTTATAGGTAGGCCCATGGACCCGGAAAGTAGACCCGCCAAGAACAAGAAGGCCAATGCCGAGTCACGAGACGAGTCACATGGGCTGGGCTGGAGACAAGCCGACCAAGGCCCGTGTGGAGAAGGGGGCTCGTCTAAAGAAGGAGTCCAAGTACAACCCGGAGTTCTAGTTTGGAAGGACAAAGCCTAGAGTAGGACTCCGTGTATGAGTAGAACCCGATACAGATTGTAAGTCCAGGAACCCGCCACCTTTATAAGGGGGGTCCTGGATCGTAGTGAGCTAAGCCAAGTCAAGTTAGAGAACCCCTAGCCACCAGAGAGAAGTCGTCGGCTCCTGAGTTGTAGGAGCCGGGTCCTTGTAATCGAGATCTAGCAAAGAGCAATAACATAGAAGCAGGAAGTAGGTCTTTACCTCTAATCAGAGGGGCCGAACCTGGGTAAATCCTTGTTCCCTGACGAGATTAACCGTTCCCACGTACTTTGATCACCGATGGCCCCAGAACTCATCTTCCCTGAGTAAGAACTTGCCGTGACAACCCCATGACAGTTGGCGCCCACCGTGGGGCCTATGGTGACGAGAGGAGTTGAGATCGTTGGAGCGGCTCGTCGGTCTATGGAGAAACTCGCCATCGGGCGGGTCTACACTAATGAACATGGAGAGACCGAGATCGATGACTTAGGCTGGACTTCGGAGATGAACGAAGTCGACGAGGGCTACCAGCTTGTATTTGGAGGAATCAACGTGTTCGTCGGCATGGTTTGCGCGTCAGGTCTTCGCGCGAACTCGGCGGAATCTGTATCAGAGCCAACTGTTATCGTCGAGTCCGATGGCGAGGAGTCGGTCGGAACTTCAGAGGTCGGCATCATCGCCGAGTCTGAGGAGCCTCAAGCTGAGAAGTCAGAGATGCTGCAAGAGCCAGATTCAGATTACGATGCAGATTCCGAGTCTATTTTACCCTTGTTTGAATATCGGCTTGGGTATGGTATAGAGGAAGAAGATTATGAGGAGTCGCCAGTACGCGCCCGTATTGTGGGAGTCTACATGTCTGGAAATGGCGGAAATCAATTTGATCCGGCTCTATTGACAAAGGAAATTAATGCAAATAATGCTGTAGAAAGGGCGACGGATTTAACCAACGCTCGTGCTGCGTTGGAGAGGCAATTAGCTGATATCACAGAGGCAAACCGTAGACTGGCCGAAGAGCGGGCCCGAGTCCAAGATGAGGCTCAAGTCGTGCGGAGGCGCCGCGAGGAGCTTACTTCAATTCAACACCGCAGAGCCAGGAGTCGCTTGCATGATGGAGTCCACATCAATCCAACCAATCTATTCACCACACCTAATGGTCCAGGCAGAGGAGCCGGACTAGGAGGCTCAGCGGCAGCAGGAGGCGCCGCAGGAGGAGGAACAGGAGCACCACCACCACCCCCAGAAGGACCGGGAGGCAGCCGTACCAACGGACCACCGCCTGAAGGAGGAGTCGGAGGAGGAGCATCTGGTGGCTTAGGGTCTCAGCCTAACAGATTTCATACTCCAGAGGGACATTACTCTAATCCTATGGACAACGTTCATGCGGCGACTCTGAGATTGGAGAATATCGTGGTACCAGAGGGACCAGCGGGTCAGGAGACTCGTGAGGCTATCGAGTTACTGAAGACAGCTTTGACTCAGCAAGCTTTGTATCCAGCTTTTCTAGATGCAAGTAGGCTACATTCAACACCTTTCAACTCGGGCACGAGGAGTCGGCACGGCGAGTCCAACCCGGCCAACTCTACAAGTGCAAGGCGTCGTGAACAAGAGAGGAATCGCGCAAATATACCAACTACTTCACGAGCTCAGCTAGTGGTTGATGAAGCAAGGCAACGACGAGAAAGAGAACCAGCAAGAGCTCGGGAGGCAGAGAGGGACAGGGCATTAGCTGGTGCAGTTAACCCGCCTCAGCCAACCCGGGCGCATGAAGAGGTGACTTCTCCTGGTGCTTCCCCAGCATTAACAGGACCAGAGTGCCTGTCTGATGCCATCAGGTCCGAGTCCTTCCCTAGCAGTTTCAAGGAGTCGCGCAAGGTTCCAAATTATGAGCCCAACATGGACCCGACTTCTTGGTTGGGCACATACGAGATGGCTATGAGTATTCGTAATGCCACAGGTAATCTGTGTGCCAATTTTCGTTCAGAGATTATGCCTTTTGAGGTAGTGGATCTTAAGAGTCCATACCATGCTCTTTTTGGTCGACCTGCATACTTTAAGTTTATGGCCAGACCATGCTATGTTTACTTGAAGCTCAAGATGCCAGGTCCAGCAGGAGTCATTACAGTTAATGGCAGCAGACAGATGGCGTTGGAGTGTGAACTAGGTGATGCAGCTATGGCTGAGACAGCTTGTGCTAAAGAGGAGCTGAAATTTTACAAGGCAAATGTGGACCCGGAGGACAACTCGGTCCTTAAGAAGCCGGCCACAGAGGAGAAGATGAAATTCAAGTCAGCTCAGGACACAAAGCAAGTCGACTTTACCCCTGGTGATTCTTCCAAGCAGTTCACCATTGGGGCACACCTCTCTGATAAATAGGAAAGCGCGCTCGTCGAGTTCATCCGTGAGAACCGGGACGTCTTTGCATGGAAGCCATCTGACATGCCAGGAGTCCCGAGAGAACTCGCCGAGCACAGCTTACATGTTAATCCTAATGCAAGACCAGTTAAGCAGGGTCTGCGCAAGTTTCATGATGACAGGAGGAAAGCCATAGGAGAAGAGGTGGCTCAGCTCCTCGCAGCCGAGTTCATCAAGGAAGTCTTTCACCCAGAGTGGGTGGCCAATCCAGTGTTAGTATCAGAGAAAACAGGAGAGTTGCGTATGTGCATCGACTTCACGGGCCTAAACAAGCATTGCCCTAAGGACCCGTTTGCATTACCTCGTATCGACCAGATCATCGACTCCACAGCGGGGTCAGAGTTGCTTTGTTTCTTGTATGCCTATTCAGGGTACCACCAGATCAGACTCAACATAGAGGATGAGCTGAAGACGTCCTTCATTACGCCCTTTGGAGCATTTTGCTACACAACAATGCCCTTTGGACTCAAGAACGCAGGAGCCACATATCAGAGATGCATCCAAAACTGTTTCAAGGAACAGATTGGGAGAAACGTTCATGCATATGTGGACGATGTGGTTATCAAATCTCAGAAAGCCGACTCTCTGATAGCAGATTTGACAGAGACTTTCAATAATTTGCGTAAGTATAAAATGAAGCTCAATCCTACCAAGTGTGTTTTTGGAGTCCCTGCAGGCAAACTCCTAGGTTTCATTGTTTCAGAGAGAGGCATTGAGGCAAATCCAGAGAAAATCAAGGCTATCCATAACTTGCAGAAGCCGACTTGTCTGAATGTGGCACCCCCCTCTGACACATATCGCCAGAGAGGCGGTCGCCCCGTGCGCCAGCCCAGGATATCCGGCCGCACGTTACGACAATGCAACATAGCAGAAATATCATTACACAATCAGGCCCAGAGGGCTACAAATGGTTTTACATGGCCATAAAGGCTTGAAAAATTATCAAGGCCAAGTATGGCACTGGACAGAGTTTAACTGGCAGCGGAAGACAATGATACGGCAACGGCTTAGTGCGGCTCCATTCCACAGGCATCTGGCTGGGCTACTGATCCTAGCACGCTCTTGCTCCATCTCTTTGCTATGGTAGAAGAGGAATCCTCTCAACGTCTGGCCACATGAAAAGCCAGTTTGAGTACGGTGACGTACTCGCAAGAAAACAACCACAAGACATGAACAGTCAAGCAATCAGGCAACAAGTAACTAGCAACAGAAATAATCTAAACATGGTAAGTGTCTACTTACGGCAGTCCAAGTGGGTAGCAACAGGGCAGCACTACAAATCATGGCATAAGCAAATAATAGGGGTATCACCAGTACAGAGTCCAAGCCAGGTGGGGTTGGATCATATACCGGTGATCACACAAGAGAACTTACCTGTGACGAATAACGAGTGTACCCGTTGGTACCAAATATTTTAACATCCTGTCATCGCAACTAGGCCCAACGGCCTTACCACACCAGTCAAACGGCTAGGCCCACTGGCCTCATGTTTCCGCTTTGGGCATGCACGGTTGATGTTCGCTCCAACCTAACTCTAGGCTCCCCACGATCACACCGTCACCCCAGTACACGGCTAACCATCCACATCTCAAGTAACATTCCCTGCAACAGCTTATTGTTCATTTAGTGAAATCAGGTTGTTCATCTTTCTTTCACACGGATCTTAAGTTTAACCTCCGGACTCGACAAAGGACAATAGTGTGACCGACACTGAACTGTTCCATAACCTAGGAACAAGGCTAGCTGCTAGTTGACACACTCTCGAGAGGTTGCAGTTACCACCCATCTAAGTGCACCTTACTTAGCTAGGGCAAGATACACTTACATAACCGTTCACGCTACCAAGACACTCCCTGTATAGCTACCGACATAACTTTATGTCTTATGACGAAGTGAATCCGGCACGTCCCCAACTCATGAGCGACGCCTTGCTCCGGAACCTTCACAAGACTAGCCCCGACCACAACTATGCAGTATCCGACTAGACTTGCCAAGTGGGTAGCATCAAAGGAGGCCTGATAGGTTACATAGGCTATGGCTCTCCCATTTGGGCGACAGTGGTAGTGCGTTCAAGGTTCAGATTGGTGGCACTATGGACTGACCCTATCGAAGTTTGGAGGGGGTTTTCATTTAATCCAGTTTCTTTCAACAACATGTCCAAACAACAGAGGATTAGTCCAACACAATAAAGGATTAGTCCATCACAACAAGTATAATATCATATCAACATGAAATAGATTAGTCCAATGCAAAACCATAATATCATATCAATATGAAACAGAAGCAAACTGCACACAATAGTTCAAGCAATAAGCAATAATAATCATGTAATAATTCAGCAAAGATGAATAAATTCAACCNTGTATTTAGTCGCCGGCCGGAACTCAACCCACACTTGATGGGTTTATCGTATTGCAGGAAGTAAAGGTACATGAAATAATAATACTGAAAGTAGGCGCGATTCAATCCACGTGGGCGTGTAGTCTCCAAAATAAACCGAAAAAGCAATCATAAGAAAGAAAGCATCCATTCCACTCGAGTATTAACTCGACGTGGTGTCAGCAATCTTGGCAAAAAGACCCAAATGAAAAGCCAGCGTCCCAAGCATCGCAGTCAAAGCGGGCATACGCCAGCCAAGTTTGACGGAGGGAGAAGAAGCAAATAACTCTTTGGCAAATGCCCCAACTCCGAGGATCATAAGACGACATTCGTCCGCTCCTCACCTCGGCGAAGGAGAAGAAGCAAACAATCATGGGAACGCATGTTTTTATAGTTATCCAGTTAGAGGGTTCGACACAGCCACGCAAATGCGAGGCGCACAAATTATTCACACGTCATTCTAACAACACATGGATGATGAGTGAAGCATGGCGTCGCTAACTATACTAGAATGGAATCACGGCGTTGCTATCTAAGCTCGAATTTAAACATAGCAAGCAAGTACACACATGGAATCATCTGCATCGAATAGCCCCACATAAATACCACGCATGACATGATAATATGCGACAAACTGCACCGCTTGAGTGTTCATAGCAAGTGGTTAGCTTGCCTGCGAAGACGGCTCCGGATGGTTCGGGGGAGGGGGTCTCGGACTCGTCGCGGGTCGGAACCCCGGGAACGCCTGAATCGAGGTGCGATACAACGCATAAATAATAGCCACGAAAACAACTATTTCATAAATACAATGGCCAGCACCATTGGATAGAGCTCTCTGAGACAAATTTTTAGAGACGTAAATCACCTCAAACGGAGGTACGGTTCAAAAGTTATGTACGAGCGACGGATAGCTATCTACAGCTCACCTGCAGGCTACGGTTAACTAACTGCCGCGTGCGCGGCGCATAGCTGGCTGCTGCCCAGGTCAGACCGGTCGCGTACTCCGAGGAAAGGCGCAAACCTAAGGCAAAAACGTATTCCTTGAAATACGCCTTTAGCTAGCTTCTTCCGGATCGATCGGCCGCTTCGTCCGCGCCGGACGCGCACGGCGTCGCGGAGGGAGACGACGAGGGATGCCGATGCAGCGGCGGCGGGGGGCTTGGTAGGCTGCCGCGGACGGCCGCGGGAGGCGGAAGGGACGGCTCCGGGGCGGAGCACCGAGCTCGCCGAGCTCGGCTCGGGCCCTGGCGAGGGGGCGGCAGCGCCGGGACGGGGAGGGCGCGGGGGAAGGACGGCACGGCGGCGGCTCGCCGCGGTTGTGGGAGGTGGGGCCGGCGGCGGGGACGTGGTCAACTTCCTCCTTCGCACGAGCACGCACGGGAGCGTACGGGGTGGCGCCGGAGGTCGACGGCTGCCGGCGATGGGCGGCCTGGCGGGGCCAGCCAAGGACGGCAGCGATATGGTGGTGCAGCGCCGCGCCCGGGGAGGGTCCGAGGTGGTCGGGGAGAGGCTCTGCGCGAGGGGCGCGTCGAGCACGGGCTCGGCCGTGGTCAGCCGAGGATGAACGGGATGGCTTCGGCCCCCAACTGCTGCTCCGGAGGGTTGGCTAGCAAGGGCAGGGGAGGGTGAGCAAGTGGTGGTGCGGCTGAGGGAGAGTGAGGGGCAGGGGGAAAATGGGGTACGGGGTTCAGGGGAGCTGCCATTTTCGGTTTTTAAAGGGGGGTGGTGACCAGGGTTGAGGTTTCACCACGGTTAAAGTGTCGGTGACCCAACTCAGGGGTTAGGATCGAGAGCCGGATAGGAACGATGAGCTGGACGCGCAGTGGTGCACAGGGGATTCACTGGTGCCGGGGATTAGGGCTTGGCAGATTTAGGTCACGCCTAATCGGGCGTCCGGGATGTCCAGAGCGCGACGCGAGCGACATCATCGCGTTCCCGTTGACTCGGGGGCATGAAATGGGAAACGGGTCGCACCACTGGGTTCATAACGACGAGACCAACACAACAAAACTAGAATCACTCAAAGGCGACAAACTTTTATGTATAAGATTTTCAGAAAACCGGGGTTGCGCCAGGTGTCCGATGAAATGACAGAGGTCTTCCCCATCTCAGAAAAATCCCAAAAATTCACAGTAGGCTAGGATAGGTATAAGGAGTATGTCTGTGAAGTTTTAGCTCAATTGGATACCTAGAGGTTGGTCAAATAATTCGGTGTCCAAAAATGCCCTAATGGCATGGGTATGCCAAGTAAACCAAATCAAATGATCTTGAAATGATCTTCTGGATAGGGGGTTATATATGGGAGTTTGTCAAGGTGGCAAAGTTTCCATGCCTAATGATTTTTGTAGCTAGGGGTTGCTTTGGAAATTGCAATAGGCAGGAAAAGGGCATTACAAAGGAAGTACCTCAAATATTGCTCAAATGAGGTTGGGCCAATGGAGTGAAATGTTCACGATGTTAAATCATGCACCTCACAAAAATTTCAGAATTTTTGGATGAGTGGAAGGTGTCCAAATAATTTTTGGACTGAAAATGGCATAATAGGAAATATGAATAAACTTGGAAATATTGCATGGGACTATGGAATATTTTTGCATGGGAGGGATGTATCTGTATGAGGGAACCATATGGTAGTTTGGTAGAATTTATTTCAAGCTATAATTGGGATGGTGGCTTTTGGTGGGATAGATGGGAGGGTTTTAGTATGTTCAAATGGAATCAATGTTCGACCGACAAAACAATGGTATGAAGTTATGGTGGGTGTCGACAAGGGTCTTGGATTGTTGGGAAATTTCTAAGAGAGCGAAACCAAAGTCAAATCAAAGAGCAACAGGTTTGAAGAAAATATTTTGACAAAATGGAAAAAGTTTTTCAGGCGTGAGAAAACATCACTAACATTAGGGACGAATTTTCAGGATGTGACACGATCCCACGGTGGACTATTTAGACAAAGACGCAATTGGACTAAACGGTCTTTGTTCCTTGTCGTGATGCCTCCATAAACATTATCATGTCCTTTTTGTCATAGCTAAATTGGGTTTGTGTCATGATCTTGTCAATTGCTAGCTGTAATTCGCTCACCCATCATATGCATATTTTATCTACTTGAGAGAATCCACTAGTGAACCCATGGCCCCCGGTCTATCTTTTACATTATTTTCAACCTCATTTACTTGCATGTAATCATCATTACTCCTCTGGTCACTTTTCATATTTTATCTATTTCATCATACAATTAACCGCTTTGTGTTCTGCGAGACCGGAGAGATTGACAACCTCTCCGCCGTTGGGGGCAAAGTATTTTGGTTGAGTGTGTGCAGGTCCATGTCTGTTGAAGGTTAAGCGCCAGAGATCTTCAACATTTACCTCGTTGTTGATTTCAAAGTCCTACTAGTTCGATAAACCTCGGATCGTTAATCGAGGGAAAACTGCTACTAGCTACAATTCCGCCTACGCTTGGGGCACCACCCAACTTATCCATATCCACCTACGCTTGACAGCAAGCCTGATGCTTTTATCTATCTTTCGTTAGTTTTAAGTTTTTTTATTTGAGCTGCAGAAGTGCCTCGAAAAATTCGATCTTTACAGACTGTTTAGATTTTGACAGATTCTGCTTTTATTTTGCATTTGTCTCTTTACCATCGTCATATGTGATACTCTAGGGGTGGAGTGCCACATTGAGGCTTAGTAAACTGTAGCTAATGTCTAATAAAGTTGGTTTGCAATTTGTCATGAGTTGAACACATGTGCATTTTAATTTATGAGCACTAACCCTCTAATCGAATTATGAGAAGTTTTGTGTGAACTGAGTTTTTAAGTTCCAAAGGAGAGGAATATGAAGAAATCGAGGATGGATCAAAGCTCAAGCTTGGGGATGCCCCCATGGCACCCCCTATGAATATCAAGAACTATCAAGAGTCAAAGCTTGGGATGCCCAAGGCATCCCCTCATCTTCATCGACTATCATAAGGTCCTCTTCGTTGAACTTCGTTTTTATCACTTTACATATTATGTGCTATGCTTGGAGCGTCTTTTTACTTTCAGTTTTATTTGTTTGTTTGCTGGTCATATCTTTGTTGGATCCTAGCTTTATTTGTGTGGGAGAGAGACACGCTCCGCTTTTTCGCCTGAATACTCCTTTGCTTCGCTTATATCTTTTTGAGTACTCTTAGCTACTGTCTGTTTCTAGTAAGCTCTCTCTTTTAGCTTTTATCTTGTTTAGAGCTGCTAGTTGTTAAGTTAAACTCTCTTGTTCTTCACTTATATTTGTTGGAGAGTTGTTTTGGTTGCTTGGTTAATGTGTTAGATTGGAAAAATGCTATGCATGTGGCAGTAGTATGAAATAGAAAAACCTGCATAGTCTTGTAGATCACTATGTGGATAATTTGATACTCTTCAATTGTTTTGAGGCACTAAAATAACTAATGGTGAAAATGTGTTGGTTAATGGTGTTAGAGCTGATTAGTGGAGAGGTGTTATTAAAGCATGGAGCTGTACTTTTCTGAACTAAACAACCTAAGTCAACAATGCTAATGTGTCATGAATTCTACTAAGTTGAAAATAAGTCCCTAGTGGGTAGTTACTGCAACGGTCGGGGAAGCCAACGGGGCACTTGTGTCACCGCCACGATCCCTCTCGGGGTGTCTCTAACCATTTGTGGAACATTGAAACTGCTAGTTGTTTGCAATATACGAAATGCATTGTGAGCTTTGGTTTTTGGCACTTCCACTTCCATATTTTGCTAGCCTCTTCGGTGCTGCGCAATGCCCTCTCTCACATTGAGATTGGTGCATAATTCGCGAGTACATCCAACTCCGTGGAAGAACCTCATCCTGTTCTCCTACACATAAGTCAACTATCCTCCTCAAACAGCCACCATATACGTACCTACCACGGCATTTCCATAGCCGTTCCGAGATACATTGCCATGCAACATCCATCATTACATTATGACTTGATGTCGTTCTTCATTGCCATATAGTTTGCTTGATCATTTGAGTTAGTGTGCAACGTGGCTTGCCACATGTTCTACATTTTTTCCACACTACGCTCGATCATGCATATCTTCTTTTATACATCATGTATTAGTCTTATGAGTTATGAGTACCAAAAGTGTGATGATCATCTTGTAAAAATAGAGTGTTGCCCCTACCTGTGAGCATATTGAAAAGAGTCCAAAGTGGCCACATAAAAGAGTCCAAAAGAAACCAATAAGAGAAAATTTAAAAGAGCCACGGAGGCCACAATTAAAAAAAATAAGAAGAGAAATATAAAAGAGAGAGGGGTCAGCACTACTATCCTTTATTCCACACTTGTGCTAGTAGCACCTACACTTCATTATAGACAGTTTTCATGTTTTCATTTGTATAACTATGTGGGGAATTAACGTTATAGAACTTGGCTTGTATATTCCAAGGATGAGCCTCCTCAAGTGAGCTCTAGGTCTTCATGAGCAAGCAAGTTGGATGCACCCCCACTAGTTCCATTGGAGAGCCTTCATACACTTATAGCTCTATATGCATCCGTTGCATGGCAATCACTACTCCTCATACAGTGTCAACTACGGGACTTCCTTCTGTCTTGTGGTTACCTTCTCCACTGTTTGAGCCTTTCTTTTTGACCTTCCAAACCTCCATTATTGTTTTCTTTGCCATAACATCATGGTGCCAAAGCCACTTCTGACTTGCACTAGTTGAGTAGACTTTGAAACGGTTGATTTATGAAGTAGATGGATTTGGACACCTGACTCGAGCTTGGCTATTTTGATGAATGACTAATTAGATGCTTTGAAGAATGATTGATACTTTACATTGGAGACATAATTCGCAATTCTTCTTTCTAAACCTTATGTATGGTTCCATGTCTCCAATGCACTTATTCATGAAAAGTTTCTAACATTTGTTAGCTAGCGTTTGTTAATCATTGTTTGCTTAATGTCAACTATAGACAATTGTTTTGGATCACCTTATTCACTTCATGTGCTTTCCATTACTATCTTTATCAAGATTATGTTGGTAGCATGTCTCATCAAAAATTATTTGTTATCACTTACCTACTCGAGGACGAGTAGGTGTTAAGCTTGGGGATGCTGATACGTCTCAAACGTATCTATAATTTTGAGTGATCGATGTTAGTTTTGTGATATTGTCACATGTTTTTACTGTTATTTATATCATTTTTATGCATTTTGTCAGACTAACCTATTGACAAGATGCCTAGTGCCAGTTCCCTGTTTTTGATGTCTTTTTGTTTTAGAAATTTACTTCTGAAAATATTCTCGGAATTGGACGAAAATTGACGGAGATTATTTTTACGCCAAGACGAAGACGGAGCCCGAAGGGCAGCCTCGGAGGCGTCCCACAGGGCGCACGCGGGTACCAGCCGCGGCCTGGGGGGGACCCGCTGGTGGGGCCCGCCCCTGCCCTGTGGGCACCTCCTCGGCTCCTCCGACTCCTATAAAATCACAATTAACCTAAAAATATCAAGGCGGCCATTATTTTCCAAAAACTCGACCCCGACACGCGTCACCGAAAACCCTAGTTCGGGGTCCAATCTGAAGTTGATCCCGGCACTCTGCCGGAGGGGAGATCGATTCCGGAGGGCTCTTCATCGTCATGCCTTCCTCCGAGATGATGTGTGAGTAGTGTCACCTTGGACTACGGGTCCATGGCAGTAGCTAGTTGGTAGTCTCTCTCTCTTGTGCTTCATGTCTTATGATCTTGTGAGCTGCCTAACATGATCAAGATTGATTATTGTAATGGTATGTGATGTGTTTGCTGGGATCCGATGGATTATGAAGTTATGTTCAGATTGTGCATGATTCTTATATGAGTAATTTATGTTCTTTCATGCTCTCCGATGTGCGTAGTTACTTTGGCCAAGTGATTGCGTGTATCTCCAAGAGAGGGTATTTATGCTAGATAGTGGGTTCATGCCACCTTTTGTTCCTGGGCACGAGTGACAGAAACGTCTAAGGGCGAGGGTGTGATGTTGCTACTAAGGGTAAAACAGAGGTGTTAATATCTATTTTGATATTTGTATTGCTTACTTCATGCACTTACTTAATGCAATTGTCTGTTGCTTGCAACTTAATATCGTTGGGTGACAGGCTAGATAGCGATCCCACGGTGGACTATTTAGACAAAGACGCAGTTGGACTCAACGGTCTTTGTTCCTTGTCGTGATGCCTCCATAAATATTATCATGTCCTTTTTGTCATAGCTAAATTGGGTTTGTGTCATGATCTTGTCAATTGCCTAGCTGTAATTCGTTGACCCATCACATACATATTTTATCTACTTGGGAGACTCCACTAGTGAGCCCATGGCCCCCGGTCCATCTTTTTACATTATTTTCAACCTCATTTACTTGCTTTTAATCATCATTACTCCTCTGGTCACTTTTCATTTTTTATCTATTTCATCATACAATTAACCGCTTTGTGTTCTGCGAGACCGGAGAGATTGACAACCTCTCCGCCATTGGGGGCAAAGTATTTTGGTTGAGTGTGTGTAGGTCCACGTCTATTGAAGGTTAAGCGCCAGAGATCTTCAACATTCACCTCGTTGTTGATTTCAAAGTCCTACTGGTTCGATAAACCTCGGTTCTTAATTAAGGGAAAACTGCTACTAGCTACAATTCCGCCTTCGCTTGGGGCACCACCTAACTTATCAATATCCACCGTCACCAACAGTTTCCATTTTTTCAGTTTGTGACTAATGCGCTCATGCGTGGCAACTTCGTGACCCCTCAAGGGTTTAACTCTAATTTAAATTAGTCAAATCAAGTCAAAATAATTTCTAAAAAAATTATATCTATTGATTTAATTTATATATATATTAATTTTTTATATCTATTCATTTCATTTAATTGTCCAAATCAAGTCAAATTATTTTCTAAAAATTTTTGTTTCCCGCCTTATTTGATATTTAGGGGTTTAATTTAATTTAATTTATTTCTGATTTCTTTTATTTGGATATATTTAATTTAAATTAGTCAAATTAGTCAAATCAAGTCAAAATATTTTCTAAAAAATAATATCTGTTGATTTAATTTATATATATTAATTTTTTATATCTATTCATTTCATTTAATTGTCCAAATCAAGTCAAATTATTTTCTAAAAAAATTATATCTATTCATTTCATTTAATTGTTCAAATCAAGTCAAATTAATTTCTAAAAATGCACTAAACAAATGAGATACACATTAAATGCACTAAACAAATGAGATACACATGTGTGCCAAGTTTGAGAACACTCATACATAAATATTTAATATATTATTACACATATCCAACATCCACATCTAGCGTATGTCCCTTGCTTATGATCACACCAGCCATAACCATGGAGCATCTTCATCATTTAACACGATGATTGGGTCGATGTTCACCGTCAAGGGCGGAATTTCATCAAACTTATTATAATCTTCTGACATGTCTGTCTTGTCCTCCACTCCCACGATGTTTCTTTTCCCTGAAAGAACTATGTGACGCTTTCGCTCGTCCGATGATGTATTCGTTTGCTTATTTTTTTCTTTTTCTCGGTTTGATAGACATGTCCTTCACATAGAAAACCCGAGCCACATCATTGGCTAGGATGAATGGTTCATCTCTGTAACCAAGATTGTTGAGATCCACTATTGTCATTCTGTACGGCTTGTCTACCTGAACCCCGACTCCATTCAGATTGACCCATTTGCACCGAAAGAAAGGGACCTTAAAAGAAGGTCCATAGTCAAGTTCCCATATCTCCTCTATGTAACCATAATATGTGTCCTTTTGCCCATTGTTGTTTGTTGCATCAAAGAGGACACCACTGTTTTGGTTGGTGCTCTTTTTATCTTGGGCGATCGTGTAAAATGTATTCCCATTTATCTCGTACCCTTGGAAAGTCAATACAGTCGAAGATGGTGACCTGGCCAACAAGTATAGCTGATCTCCAACAATGTTGTTATTCATGAGATGTGTTCGCAACCAACCGCCGAAAGTCTCAATGTGTTCATGTGTAATCCAGGTGTCAGACTGTCCCGGGTGTTGGGACCGTACTATATTCATGTGTTCCTCGATATACAGAGCCACCAAGGTAGAACTCTGTAGAACTGTGTAGTGTGCTTGAGTTAAAGAATGCCCGTCCCTACATATTTTTGCTTTCTTTCCTAGCGTGCCTTTTCCACTCAGTCTCCCCTCATGCCGTGATTGTGGAACACCAATCGGCTTAAGGTCAGGAATAAAGTCAACACAGAACTCAATGACCTCCTCTGTTCCATAGCCCTTGGAGATGCTTCCTTCTGGCCTAGCACGGTTATGGACATATTTCTTTAAGACTCCCATGAATCTCTCAAAGGGGAACATATTGTGTAGAAATACAGGACTGATAATGGAAATCTGTTCGACTAGGTGAACCAGGAGATGCATCATAATATTGAAGAAGGATGGTGGGAACACCAACTCAAAACTAACAAGACATTGGACCACATCATTCTGTAACCTTGGCAGAATATCTGGATTGATTACCTTCTGAGATATTGCATTGAGAAATGCACATAGCTTCACAATGGGTACTCGAATATTTTCCGGTAGAAGCCCCCTCAATGCAACCGGAAGCAACTGCGTCATAATCACGTGGCAGTCATGAGACTTCAGGTTTTTTGGAATTTTTTCTCTGCCATATATATTATTCCCTTTATATTCGACGAGAAGCCAGACGGGACCTTAATACTGCTCAGGCATTCAAAAAAGATTTCCTTCTCTGCTTTGGTAAGAGCGTAGCTGGTCCGGGTCTTGTCCTGTGGATGCATGTTGTTTGGGTCTTTCATACGTTGCTGGTCCTCCCGTGCTTCCGGTGTATCTTTTGTCTTCCCATACACGCCCAGGAAGCCTAGCAGGTTCACGCAAAGATTCTTCGTCATGTGCATCACGTCGATTGAAGAGCGGACCTCTAGGACTTTCCAATAGGGTAGCTCCCAAAATATAGATTTTTTCTTCCACATGGGCGCGTGTCCGGTACCGTCATTCGGAACAGATTGACCGCCAGGACCCTTTCCAAAGATCACTTCTAGATCCTTGACCATACCAAATATATCATCACCATTACGATGGTCAGGCTTCCTCCGATGATTGGGCATACCTTTGAAATGCTTGCCTTTCTTTCTTACGGGATGCTTGGTCGGAATAGTGCGTGCATGCATTGTATCCAGGTACACAACCTTCTTACATTTCTCCAAATATGTACTATCAGTCTCCTCTAACAGTGCGTGCATGCATTGTATACCTTGTTTGTCTGTCCTGAAAGGTTTCTAAGAGCTGGCCAATCATTGATGGTTACGAACAGCAACGCTCGTAGGTCAAATTCCTCCTGTTTGTTCTCATCCCACACACGTACACCTTTTACGTCCCACAATTGTAGAAGTTTTTCAACTAATGGCTTTAGGTACACATCAATGTCGTTACCGGCTTGCTTCGGACCTTGGATGAGCACTGGCATCATAATGAACTTCCGCTTCATGCACAACCAAGGAGGAAGGTTATAGATACATAGAGTCACATGCCAGGTGCTATGACTGCAGCTCTGCTCTCCAAAAGGATTCATGCCATCTGTACTTAGACCAAACCTTAAGTTCCTTGCGTCATCTGCAAAGTCCTGGAACTCTCTCTCGATTTTTCTCCACTGCGACCCATCAGCGGGGTGTCTCAACATCGCGTCTTTCTTACGGTCTTCTTTATGCCATCACAACAATCTGGCATGCTCTTGGTTTCTAAACAAACGTTTCAACCGTGGTATTATATGAGCATACCACATCACCTTGGCAGGAACCCTTTTCCTGGGGCGCTCGCCCTCAACATCACCAGGGTCATCTCGTCTGATCTTATAGCGCAATGCAGTGCATACCGGGCATGCATCCAAATTCTCGTACTCCTCACCGCGGTAGATGATGCAGTCATTAGGGCATGCATGTATCTTCTGCACGTCTAATCCTAGAGGGCAGACAACCTTCTTTGCTTCGTACGTACTGGCGGGCAATTCGTTACCCTTTGGAAGCTCCTTCTTCATTATTTTCAGCAACTTTTCAAATCCCTTGTCAGTCACACCGTTCTCTGCCTTCCATTGCAGCAATTCCAGTGTGCTACCCAGCTTTTCCAGGCCATCTTCGCAATTTGGGTACAACGGTTTGTTGTGATCCTCTAACATGCGCGTGAATTTCGACCTCTCATTTTCAGTTTCGCAGTCTCTCTTTGCATCAGCAATGGCATGACCAAGATCATCAGCTGGGTCATCTGATGCCTCTTGATCTTCAGCTTCCCCCGTTGCAGTATCACCGTATTCAGGGAACATAGGATAGTTGTCACCATCCTCTTCTTCTTCATTTTCTTCCATCATAACCCCTGTTTCTCCGTGCTTGTTCCAACAATTATAGCTGGGCATGAAACCGTACCGAAGCAGGTGGGTGTGAAGGATTTTCGAGTAAGAGTAACCCTTCTTATTCTGACAGACAACACATGGACAACACATAAAACCATTCTGATCGTTTGCCTCGGCCACACCGATAAAACTACGCAGGACCGTAATGAACTCGCCAGTCCGTCGGTCACCGTACATCCATTGTCGGTACATCGAGCACCTCATATATTGCGAGATATATTTTGCCGACTCATCTGCATTATATAAGTATATCAAAAATCATTACACACAACATCATGAATAGAGAAGTGACCAAATTAATTAATACAAGTTCATCACATTAAAACCAAAGTAGAGTAGTGACCAAATGTAATACATAGTTCTCATAATTAAAACATACATTAAAACTAACATACAAACTATCTAATGCATTTAAATGCAACAACAAATGCGATCAAAATCGCAACTAAGGTAACCATTGATCCAACAACATAATGATACCAAGCCTCTTTATTAATGGCATAATTTCTAATCTTTCTAATCTTCAAGCACATTGCATCCATTTTGATCTTGTGATCATCGACGACATCGGCAAGATACAACTCCAATTTCATCTTCTCTTCTTCAATTTTTCCAAATTTTCTTTCAAATCATCGTTTTATTTTTCAATTAAATTTAACTTCTCGACAAGAGGGTCGGTTGGAATTTCCGGTTCATATATGTCCTAGATAAAAATATCCATGTCAACTGTTGGTCGGTATAATTGTTATAAACACGAAATTAAACAAATAGTTATAAAAGATAATATACCACATCCGAATCATAGACCGGACGAGGGCCGACGGGGACGGATATCAAAACCATGGCACTATACATATAACAAACAAGTAACTATGTAAATCATATAAATAAGAATTTGTTATTTTTTAATAAGAACAAGAGGCTCACCAAGATGGTGCCGACGACGGGGCGGCGCGGGCGATCGACGGCGGTGAGGACAAGGACAGGGACGGGACGGCACTAAAACCAACAAATCATACTTTAATTTGAGCTCAAATTGCATACAAAACAAATAAACTACCAATGTGCATTGCACAACTAACATATAATTTGAGCAAAACTAACTGAAAGTGCATGGTTGTTCCCATGCATGGTTTTGGTAATTAATGACAATCTCGATGGACTAATATTTGCATTGAGCTATATTTGTAGGTGTCCATTAGCTTTCTTGTCTCCATGTGTTGGAGTCAAGGTTTAGGGAAGAAGATCATTTGTTGATCAAGGCCAAGGTGTTCGTCATCAAGACAAAGGCCAAGTGAAGATATGCCGAAGAGGTGCTTCTCCCATCTTGGTGTATGGGGGAGCCACATGTGAATCTTCACCAAGCGAAGCGCAATCAAGAAGATGGTTCATCTTGAGGAGATGAAAGCCGACCTCAAGTGGATTATAAGCGCAAGGCAAAGGTATGATCTTGATAGGGTTTTTATTTTACCGGTCTCATGATGTTAGTTGAGAGACCGGGTTATAGGGTAGATAGCCGTACTATCAAGAGGGGCTCTCGACCGAGTATCGTGATCGTATCGTTCGTGGAGAGCTCAAACCTTTGCATCCTTACAATCATCTTCATTGGTTCTTATTTGACTCTTATCATGGTGTGGTCTTGGTGCTTGTCGTGCTTGTCATGACAAGGCTAAGATCACCGAAAATGGTTTGCTTATGCGTCTTCAATTGCGTTTTTGGTTCATCCGTTTGGAAAGTTTCACCTTTCCAACCCTTTGCAAAATCTCCTTTGCTTGTTTGCCTTTCTCAGAGGTTGCTTTTGTCGTCCTCTTTCTAACAAAATTGGTTTTACTCAATTCAGACTTCATTTGCAAAAGAGACGTTTTTCGGTCTGCGAAAAAGAGCTTTTAAACGTTCCCCATTTGGTTTACAATATATTGTTGGACCATGATGTTTCTCTACATAATCTTGTTGTGCTCATTGTGACGATTCCAACGAGTCCAAGATTATCGAAAACGAAGTCCATTTGCAAAAGATATGGGTTTCTGTTTTAACTGCTGGAACTACCCCGGAGAGGGCCCGGAATCTCCGGCCCACCGGAATCTCGGGCCCTGTGACCCGGAATCTCCGGCCCCCCTGATTTCGCTGCCGTTTTGTGTTTGATGTGGTGCGCCACTGTATAGGGGTCGGAGTTCCCCCGGAGATGGACCGGAGTCTCCGGCCCGAGGACCCGGAATCTCCGGCCCTCTCTTTTCCTCAGCCCTTTTGCTTCTGGTTGGTGCGCCTCTGGATAGGGGTCCGGAGCTCCCCCGGAGGGTGCCCGGAGTCTCCGGTCCCAAGGACCGGAATCTCCGGCCTCCCCGATGACCCAGCAGGCCGGAGTCTCCGGTCACTTACTCCGGAGTCTCCGGCCTGGACAGGCTCCAACGGCTAGTTTTTGGGGGAGGCTATAAAAAGCCTCCTCCCCCCCAAAACCTGGTTACACACCTTGCTCACTTGTTCTCACTCTTCCTCTTTATTCTAATCTTTGTGAGCTTCATTCCTCTCTTCCCCTCCAATGATTCTTGCCCAAATTTAGGGTTTCAAGAGAGGAGATCTAGATCTACCATTCCACCAATCAAAATCTCCTCTAAGTGAGGGGAAACTTGTGGATCTAGATTTTGGGGTTGCTTTGTGTTCATCCCCTTTATTCTTCCTCTCTTATTCCCCCAAAGCATTTGTTGCTTGGTTGGAATTTCAGAGTGAAGGACTTGATCACTTTGTGTGTTCTTGCCTCTTGCATTTGTTGCATCGGGTTGCTCTCCCTACGGTGATACGTGAAGATCGATGTTGAGAAGCTTGTTACTCTTGGGTGCATTGTGTTCCCAAGAGCTTTGTGCCTCTTGGGTGCATTGTGTACCCTAGACGGTTGGAGGTGCCGCGAAGACTTCGAGTTGTGAAGCTTCGACACGAATTTGGGAGCCCCCAATTGAGTTGTGGGTGTGTGCCCCAAGAGAAGTTGTAAAGGGCTCCGGAATCCGCCCCGAAGGATTCCGATAGTGGAAGGTGAACCAATCCCTTGGGTGAGGTTCATCGGAGAATAGGGTGAGGCCTTTGTGGCATCTTGAGTAGGCCTTTTGTGGCGAGCTCACACCCCTCCAACGAGACGTACTCCCTTAACAAGGAGGAACTCGGGAATACATCCTCGTCTCCGCGTGCCTCGGTTATTTCTATACCCGAGCTTTACTTACATTGTGATAGCCTTCGTGCTTGAAGTTCTTATCTTGCTATCATCTTGTTGCTTGAATTGCTTAGCATAAGTTGTTGGTACACATAGGCAAACCTAGCATATTAGGTTGTTGGTTTGTTAATTTAAACACATAGTTTTATTCCGCAATTATCAAGCCCCTAATTAGAAAAAGCTTTAATCGCCTATTCACCCCCCCCTCTAGGCGACATCCGGGCTTAGTTTGTTCTTTCACTAACTTAGACATTTCATCAAACACCTAGCGAGCAATACCAATGAAATGAGGAGCAAAACTAGCAATGGGATGAACTCGAGCTCCGGGAGGATGAAGTTTCTAACCTATTACAACCTTTGGATAGATGGGGTGCCCTTAATGTTGACAAATCGTGAAATTTTTTTTGGATGAATTCGATCTCGGGGAGGAGATAGAGGAGAAAAATGGTGATGAACTCGAGCTCCTCGGGCAGGAAGAAGGTGATATAGTGAGAGTGGGCCTTTAGTCCCGGTTCGTACTATAAACCGGGACTAAAGGGTTCATCTTTAGTCCCGGTTTGTAATACGAACCGGGACTAAAGGGTTCTCACCTCGGGGGCGGCCGGCCACAGACCTTTAGTCCCGGTTCGTGGCTGGAACCAGGACTAAAGGGTACCTTCGAACCGGGACGAAAGCCGCGGCAGTGTCCTGGCAGTTTGAACCGGGACTAAAGGTCACATCTGTCCCGGTTCAAATTGTGGCCGAGATAAAAGCTCCAGACAAAAGCCTCTTTTTCTACTAGTGGCACATAATGTTGTCCTCCCTTGCGACCGAGACCACGACCTTCATCGTGATCTTCTCGCTCTGCATTGCTGGTGCCAATGCCGTCAGGGAGAGCGAGAGGGAGCTCACTCTCGTAACAAGCTAGAAGAGCTGAGCGTGTCGGCTGACCTTGGGAAAAGGAGGATTAGAGTAGAGAGGGGGAGAAGGTTGCAGCTGTGACGTCTTGCTAAGCGTGGCGGTCAACCGTGGGAAAGGAGAGAATGAGATGGTGACGGGAAAAAGATAGGTGGGATCCACGTCCAACTCAAAGAAAATGTCCACGTGTGCTACTAACGCAGTAGTGACAAACGGGTCACAACATGTTTGGTTCAGGGGGAGTGAAGGCAGGGAATGGGAGTTACGGCCTTACGGGTACGAAGACTTGTGATCCACTGATTGTTTGCCTGGAATGGGAGTTCAAGAGGGAAGAGAACGGGTATTCACACTATTAAACTCCCACCGATCTCATACCTAGGGGAGGCCTGGTAATTAATATGGGGATAGGGAATTAGCATTAGACTAGTCACAATGGGGAGTATCATATACTAGTATCATGTATATGATAGTAGTCTATGTTACTACCTTCACAATGGGTAGTAACATATTTGTGATATCATACAATACTATATATTTATTAGCACTACAAGAGAAATAGGCATACACCAACAGATAGCTTGCAACGGTGACGACATGTGTATCTAGAATCCACTTCCCCACGTCCAACCCTAGTAGTCATTCCCCACCTCTAGAAAAAACCATCGGGCACCTTCCGCATACCCATTCCAACTCCCGATCCCCTTTCTCCTCCAGCCCCCACCTTTAGCCCTAGCTGGTCACTTGACCGATGGCGCCGCCACGAACCAATCCACCTCCCTCAGCCCTCTCTCTCAGTTCTCCACTGCTCAGATCTGGGCCGTCCTCAACTATGTTTCTCTCTACCACTGTACCATAGATCAAGCCATTAGCGACTTCGGCTGCACCTCCGCAGTCACGTGTGATGCAGGCAAGCTCCACCCTGGAGCGGAGGAAGGGGCCGATAGCCGTCCGACTGCCGTGCGTGCAGCAACTCCATGGCGGCCCACGGCTCCCAATGCTGAGGTCGATGAGCCATCGTGGTCTAACTTCCGACTGCGCCTCTGTATCGTGCCCTGCACACTACGGCCGCCCAGGTTTGTTTCCCCTATCGCCTGAACCGCTCACAATAGAATAATGGGTCTGGTTCGATCTCAGTCTAGGAGCCCAAATCAATCTATCTATACCTAATAATAAAAACGTTAAGGCTTCCGCGGTTTGGTTTGGTATGTCATTAAAATTGCCCATAGAATTATAAATAATTACCCACAATGCCACCTGTAAGTTAAAAAAAACGCTTCAGAATCTCCTTTCCTTCTCCGTCATTGCTGGGGAGGATGCGACTGCAGGTCTCCCCACTCAACGGGAAGCAATCATGTTACGTTAATTCCCTACTCAATTTTCCAGATCACAGAATTAATCAAGGAAACCACACCAATCGGTTTGATCTCTATTGTCTGATGCAAAAACAATTTCAGTGTGTAGGTTTATCATCAAATACTCTTGGACGGATTATGAGCTGAAGGTACAGAAATTGATTTGGTCCGCGTGGTGTCCAGCAGCACCACAAAATATTTACAGTAGGGACGTGTTCCCGTTCTCTTCGATGCCACCTCACTTTGATATTCACTTGAGGCTTTACAGATAGCTTACCCGGCATACTAATTGGAGTGTTAGCCAATAAATATATTTGACGTTCGACATTGACAGGATTTGGATCATTGTGTGTTGTTTCTTCCAAATACTACATGATAAATCTCTGTCTTCATGCCTTCAATATTAAACAGAGGTATGATGCCTAGACTCATAATATTTTATACCTTGTCAACATCTAGCCTATACAAACTAACTATATTTCTTGAATTCGCCAAAGAGTCTTGCAACTTTTTCCCGTCTGATATACAATTACTTTGATCTGGGATATGAGAGGCCTGTGTACTTTTCTATTTGAGAACGATTTTTTTAAACGAATGGCCCTTCATACTCTTGAGTACTTTCAATATTTCTGCTTGCAAAATGGTTTCAAATTACATGTTTCTTTATTTTGTATCCATTGCAAGAGGCACATGCTCTTTTGGCAAGTGATTTGTATCTCTACTCTAATGTGTATATCTGAACCTTTGAATATGTTTAACTACAACAATTGCGGCAGTGGAACAATATGAGAAAAACATGCGGGAAAAAGTTGAGTGATTAAATGACTAACCAAACGCATGGCATGTAATCAATAATTTTTTGACTCTTTTTTTTACATCCTTCATACATAAACCAGATGCTTCATTTGGTTTTATGTATTATTGGGTTATAAGGGCATGTGATATATATTTTTCTTCCGTCGCAACGCACGGACATGTTTGCTAGTCCATGCTAGCATCGCCAAATATTCTAACAAGGCCAGGTAATCCGCATTGATAATTAATTTGTAAATGGGAAGTTTGCATCCGGCTGCTGTAGTACTTTGCAGAGTTGTACTCTTTACATTCTTCTGATTCTAACTTAGCCTGCCCAATTTTTTAATTAATAAAACTGAAACTTGGTTTCCTAGGATTGGCCTAGACTTAACTAATAAATCCATGTTGTAAAGATGTTACTTACCTGCAAACCTCTTAAGTTTTGAACCTTTGAAAGCGATTTATTTTATTTAGTTACCACGCGTCCTGGTCGATCTGATCTGTGCTAGTATTGAAATCCATTGAAAAATCACCAAAAAAGTAGCAAATATTTTTTGGCGTGACTGTGCACCCATGCCAGGAGACCTATAAATCATTAAATCTCATGCAGGCATAGGAACTCATGAGGCAGCCAGAAGGCTTAAGCGAGCTGGATCGTGCTGGTGAAGAATGTTGGCTGCCTACGCCGCCGCCGGCGTTGCAGCTATGGCTCTTTTCCCCTCTCCAACTCGAATTGCTATGCCCTCTGAACCTGATAGGTTTTAACTGCCTATGTCTTATCCCAAAACGTTATTTTCCTTGTAATTTTTGAGTTGTGTGGTAACGACTTCTGACATGGTCTGTTTTCAAATGCACGGGATAGCACAAATTATCCTGCATGAAAAAGCTTTGGCATGCTACTGAGATGTTCGAAGAAATTCCAAGCAGCATCCGTATTTACAGGTATCATCAACAGACGCACATTATGCATTTTGCTTCCATTTTTCAGTAGACTTTACTCTATATGCATGTACTTTATGAAAATCCTACGGACAAGATCTTACTATTATTAAAATTGTGGTCTCTATTCAATTTATTTAGGAAAGAAGCATGCTGATTGATGCTTTGCATGATGAAGACATCCCCCGTTTCAAATATGTATATGTATTCGATTTTTTTAATGACGAGTAGTAGAATAAGTAGGTAGCAAAATTTACTATACCCTTTCCTTATGTTTCTGCCTCGTCGGTTATAAAATTGGACATTTCGTTTTGCAGGCCCAAAAGATCAACAAGGACTGCAATTCAGATTCTACATTAGAAGGTACATTAGAAGGCAGACCATTAGAACGAATATATCTGTATGGTATTAGTACGAGTATCATATGCCCTTCCTTATATTTTTTTGGCTCATCAGTTCTAAAATTGGAACTTCCTTTTTTCAGGCTCAAAAGGTTGACAAGGATGGCTACATTCAGATTTTTACATTAGAAGGCAGAGCGCTAAGAGAAATGTATATATATAGGATTAGTTAGAATATCATATTATGATGCTAAGATTGTAAGACGTGTTCTCTCAAGAGTACTCTCATGTATGGATGGTGATTTTCCATAATCAATATAGAATTGTTTCTTCATGCAATGCATTCAAATTATGCAATTTGTGTCTTGTCGTATGTCTATCATATAAAGTGTATACATCTCTTGTGGTGAAAACAAATACTACTGTCATCGAAAGGATCAAGCCACCCAATCCAGAAAATAAAATAAAATTTTAAATAAAATTATTCAATCGGCATATATCATGTACCAACACATACAACAGTTGCTTGACCTCCGTTGCCACTTTGCAACGACTTTACTCCTTGGTTACCAACGCATACCTATGCGTTGCATTAGATCCTTGCAACGTCAAAAAACGCAACGCATACTAAATCCGTTGGTAGTGGTGCTAGCAACGCTTATATGAGCAGTTAGATACGGATTGATGCATTGCTGTAGGGGGGGGGGGGGGGGGTCCTGTTGTAGTGTAGATTGTAGACTCATTTTGCATTGAAATCTGTTATGTTATGGTATCTACTACCTATGATACTACTATCACCTCTCTCATCATTAATTGCAGTGACACGTTAGCTTTTTGCCAACATGTCATGTATGATACCACCTATGATATCCCCATTGTGACGCTAATTCCCTATCCCCCATATTAATTACCAGGCCTCCCCTTCCCCTTCCCTCAAGTTGCCAAACAAGCTGTAATGGTTAGAAAGAGGGTTAGCTAGTGTAAACAAGACGGTCAGTGTTCTTTTTTGTGATTTTTCAGATTCCCGGTGGTTTTCTATCTTGAGGCCTTGTTTGGTAGTAGGGGTTTTGTGGGGATTAGTGGGGTTAATCCCCATAGGGATTGGGTGAAACCCCTCCCTTCACCCAATCCCCACGTTTCCCCAATCCACTAATTACCCCTCTAATCCTCTACACACATGTGCTGATATATAAGAACACATGTTTATTTGCAAGTATTTGTACTTATCGCAGCTGCTGCTGGTCGCTCACGTGTCGCACGGCTCGCACCAGTTGCTCGATCCGCTAGTGGCTAGTGGTAGTGGCAACTCGATCTGCTGCTCGACGCTCATGTGCGCAAGCTGCTGAGGGAGAGAGAGTAGTGGGTAGGGCTTGCCGGAGGGAATGCCAGATCGGAGTACAGGGACGGCGGCAAGGGAGACAGATGCCAGGGACGGCGACGACGATGTGGAGCGCCTCGTCGGGATCGTGTCGCCGACCCTCTCCCCGCGCCCCCTCGCCGCGATGCCGAGAACGACCTTGCTCTCTCGCCGCGCCCCTCTCGCAGCTTGCGTCAGCCCTCCTCTCGCAGCTCTCGCCGCCCTCCTCGCTACAACGGCCGTCGTCTGTGCGTAGGTCTCGAGTCGGGATGGGGATAATACGCTGGGGAAGGGTCGTGTATTCTTTCTTGCGACAAAAACTCCTGGAAGTGGGGATTTCGGGGGATTGGTGGGGATAGATTAGGCCCAACACTCTAGCAACAAACGGGCTGTTGGGGAAAACCGGGGATTCGGGGATGGGCCGGGATAATCCCCGCTAAACCCCATAGTCATTTTTTGTGATTTTCTCATTGCGTAGAGGTGTCTACAAGAAATTAAGAATAGACACTTTGTATGCCAGGGATGAAATACAACTGTAGACATATCGGATAATTGCCTTGAATAACTGAACACTAATTAATGATGAGGATGCAAGTATCTGACCGTGCTAGCTATATCACGCTCCAACTCTCTTTCTCAGCTCAGCAACAATCGACGGAAAGGTCTGGCTCAACCATGTGTATCCCTCCGTGAACACGGCCTTTTTGAAGTTCTTCTCCGCGACAATGAAGTCCATGCAACTGTCTTTCAACTGTGGACAATTGTACATCTCAGCACACACCAAAACAGCAGCAACATTGTCCACCGACAAATTCTCCCACACCATGTGAGCGCATACAAGCTTCAACCGTCCCAGTGCATACCGGTCGGCGGCTGCAAGTAGATGCTGAAAGATGTCAACAGGAGAGCCGGCCACCTCGAGCTCGAGCTCCCTCCGCGGAGGCAAGGCATCCCTGTACACGAACTAAAGCAGCAATTTGAACGTCGCAGGCTCGACGTCGTGCACTGTGATGCACGGCAGCGTACCCTCCGCCATGGAGCCGAATAGCTCCGCTCTGAATACCGGCGAGCGGGCGGCGAGCACGGCCCGGTGCGCACGAAATATGTGGCCGCGGACCGAGAAGGAAACGTCGGAGCCGTCGCCGCGATTCAGCAGGCGTCCGAGATGGCCGCCGCCGTCTGGGACCGGCACCGCTATGGGGTTCTCCTGCACGACTATGACCCCGCACACAAGCCTGATCATGCCGAGCGACTCCAGATCGCGTCGCCTCATGAAACGCTCCCACCGCGCGCTGCCGACGCGGTGGGGAGCGTCGACCTGTGTGGATCTTTTGGCATGGGATTGGGACGCGCCGCCGTCTGCGCACAAGGCGAAGGCCTCGAAGACGACTTTGATGTTTTTGGATTTGGCGGTGAGGAACATGAAGAGGGATAGGTGCTCGCCGTGGCCGTCGTTCCTGTACCCGCGCGGGTAGCAGTCGACCCTCAGCTGGCCGTACTCCCCGACGGCGACGCGCCTGGAGAGGACGTGGCCGATGCCAAGGCTCCGGATCTGTGGGTAGTCAAATTTGATCTCGGTGAAACTGGAATCCACCATTGTTGGCAGCTTGGCATGCGCAGTAGGAGTACAAGTGTTGTAGCAGGGGGGTGAACACAGTTGAAGCGAACAACAATTTATCATGGCTTCGTCGCACGAACGGCGTACAGTTAATGTCCTGACGCTTCGAGTATACTGAATAATCTGAATACGCATGATTCATGGCTACGTCGCACGAACGGCGTACAGTTAATGTCCTGACGCTTCGAGTATACTGAATAATCTGAATACGCATGCCCTCCCGGCGTTTGACCGTCTTGAGTAAGAGAGATGAAACAACACGTTGGTATGCCCCGGCGCCCCGCCATCCAACCATCCAGAGGAGAGGCAAAAGTGTAGGAAACCACCGGATTACTCGTCGTATCGCACATCGGATCCAAAAGTGTCGTCCACTCAGATTTAGGCCAGCACTTAGCCTAGTTTCACACGTTTATGCGCACACAACCCAACTACAAGTGAGAGCCCATTCCATCCCAAAAGCCCGGACTGAAAGGAGGAGCGAATCTCTCCCTTATAAGCTGGGTGTGGCCTCCTCCACTAGGCGAGGTGGGACTAAACTGAGCAGCTTTGCACTGAGGGATCATCACATCCGATCTAATCGATACTACAAGCTCGGATATTTTATTCCACGCTCTGCGGATCGACTACACACACGTGCCCGATACTGCCGCCGATGGAGCGCCAGCCACGACAGATAGTCTGGTGGAGACTTGGTAATTAACTTTATTAGAGGCTATTGCATAAAATCATGTTAGGGTGAATTCATATAATTTTGGGCAAATTATCCTTCTGCCATCAGTTGTGTCCATGTGCTCAGTTTTGCACTCAGTTGCGAAACGTCCTCAGTTTTACCCTTACACTGTGTTTGGATGTAGGAAAGTTTGCTGGGAATTGAATTGGACTAGCAATTCCATTTCCAAGATGGAAAGGAAATGGGCTCCAATTCGAATTCCGTTGTTTGGTTGTGAATGAAATTTATGGCTAGAATCAAAGAATAGCACACGATTCCAATTCGTGTTTGGATGTGTAAACCTTCTCCACGGAAATTTCCTTGCAACCCGAGGCGCCCGATCTCCATCCGCCGGAGCAGAAGGTCCCTCATGAGCAGGGCCGTCGCAGGCTCGCAGCCTCCGTCCTACGTCGGGAGAGGCCAGGTCGGAGGGAGAAAAGGCAGGGAGGGAGAGAGGAGGCACGCAGAGAGAAGGCCGTCTCCGTACCCATCACGTCGCCGTTCATCCCGCCGTCGTCCATCTCGTCCTACGTCGGTCGATCTAGGGTTAGGTACTTGGAAGGGGGCACGGGGGAGACGGGCGGGCTCGCAGGCGGCTGGCGAGGGAGAGAGATGAGGGCTGGGAAGGAGAGAGAGAGGGAGAGAAGGCAGGGAGGGATTACCTGGGCCGCCGGCGTCGCCGTGTGCTGGGTGAGCTCCAGGTCGAGATCGTCCGCCTCCAGCCTTCTGTTCGCGAGCGAGGGGAGCATGACGACCGAGAAAACGTTTCGCGAGCGAGCTCGTTTTCGAGCCTTTCCGAGGGGAGGAGCTCGGAAAGTTTCAGCCTGAGCAAACAGCTGCGGGCGGTGCACTCGGAATTGCCATGCATTTCCAGGCCCGAATTCCATAGCCAGCCCAAACAACGGAATTTGGTCCAGCAATTCCAAATTCGCGATTCCGAGCCCCAATTCATACATCCAAACGCAGTGTTAGTCTGTGCGCAAGGACTTATTCCGTGAATCTTGCCGTCTCCGTCTGGACAAGGTAGTTGACTCGGGCTTGTAGTCACTGCTTGTGGGACCCCCCTGTCGACCGTTCCTGAGGGCAAAACTGAGCAAATGGGAACACACTGATGACAGCCCGTCGACCGTTGCCGGCGCCGCGTCTGTGATAAAAGCGGCGTACCGCGCCCCCAGAGCTCGCAGCGGGGAGCAAGAATCAGCGAAGCGGGGTTGGAGGCGGCCACGCGCAGAGGTGGGCGGCGAGCTAGGAGCCGGGCGCAGAGGTTGGTAGCTAGGAGCCGGGCGCGGGCGACCGAGAGGGCGGCGTCGACGGGGAGCGCCGTCGACGGTGGGAGGGCGCGGCCGTGGTGAGTTCCCCTTCAGCTCCGGGCGTTCGCGAATCGAGCTCCATGTCTTCTTCTAGCTCCCGCGCCACCTCGCGGATGGAGATCCCGGCGCGCACGGAGATGCCGATCTTCGTCTGTCCGCGGTGCCGGATGGACGTTGCTCGGAGGATATCGCAGACACCGAGGAACAAGAATCGTCCGTTCTACGTGTGCACCAGCGCGATTGGGGTAAGAATCGGGGCAATTTCCCAATTTTCATGGATCGGCATCCTTGAGCAATCCATTTGATCTGTTTGGCGATTTTGCAGTTAAAATGTTTCTTCCTTTGGGAAGATGTTCTGGTCCAGACGCTGATGAATCAGCTGCTAGTTGAGCACCAAGAATGGCTGCCACAGACGGCAGCGGCCGCAACGCGAGCTCCGGAAGAAGAGACGGAGGGCGGAGCATGCATTGATACAGAGGTTGCTGACGAGCTAAGGAGATTGAACTAGAAGATTAGGAAGCTCGAATATCAAGTACAAATTCCCATTTGCATTTGGGCATTTGTAGGGGGTATGTTAGTCGCAGTGGGTGTAATGTTGAAATTGTATGGAATGACATGAATTTGGGAGGAATTTGTAGGAGGAAATTGGGATAAATTGTATGGTAATCGCACTGGCTGTGTGTAGTAGGAGTTTGTAAGCTTGAAATTGTATGAATAAAGGTTGAAAGAAGGGAAAAGAAATGGGAAATTCAGATGATTCAGTGTGGCAAATAACTCCTGTGCGACACTTTTCATCGGAATGGTGAAAAATGCGACATCGTTCGAAGAAATAGCTATTGCGCGACGTTTCTGACGGCCAAAATAGCCAGCACACGACATGGTTGATTAAACGGTCGTAACGTTGGATTGATTCCGACAGGTGGGTCGTCCGGGTGGGCATATTTCCCGATTCCCGAACCCGATTCCCGAAAATCCCGAACCCGATCCCGAATATCCCGAACCCGAATATCCCGTTCGCTTTTTCGGGAAGGTGATCTGATTTCCCGAAATTATTTAGGGAAATTCGGGAAAGCAGTGTTAAAACCCGAAAATCCCGAAAATCCCGAAATATAAAAAGCCCAAAGGCCCATGTGTGCGCCAGTAACCAATTCAGCCCAAATATGAAACAATATCTCTTGACCTAGCGTAGTAGCGCTAGCGCTTGCCCGACCCAGCTTCCCAGTTCGCGACCCAGCGCTTCGGTGCCCCGCATACCGCGCCCCCAGCGCCGCCGCCGCGCATCCCGCGCTGCCGGCCTGTACCCCCGCCGGCGTGCACAGCGCAGCCGCCCTGCCGGCCTGCACTGCCTCACCGGCTTGCTCCGTGCCGCCGCTACCCTGCTTCGCCTCGACTGCCTGCCGTGCTGCTTCGCCTCGACTGCCTGCACCGCGCCGCCGCCCTGATTTGCGTCGTCGCCGTGCTGCACCGCCCGCCGCCCTGCACAGCCCCGCCGCCCTGCTTTGTGCCGTCGCCGCACTACACCGCCCGCCGCCCAGCACAACCCCGCGTGCCTGGTTTGCGCCGGCACCGCGCTGCACCGCCCGCCGGCCAGTTCCGCCCGAAGTCAGCTTCTCCAAATTCGGGATTTTCGGGATTTCCCGATCCCGATCCCGAAATGTCGGGAACCCGAATTTTCGGGAAACCGATTTTTGGAGTGATTTTCGGGATTCACTTTCTAAATCCCGAATAATTTTTTTCCCGAATTTCCCGTCCCGAAAATTCGGGAAATCCCGAACGCCCAGCCTGAGTGGGTCGTAGACTCGTGTGCTCACTTAGTTGTGCTCATAGATTTAGATTTACCAAGGACATGATTTTCTATTTTTTATAAGTTGAAAAAGAGGATTAATCAGAGCTCGAAAAAGAAGGCCGTGAGATATCAAGGTTGAAAAAATGAAATGATTTTCAATTCTTTTATAAGTTGAAAAAGAGGATTAACCAGATATTAGTGTCCTATATTTAGGATATAGGACATCAATATTTGTTGATCCACTGGTAGGGATGCCACATTCGGGGTTTATAAACTGGTGGTACACGCTATGAACTGGTGAGGTGGGACTAAACACGCTGTAAATTGCTTTGATGCGACGTAGGCGGCGACGCGAGCAGAGCTGCGACTAGTAATGCATGCAACGGGCGGCTGCGTGGAGCCGAGCACACACGAAGGACACGAAGTCAGACGCGCGTACGCTTGTTCCATGCACCGCGTCATTCTAGGTCGCCGGATCTTATTGAACGGCTTAGATCGAACCGGCGGGCCGATCCAAACCCCATCTATCCAGCCAATCAGCGCATCACATGCCCACGAGCCAATCAAATTGCAGAACGAGCGCACATGCGGATCGGCGCGTCACCTGCGCACACGCGGATCGGCATGTCTGATCCCAACCGTTCACTCACCAGCGATCAACGGTTTGGAAGCGGGAGGGGTTTCCGATGGGGTTTCCGGGGTTTAGGGTTAGGGATTTCGGGGTTTTCAGGGTTTTCGGGGTTTAGGGTTAGGGTTTCTCTGAGCTAGGGTTGAGCATAACTAATTAAAAAAATCAAAAAAATATAAAAATTTCGCACATTGTCGTATTATGCAACAAAGTTGCTATAAAAAATATAAAACTTGGATTTTGAGTCGGTCAACGTTTTTTTTGTGACGTTTGACCAAACATTCAAATGAGCACAAATAATTAAAAAAAATCGTAAAAATGTGAAACCAGCGCACATTGTCGTATTATATGACATAGTTACGATATAAAATAATAAACTTGGTCTATGTGTATTTGCATGAGAAAACCTTCACACAAATGACTTACCACGATCGATGTTGCAGGGAGTTCAACTCAAAGTGAGGAGAAGTGGTTTTGGATTTGGAACATGAAATTTTCTAAAACCTCACCAAAGCTTCATTTTGGAGTGACTAAGAAGGATCCAGGCTTAGTTTTTTATTTTCATGTTTCAAACTTGTTTAAATGTTGGTCAAACTTAGGTTTGACCAAAATTGAAACGAGCATAAAAAATTCAAAAAAAAAATAAAAAAAAATGAAAAACCAACGCACATAGTCTTATAATGTCATATACTAACGATTCAAGTTGATAAACAAGGTCTACATACATTCAGACGAAAATTAATGCATCTTGGCTCATATCGCCCAATCTCAAACTCCGTCGCATTCGAATGATCATAAAAAATTCAAAAAACATCAAAAAAAAATGAAAAACCAACGCACATAGTCTTATAATGTCATATACTAACGATTTAAGTTGATAAACAAGGTCTACATACATTCAGACGAAAATTAATGCATCTTGGTATCTCAAACTCCGTCACATTCAAATGAGCATAAAAAATTCAAAAAAAAAAAGAAAAACCAACGCACATAGTCTATATATATGGAATAGATGTGTAGGTAAGTTATTTGGCTGATTTAGACAAGGTCGAAAAAAACCTTGCTTAGAAATGAGGCTATTTACCCTACCTTTGGAGCTCTTTTTTAGAACATTTTTCATGAATGTGAGTTTACTCCGCAAAAGGGCTCGGATTGATGACCAAGTTAGAACAAGCAAGTTCACCATAGTTTGGAAAGCATTGCAACATCCAAATAGCATGTCAATTTTTAAGTTTGGATCAAATTTGAAGTTTGGTTCACATATTTCAATCACTCACCCATTTGGCCCTCATTTTGACACGACTTGCTCAAAACATGTACCATCATCATCCAAACACCATTAAAACATAGTTGTAGCATAGGTCCAACATCATTCAAAATACTCCCTCCATCTCGATTTATTAGACACAATACCAAAATCAGATTTTATCAAGAGTTAGGCGTAATTAGCATTAATGATCTCCTAGAAATGCACCGAACCACTTCCTCTCCCCAATCTACATGCGATTTAGCCAATGGTCTATTTAATTAGGCCAATGCATGCGCTTCCGATTAGACCTTATTGGTCTTTCCTAATTAATTACCTGATTTAGGAGTGATTAACTCGGCCAATCATCACTTGCCTAGGTCTCAGAGAAACCCCAAAAGGTCTCAGAGTAATACAACATCATTCATAATGTTTCATAAATTCTACTTGGTTCCAACTCAATCACTGTGCTCCTTGTTCTTCTTGTGCTTCTTGCCACCATTGTGCTCCTCGCGGAACCGCTTCTCCTCCTCTATCGCCGCACCTATCCATTCATGTGGATTGTGGTTTCATTTATGTGGATTGACCATATGGCAGAACGAGCGGCACCTATCCATTCATTTCTATCAGGAAAGTACGTTCAGAATCCAAACCATATCGTCGATTCTGATCAATTTGAGATATATTTCTCTTTATGACCAGACGAGACAAACCTGAGAGCCTTCCAGCGCGTGCATGGCACTGCGTGCACATTGAATGCATGCGTGGGATGCCGATGGTAGTTCACCCTGCGTCTATGTGGCGTGCACGGATGGACATGGCCATTGAACGCGTGGCAGAACTTTTGCCTCACCGCTAGCCTAGCCTAGCCTATCCGTCACATCCAATCACCGTATTAAATGTACAACAAACGATCAGAGAAACAATTTACATAGCAACGGTACGATTAATTCGATTAACTCGATACAAACCCTACAATTGTTCAAAAGGAAAAAATATACAAACCCTAGAAAACATTAACTAAAACTACTTCTTCACGGCGCCTTCAGGACGTGACTTCGGAGGCGTCGGAGGTGTCGGAGCCCTCAGAGTCCTCATCGGAGTCGTCGGAGTCGGAGTCGGAGTCGGCGTCGTCGGCGTCATCGGAGTCAGAGTCGTCCTGGTGGCCGGAGTCATCCTCGTTGACTACACTGGCCTCGGCCATCTTGATGTCGACGGCCGCGGGTGGTTGGTCGACGACAGAAGGCCCACGCTCCTTGTCCGAGTAGGGCTCGTCTGAGGACTCCGATGCCCCGTACTCGTAGACCGGCGATTGCGGCAGAAGATCTTCATGCGCCGCCTCGTAGTGGCCGTCTTTCTTCTCCGCCTTCATCTTGCGCAACCGCTTCTCCGCCGCAATCTCGCCGGGCAGGGCGGACAACCCGCACTCCTCGCAGAACCGCTTCTCCTCCTCTATCTCCGCCTCCATCTCCGCCTCCTCCTCCTCCCTGTAGGTGTTCATGGTATAAGGCGAGAACTCGGAGTCCGACAGCGGCGAGAACGGTCTCTCCGGGTTGGGCGGGCTCCACATTTTGGAAGGAAAAGAGAGAAAGAAAGAAGGAATGGGTTGTGTTCTTCGAGCGCATGGTAGGCCCCATTTTATTTAGTGGCGGCGGGGGAGAGAAACCGCCGCGGGGGTCCCACTTGTAAGATGCGGACCCACTTCACTAACGCCTCCAGACGGAATCCGCTTCAGACTGGCCGTTTGGCCTCGCCATAGCAGCTGCGATAGAAGTAGTGGCAAAACTGAGCACCATTTGGAACTAGTGGCAAAACTGAGTGGTACCAAGCCTCTAAAGGCAATCTATTAAATGACGCTATAATTTTTGTGTCAATTTAAAATTAAACTAGAACACACTGTAGCTCCCGATTTGAATTGTTTTTGATAAATGCTATTAAACTCATTTAATCAATAAAATATAGACAAATGTAACGTCCTAAAATTTTAGAATGTAAATAATTCAGAAAAATTAAAACATTTGAGATTTTATGACAGAATAGAACACACTGTAGCTCCCGATTTGAATTGTTTTTGATAAATGCTATTAAACTCATTTAATCAATAAAATATAGACAACTCTAACGTCCTAAAATTTTAGAATGTAAATAATTCAGAAAAATTAAAACTTTTGAGATTTTATGACAGAATAGTTTCAATTTAAAAGAGAACCAAATGGTACAAGATAATATAAAAACATCAAAAGTATTTTGATTTGAAATGTTTCAAAAAATTGACCATTTCACATTTTGAGGTTTGATATTTAAAAGAAAAGTATTTTGAGTAATATATAAAACCTAAAAATATTTTTAGGATTTGTTAAAATACCATTTCAACCACCCATTTCATAAAATTAATTCTCAAAATCTATCTTGAAGTGAAAATGATTTCCTAAGTTCTATATCAGAATTCATACTTCTGATATTCTAGATTTTACTTAAATAAAAAGGATATTAAATCCTAAAACCTATATTGAAAATTTTGCATAAAGGTACCATATATGTCTATATGTATATTTTGAATTTCTGAAATTCATTTTCAAGTATAAGTAGTGCCAAAATGTTTTATTTTGAATAATATTTCCAAAAGGTCTTTTCTCCATTTTTCTGAATTCATTTGCATCAAATTTTAATTCAAATATGAATTCAAAACAGGAACAAGGAAAGGATTTAAATAAAGAACTAACGTAACGGACCAGCCCTAGCCGTCCCATACCTACCTACCTACCTACCGCACGGAGGAGCAAAGTAACCCAACAGCAATCCGGCCCACTCTCTTCTTTCAGACGCTAACAAGTGGGACCCACATGTCAGGGTCGTCTTCAACCCCTGGCCGCTCCTCTCCTGTCGTTACTCCTCCCCGCGCCCGTGAGAAACTTCCCTCTTCAATCCAAGCCATTACAGCCTTCAAACCGCACCTTGAGCACACCCCTTAAATCCCCATCTCCTCGGCACCATTTTCCATCTGCTCCCTATCCGAAACATGTGTTTCTTATTTACCTCTAAAACATTGCGCTCATTGGATAATAGATAGATTGAAATCTTCATGTGATAATCTCGAGGTTGCCCATAAAAAGATGGAAGATATTAATGCCAATGATTTGTATGTTCACTTGAATTTTTTTCCAAATTTCCCAAAAGAAAATATAGGGGCATGTTGAAGTTTTAAAGCTTTTAAAGCGGCATGATTGTTTTCGCAGTGCAAGTATTGCATATATAGTTTTGTTTACAGTTCCTATAAATGGTGCAAACCTTTCTAAATTGAACCTATTGACACTAGTAGGAAAAACTTATAGGTAATATCTTATTAGTAGTGGGCCAAACTAGGAACACGCTGCTAATTCGCATTAGAAGCATGCGTACCGACGGCCCGCTACTAGTATGCGGTTACTTGCAGCGCGTCTCTAAGGAGTATTACTGCTAGGGCCCGCTACCACTAGGCCAAAGAGGTACTCCCTCCTTTCCGGATTGTAGGGGTAGAGAGCCAAATTGGTAGGACCAAGAAAATTTGTGGGATTGTTTCAACTGCCCACATTTATTCTTTCGAAAAATCATCTCTCCATTTATTTTCTCACAGACGGTCAAAGCAATAGATGGCCAATCAATTCCTTGTGTGTAGCGCATGCACTGGTTGTTTGCTCTGCATGCAAAGAAAAAAAGAGATGAGGACGCTAAAAGATAGGATTTGCATTTATTATGGCACTAGAAATTAGGAGAGTTAAGACTCCACCCAGGGACGGAACCAGGATTGTAACTCAAGGGGGGCCAATTACACATGAAATAAGTTGGAGGGGGCCATCTACCTAAATTTGAGTAAACTTTGGTCTAAAATCCACAAACTTACAAGGGGGTTATACAAAAAAAATCAACCATGTGGGGAGCCATGGCCCCAGCTCGCCCCCCACTGGTTCCGTCCCTGACTCCACCCTTATATATCCGAAATATCTGAAATCCCTCTCAACCCTTACAATCCCGAACGGAGGAGTATGCTACTAGTA